>JAJOZX010003251.1:0-375000 GCA_023014485.1 Bathynomus jamesi
TTTTTTATTATGTATATTATACCAGTACCTGTGATATTGAAACTAGCATATATGCTCTACCCAATCTAGTGATGATTCTTCCATGGAAATGAAGGTTAAACAACATTAGGTTAACAAAAAGGTTCAAAAAAAGGTGAATATTTTTTTTTTCTATCTGGAATATATATACTGGTACTCTTGCCAATCACAATTATGTATATTATTTGAAATGAGGAAAAATGTTTTATGTTCTAGTTAAAAAATATATATACATATAAAAAATAAGGGTTTGTTTTTCCTTTCTATTATATACTTTTTGCGTGATTCAGTTTTTCTAAAAGATGACTATATATACTAGGTATAACCGTATAAGCATGGTAGTATAGTAAATTATAGGTAATACTAATATACTTATTAGATTAAAAGGAAGAAAAATATGGAATAAGTTTAAAACAAAAAACAAAAAAACAGTATCTTCGTTTAAAAAAAAAAAAAAAAAAAAAAAAAAAAATCACTAAACAGTAGGCACAAGCAGTGTTCAATCTCTTGTAACTTTGGGGACTAAGTGAAAGAGTGGTGGGGGATGTGTTTCAACAGTGCCAATGCTAACACTAGCTATCACTCAGGGTGTTGTTTTCTCCTACAGAAGTAGTTGCAGAAAGAGGTGCTCTACTTTGCATGCAGGCATCATATGAAGCTAGTTGTCACTGCTGCATTCACAGTGTGTCATGACAATTTTTGGTCCTAAAATTGTTATTCAAGAGATTCCAGCAACAGTGGAACTACATTGACAAAAGCAAGTCCCAAACAGGTGTCAATGACTCCACTGTTGGTCCATCACTATTACCAGTCAGAAGAAATTCTGAAGTTCACCAAAGACCAAATCCAGCGTGAAATGTACTGAGACAATTACAAGGAATTTTTTTAACTCACCATTGCCTTCCTTGGTGGAAATATTGAATCGCCAATTTGATTCAAATGCCCATTTGCAATGCATCACACTCACTGGATGTGCAAGGTCCTGTATTCTATCAAGATGTGGATGTTCTGGGAGCAATTGCAACATCTCACACTGAAAGAGAAAACATGCTTACAAGATAAATGCAAAAAACTTCACTTTTCTACATGAAGGTCAAAATATGACGATAAAAACCCACTCTAATAGACAGAGTTTATTTCCACAACAGTTTCAATACCCACTGGCATCCTCTTCAGGTTTTTCTGTATCCACCCAAAGAGGATGCCAGTGGGCATTGAAACTGTTGTGGAAATAAACTCTCTCTATTAGAGTGGGTTTTTATTATCATGCTTGCAAGACATGAACATCTTTGCTTTGACAGTCTACCTCAAGGCATGGTTCACTGCTCCAATGGCTGCTTCTGCTCCAGCCAAAGACCTTTGCCTCTTGGAATTATCGAGGTCGTATCCACAGCAGAAGATCTCCAAAGCAGCCAGTCAGAAGCTGGCAGGACAGCTTTGGTACCTCTCTCTGAGGAAATGATTCCATTGGCCTTCTTCAATGTCAATGTTCCATCTGCAGCAAAATGTTGGATGGTTGCAGCCCTATACAAGAGGGTGGAGAGCAGATTCCAAAGCTTGTCAACCTGCCTCTCATTCCATCTTTGGAGAGCCTTGTAATGAAGAATTTGATGAGGTTCTTTGAATGACTGCAATTGTCTGCAGGTTTCTTGAACAAAGATCTGGATGAATGGGAAAAAAATGGAGGAGTTTCAGGTGGCACTTAAGGTTGTGGAAACCTCAGGGTAGTAAATGACCATGCCAAGTGAGCTGTGGCCCTTGTCCAACAGTATAGCAGCCACCACACCAAAGATGAGGAGCAGCTGCAGTATCTGCTGCAAGTAGTGTCGGAGCATTGCCAGAAAAAGCTCTTTGACTGGCAACAATGAGTGTTTGCCAACCATTACATCCCCGATGTAGAACAGATGGTACTCATCCATCAGCTCGTGCATAGGGGAGGACCCAGAAGTGGTGAAGCTGTAGTGCATACCATATAATACCAGTACCTATTACAGTGATATAAGGATAAATTTTGAAACTCATGAGTGAACCCTAAATATGAACTGATTGAAACAAAAATTTACCTGCAACATTTTCTCACAGAACCTCAACTTCAGTGGGTGGGAGCTAGGAAATATTAAAAAAAAAAGAACTTCTCATGAGGGAGCTCAAGGATAAGTTCACCACCACACAAAACAGTAAGCTAAAACTTCAAATTTTATCACTGTCACCATTTACAATAGGTAAAACGTCGACATTCTTTGGAACATCAACTTACATGGTAAAAAAAAGTTGCTATCTGAAAAGTGAACATGGAGTACTACCTGAAATCCCATCAATGAGTAAAGGCAAAGTACCTAATTACAAATGAGACAAAAGTGAAAGTGAGAAATTTTTATGAATTAGATCAGTGGTTCCCAAACTTTTATGGTGGCAACCCTGAATACAATATTGTCCTGGCCTCGCAACCCTAAACACTGGTACATGCAGTGTTAATGACCAATCATTTTGATAAGTTGTGTTTATATTCATATAGTTTGATTGAATCAGTCATTGAGAATTTCCATCCCACGACCCAAGTGAGGGTCACGACCATGGGTTTGGGAACCACTGAATTGGATGAATATAGCCATCAATGTCCTGGAATGAAAGACTGCAAGGTTGTAATCAATGAAGAAGGAGAAAAGATAAAGATGCAAAAGCGTTTAATACTTTGTAATTTGTGAGAACTCTATGCAGAATTTACTGAGGATTCAAATAATCCTCATATTGGATTTAGTAGTTTTGCCAGTCTTCATCCTGCTTGGTGTATCCTCGCAGGTAGCAGTGGTACACATTCAGTTTGTGTCTGTACATATCAGAATCCCAAACTGCAGCTTGCAGCTCTTGGAGTGAGACAGCTAGAATATTCACAGCTGATGGCTGCTTCAGTTTGTGACATCAACAATGAAGATTGTATGATGCATAAGTGCCAAAACTGCCCACGCGAACAGGGTGTCAAGGCCTTGTTGGAAGGATTAGATGCTATGGAGGCTCTACCAGAAGAAATTCATTATAAGCAATGGGTGACAGTGGACTGCTGTTCACTGACAGAAAAGGTTGAGAATTTATATGATTTCATAGAATCATTAAGTAAGAGCATTTCTAATCTCACAAGGCATCATTTTACAAGTAAACACCAAGCAGAATATTTTAAAAATTTAAAAAATAACCTTCCATTGCATGAAGGGTGCTTAGTAGGAGATTTTGCAGAGAACTATTCATTCATTGTCCAGGATGCAGCACAAGGATTTCATTGGGAAAACTCTCAATGCACAGTACACCCATTTGTGTTTTACTGGAAACAATCTGATACTGTCTATCATCAGAGTTATTGCTTCATTTCAGATTCATTCAAACATAATACAGTGATGGTGTACTCTTTTCTCCAAGAGCTAATACCTGTTATTCATGCAGAACATCCAACTCTGACAAAAATTCACTATTTTACTGATGGATGTGCTGCTCGGTATAAGAACAAATTCAATTTTTTGAACCTTTGCCATCACAGAGCTGACTTTGGGATTGATGCTGAGTGACATTTTTTTGCTACATCGCACAGCAAAAATGCATGTGATGGAATTGGAGGTACTGTCAAGAGCAGCAGCAGCAAAAGCAAGCCTACAAAGACATGTCAAAAAACAAATTTTAACAGCTGAAGACATGTACCAGTTTTGTTCCAATGAAATGAAGTCTAATAAAATTTTTGTATGTGTCATCAATGAAAATCAAGGAGATCAGAGAGAGATTAGAGCAGCGCTTCAACCCTTCAATCAAATCAATTGCAGGTACCCTAAAACTTCATAGATTTGTACCCATGTCAGTGGATAGCTTAATGGTTTACCCCCTCTCTCAGAGTGCCAAAGGAGAGCTCAAAAGCCTACTGAAGGATATTGGCACTCAGTCTGGTAGTAAAGAGGGCAGCAGTCTTCAGGGAAACACATGCACTGAAGTGAAAGTTAGGGGTTTTGTTGGATGTATATATGGACAAGAACTGTAGTTTGGGCTGGTAAAAGACTATGATGCTGAATATGAAGATTACATTATCAATTTCCTGCATCCCTCAGATATTGCCCCATTATATACATTCCCAACCAAAGAAGATAGTTGCCCAGTACCAGCAAACAATATCCTTGGAGCAGTACAGGCAGGACTAAGAGGAACATATATCCAGCATATTTTCCCAGCAGAAGATATGGAAAACTTTGCAAAGGAGCATATAAATAGATTAACCTAAATTTTACTGTGTATATGTACATATGTAGGATGTTAATTACCGTGATGTTATCCTTGTATAATATGGAGTCATTATATATGTATTACCTATTACTTTTTTCTTTAAGTAATGTTCAACTGTTTTGATAACTTTTATATTGTATTCATTAATAAAGGGGATTGGAAGTTCCCCCATAACAACAGCCAGTTTAATCAAAATTGTCTGATGAGTCTTGTGGCAGAGATGAAATGGGGGATATTTATTTTTGTTTAAATACCTAGTACATAACAATGCATTAATAAGCAAAATATATTAAAATATATATAAATATATATATATATATACAGGGTGTTTGAAAACTTTCTGTACAAATTGTAATGGGGGATAGGCAACACCAAGACAAACCCTTTTCATCTATAAGTGTATGTCTGCTGATGTCACCATTCGGCGCGAGAGGGCGCCGCTGCAACTGGCTAAAAGGTGAAGTGGGCTAGACTCGCGCTTGCCACGGGCATTCTTAAATCGGATGTAGTACGCGTAACATGTTTATTTAAAGAAGGTGCTGAAAGTTGCGACCGGTAGCATCAATGCATGCCCGACAGCGTCGAAGCATTGACCGATGTACACGTCGAAAGATTCCCGGCATTTCGGGAACAGTTCCAGCGGCAACAGCGATTCTTGCGACGAGGTCTTCTTCTGAGTAAATGGGAGTCTCATACACAAGGTTCTTCATGTGTCCCCACAGGAAGAAATCGAGGCATGTTAAATCGGGCGATCTCAGTGGCCAGGCTACGGGTCCACCACGACCTATCCATCAGTCCCCAAAAGTGCCGTTCAGATAATCCCGCACATCGTTGCTGGAGTGTGCTGGGGCCCCATCGTGTTGAAACCACATTCGTCTACGAATAGCCACGGGAACATCTTCCAGCAGTTCCGGCAACATTTCTTCAAGAAATATCCAATAAACCACACCCGTCGAGTCGGGCAGGCAGCAGGTACAGCCCAATCAACTTGCCATGGATGATACCCGCCCAAACATTGACAGCGAACCGTTCTTGATGAGCATGCACCCGTGTAGCATGTGGATTTGCGTGCGCCCACATGTGAGAATTGTGCATGTTAAACACACCCTCACGTGTGAAACAGGCCTCATCTGAGAACATCACATAAGCCGGAAAATTAGGCTGCACCGCTGTCTGCTGCAGAAACCAGCGTGCAAATTCCACACGAAGAGGGTAATCCAGAGGTTGTAATGACTGGACTCTCTGACGATGAAACGGATGTAACTGCTGCTCGTGCAACACTCTCCAGACCAGGTCATGGGTTCACATGGAGGATACGTGCAACACCTCGCGTGCTTGCGCTTGGATTGTCCTCAAATTGTCGTAGGATTTCTTCTTCCATGTCAGGAGTGCGCACGTTTCTCTCCCGACCAGTGTCATGCATGTTTGCATGGAATGTTCCAGTTTCTCACAGTCGCCAATGCAAATGCGCAAATGTTTGGTGGTTTGGCACACATCTGTTTGGGAAGCGCTGTCGGTACAACCTCACAGCAGCTCTTCTGTTTCCATTGGCAGCCCCATACACCATATGCATGTCAGCCATCTCAGCAGTCGTGAAGCGCTCCATTTTACGCGTACTATGTCCGATTTAAGAATGCCCGCGGCAAGCGCGAAGTCTAGCCCACTTCACCTTTTAGCCAATTGCAGCGGCGCCCTCTCACACCGAATGGTGACGTCAGCGGACATACACTTATAGACGAAAAGGGTTTGTCTTGGTGTTGCCTATCCCCCATTACAATTTGTACAGAAAGTTTTCAAACACACTGTATATACAGTATATATTATGTGTAGTACTCTTTTATATACTTCTTTATATTCAAGCACCTACAGCTATCTAGCTCTCAGGATGTCTAGATTATGAAATGAGGCAAAATTAGATGTTAATAGTAAAAAAAATACAGGAAGTTAGTATTACTTAAATTGTGTTTTGACATGTATAATGGCCTATACACAAACTTTTTAAAGCTGATAATGATAGATAAATGATAGGGCAACATTTTTATCATCAATGAATTTTTCTGAAATTCAGTATCCAAGAGGTCAAATGATGACCTCAAATATTCATTTATAAGTAAGAAATTTTATTTTTCATCCTACATCAAAAATGTCATCATTTTTGGAATCTACAGATCATTCTGATTCCCAATATATATACTTTTATAGGGCTATGACCAACAGGAGGAAAGTTATGGCAGTTTGAAGAATGTGAGGTCAATGCTTGACCTCAAAATGACGTTGCTCATAACTTTTGAACCGTTGGTCAGATAAAGCTAAAAACGTGGGAATCATATTTTTTCGCCAAAATCTACCCCTGTACCAAGTTTCAGCAAAATTGAAGAGGTGGTGTTGTCCATTGGTTGATCTATCCTGGAATTACCCATTAGTACTGTCACCTCCTATGGCCAAAAGGGTCTGGTCTGCTCCTCTCTCTCTTAGCCAGTTCACCAGATGATCAGCAATGACCTCAGCATGACTTCTCTCCTCTGCAGCTTCCTCTGGTACAAAATGCCACAAATATTTCCCACCTGATTCATTGCACACTATGTAGTGTTCTTCCTTAATAAGGCCAGGAAACTACCTGTCACTGTCCTCAGCTTCCATCATCACTTTGGTGTCATCTCTTTTCCCATCAAAGATACAGGTGATGCCATTTTCCCTAATCTCTTCATCAAACTTCTTGACCAGCTCCTTAGTCAGTCTCTCCTGAGCCCTCCTCACCTTGTTATGGTCAATCACCAGTGCTGTGTCAAACTCTGTGAAAGACCAGCATCAATCCAGGCAGCAGTGGCAATCTCAGCAGTCTCTCTCAGCCCAATGTGATAGCTCTGGCTAGCTTGAGACATGTTGGTGATATCTTCAGTACTGTATTTCTTCTTCTTAGCCACAGGCAAGGAAGAAGTTGTCACAGCCTCTGGTATGAAGTCTTCGTCCTCTTCTCTCCTCCCTGCCTCCTCCAACTCCATCTCCAGCAGTACCTCTTCCCTCAACTCCTCTTCTTTCTTGGCTGACTCCTCCTCTTCTCCTCGGCCTTCCTTCTCTGCAGCACTGCTTCCTGTCTCAGGGTGATCAGCTAAACCCATCTGGTGTGCCCCCATACTGGCCACCTTTTCTCTCTGACCTTTAATGAAGACAAGCTCCTGCATTGGTATCTTCTACTCGCTCCTGCAGTCAATGTGAACCTCACTGTTGCAGACAGGGTTGGACCCAAGCTCACTGCAGCTCCTGATCACACAGTGACAGGTCAGGATGTCCACCAATTTGTCCAGTTTCATCATGAACCTAGCTTTGACCTCTAGCTTCACATTGCCAATGGACACCTTCACTGCCTCATCCCACAGTGCCTTCACTTTAGCCCTGATCCTGATCTCAGTGTTGATTACAGATCCTGTGAATAGAGCGTTGGCCTTTCTCTACTGAGCCAGTAGCCCTGGAACAATGCTGTTGTTAATCAGGTCATTAACTGGGTAATTCCTCCTGTCTTCCTCACTCATCTCTCTCCTCAACAAACCATACCTCAGCAGATCTCTGGCTGTGGGCAGCTCAGCAGGGGGAAGTTCCCTCCCAGTCCCCACCAAATGATTTAGGTGACAACTTGATTTGCTTCGGGTTCTGATTTCTTTCTGACTCATCCTGTGGAGTGTGGACGTGTGAACAAAAGAAATGTCATTGAAATTTGGATAGGCCTACTGATTATGATTACATAAAATTAAGTTAATTGAAATTCTTAATATCTTCCTATAAGCTCAGATAAAAAGTTGTGTTGTTATAGGTACAAGACAATTATTCAAAGTAATGACAATTTCATATCTCTATCATATCAAAATATACAGAAAGTTTGGGTCACACATAATATTTCAAATAATTTGAATTACAGAATATTTACATTACGAAGTAATCAAAATTGTTAAAAAGGAGGGAAAACATGCATTCACAATCAAAACTAGCATTTGTGACAATGTGAAACTTAGAAACCATGCTGCACACCAAAAATAACCAAAGTTGACCACACATATCAATGGCACATTGATATACGATGCTATAGTCATATTTAGGTAATATTTCAAACCATTACGGTCAAATATAAGTAGGTAAATGGCTTTTTTTAAACACTAAAGATATTTCTAAGTTTGCTAGATAATATGACATCATTTGAACATTAGTAGTTTTTGAATTGTTGACTTAACTAAAATTGACACCCTAAATTGCTGGAAATCAGAGGTGAAGGAGATGAGGACACACAGGTAGGAGACTGCAGTGTCAGACCCAGGAAGACTCCCGACATCAACCCAGATGCCACCAAACTCTCGGAGCTTATTGACTGGAACTCTGGCGTGACTGACCCTCCTCTGACCTGCTCCCTCACCACTGCCGCAATTAAGGAGTTTCTGGATAGACCAATGGAAGTTCCTGCATGGCCCTCATATACACAGACAGTAGAGAGGTGTGTAAGGATGACAACTGAAGCAGCACTACATGCTTACTCACAAGAGAGGAGGGAGGTGTACATTAGGGTTATGACTTTTTAATTTTGTCATAAATATTGTTTCCTGTATCATCAATCGATGAACTTTTGCTTGAAAACAATAAAAAAGGGCCTAATTCTTCAGAATTCAAAAAAATGTCACCCCGAAAACAAATATAGTATATTAGTATATTCGAGACAGCTGCATTGCACCATTCTAGATTGGTTACCTGATGATTATCATAAATTGTCCAATATCTTGCAACAATACCGAAAAGCACTAAATACTCTGGAAAATCACTGGAACAGAGACCCATCTGCAATAGCTATACCAAGGAGCAACCAATATTTATTATTTTATTAATTTTTTCCTTTTTATTTTGGGGTGAAGTTTTTTTCAAAATATATCGAAAAAACTGTTATTTTCATTGTCAGGGGGCAAAAGTTCATCGATTTATGATACAGGAACATGAGGTTATAAAAATGTCATAACCCTAGTGTACATCAGTGGCCAGGAGGGAGCTCATGTCCAGGAACAAGAGCAAGGTAGACATGGCATCCATGGCAAAGTTCAAGAAACCTATCTATATTTCTAAGTTTTAATATTGAAATGCAATCAAAATATTTTTAATTGTATGTATGTAAAATGTAGTTTAACTGTATGTAATATATGTAAAATGTAGTTATATCCAATAAAAAAAATACTTGCAAAAATTGCTGATTTTTCATAAACTTCAACTTCAAATATAAGTAGCTAGGAGTGGTCAAATCTGGATTTTAAAGCCATATTTCAATTCAGCACATAAAAATGCATCATTTGGTCACTAGTAGTTTTTTGAATTATTGACTTTACTAAAATTGACAC
This sequence comes from Bathynomus jamesi, assembly GCA_023014485.1. Classification (NCBI taxonomy): domain Eukaryota; kingdom Metazoa; phylum Arthropoda; class Malacostraca; order Isopoda; family Cirolanidae; genus Bathynomus; species Bathynomus jamesi. The sequence goes on from JAJOZX010003251.1 coordinate 9,642, forward strand.
ACCCTAGTATGCCATTATTAATCGGAATTTCAACTTGGTTTTAAACAAATTTACATTCACAATATTTTTCATATTGGCATGCAAGTCATTTCATAGTTTTAATCCAATGAAAATGGGTAGTTTTTGAGATGAAGACAATCTAAATTGAGGTATAACAAGCTTTGATCTATTTCATCTAATTTTCATCACAGTACAGTACCTAGTTATAATTTGTATATTTAATCAAATAAATGTGTGTTCAGGTTTTGACTATATACTGATGAAATGTCATCAAAATATTGTTGTGATCCATTCAATTCCCACAATAAATTAAAATCTTCTGATCTTTGGCCTGCTTCACAATCACAGATAGAAAAATTTCCAAATCATTTGAAGCCAAGCCAAAAGTTATGTTCATCATGCAGAAAAAAATTTTCCTTACCTATTTTATAAGTTCAAAATATAGCAAAACCAGAAATATATGCAAATATGTGTGTATTTGCATATAAAATAAGTATTTACAGATTTGAAAATGACTACTTTCACTTAAGAGACAATAATTTCTAACAAACTGTTCAACATTCTCATTGACTTCTGGTATATAGATTGGTGTACTTGTTAAAAATATAAATACACGTGTGTTAAACTAGTATTCTAAGAACTAAACATAAAACACTAGTACCTACCATAAAATATCTTCCCCCATTCAATTGTTGGCTAAATTGGTTGAACAAAAAATCCCATGTGGACATGCTATAGATTGGGAATCAAGTAAGGTACTTTATAAATGTAATAATTATGTCAAAAGAAAAATAGAATCTGTGTGTATAGAAAAAGTAGATAATTTTAATTTGTGCGAAGGTACTTATAAGTTAGACCCTTTAATGAGATTCTTGGTCAAAAAATCCCTTACGGAGTCATGGGAATGTGTTCGAACCTAAGTGTAAATTTCTTAAATGTCTCTGGATTGGATTGTTTCCTTACTCACTTTTAGTTAATGTAATAATGGAAGTAATAAATGTGGAAATAAATATAAATGCAACAGATGTAATAATAAAGGTAATATTATAAATTTAATAATTAGGGTAAAGGTAATAATAATAAATGTTAAAAAATGTAAATGCAATAATAAATGCAGTAATTATGTCAAAATATTAGAATCTGTATGTATATAACAAGAAGATAGTTTTAATTTGTGGGAATGTACTTATAAGCGGACCCTGTAATAAAATGCCCTTCCGGTGTCGGGAGAACAGTATCTAACCTAGGTGCGAATTTCTCAATGGTCTCTGGATTGTTTCCTAATCAGCTTTTTTCATTCGTTTTTCAGTTTATAAGTTCTGTATAATAAACAACAATGTAATAACCAATGTAATAATAAATTTATAATTTCTGTAATAAATAATTATGCAATATTAAATGTAATAAATTTAATAATAAATGTAATAATTATGTAAAAAAAAAATTAAAAAATAATAGAATCTGTACTTCTGTAGGTATGTCCAGAACAGGAAGATAGTTTTAAAATTTGTGCGAATGTACTTAATGAAAATGCCCTTCCGGTGTCGGGAGAATGGGATCAACCTAGGTGCGAATTTCTTAATGGTCGGTCCCTGGACTGTTTTTCCCTCTTGTTTTGGTTCATTCGTGTTTCTGTATCCACCTGAGGAGGATGCCAGTGGGTGTCGAAACTGTCATGGAAATAAACTCTGTCTATTAGAGTGGGTTTTTATTTTCATATTTTGACCTTCACATAGAAAAGAGTGAAGTTTTTTGCATTTGTCATACTTATATTTATTAATTAATTGTATTTCAAATATTTTTCAGATGCCCTGAGCAGTGGAAGCAGATCAAAGGCAGTTTCACAAAAATACAAAAAAGCTTCCACCTCCCTCAAGAGGAAGTTGGAAACTGCATTTGCCACTGAAGTTCAAGATGCTGGTGAGCCACTGAGTAAACAGCCTCTCAAAGAAGCAGATTTGGAGAGGTAAGAAACTAAAAATAATTAATGAGATGACTTTGAACTATTAATGCATGTATGTAAATACCTGTATATAGGTACAGTATTATAGGTTATGTTTGGATATATATGTAGACATTAGCTATATTTCCTAAAATGTGACATCATCTCATATACTAAATATACTGGTATAATGTCCAAATTCATGAAGTACAGTACTTCCCTAATTCTTGAATAATATATATAAATCATGTACTTACATCCTTAATATTGTTCAGTAATGTGGGGTTATGTTTTTTTATAGGTACAAAAACCTCAAGAGTGATCTTGTACAAGACTTCAAATCCAAATCATCGTACAAAGAGAGGCTTCAGATACTTACACTCTCACCATTTCCTATTTCTAGGACAATGGATTTTTGTTTGGTGCAACCAGATACATGGTTGACAAAACCAGACATTTGAAACATACATTTGGTATTATGCCACGGATTCCTATCTACAGTAAAGGAAGAAAACTAACTGAAGATATAATCTCTGAAATAAAGGATGTACTGATACTGGTCATATTCTAACACCAAGAGCTTTCTATGATTTTTGCATTGAACACTTTTAATTCAATTATTTGTTTTGTATGTTACAAAGGAGGAGGTTCATCCGGATAAATTCAATCTTTCTAGTAGGTTTAATGAAGCTTTACCTGTTAAAGGTACACAGGGTTTCCACAGGTTTGTACCAGTCAGAAAACCTAATACAAGTTTATCAGACATCTGATTCTGATAATTGTAAATTGTTTAGAATAAGTACTGGGGCTGAACCAGATAAAGACAGTCAACTAGTTGAAAAAGATGAGTATCAAATTGGCCAGTATGTTGCCTGTAAATATGATGATAAAGTTTGGTTTGGAATTATTTTACACACTTCAGAAGAATATGGTGATTATAAAATCAGTTTCCTCACCTCATCAGAATCTACCACTCAGTATTATTTTCCAATGAAAGAGGATGTTTGCTGGATAAAACAGTGATATGATTTCTATCATGATGACACCAAATATCAAGCCTGGTGTTAAGATTATTTACTCCTTCAATCCAAAGCAAGTTCAAGAACTTAGTGGGAGTTTGGAACCAAAACTTGGATAAAATTTTTTTGAAAATTAACTATATATAAGCTTAGGTAGGTATAGATTATTAGCATTAAGAATTATTGCACAATGTGTAAATTGCTATGTATTAATTACCTAACAGCTTACATGAATTTTAAAAAATTAGTCTTTTAAAAGTAGCCATTTTGAAATCTGTAAATACCTATTTTATATGCAAATACACATATTTCTTTTCATATATTGATAGAAAAAGGTTGAAACTCATTTTCTATATACATATGAAAATTTTAAAAAATCTGTAATTTAGGGGGGGCAGCAGGACCCCTTCAAATGGAATAAAGTGTCATAACTTTTTTCTGTTAATTTTAGCCACTTTTTCTGCTTATGCTAATTTGTTGTGTGTGCATTTACCTTTCATACACACTTTAAATCACTGCATGAATTATCATGGAATGACCCATTGTATTTCCTAATGTTGCCCTTGGGTATGTATTTGTTTGCATTATTGATGATCTGATTAAATGGCTTGAGTGTTGTATTGGTGTTTATGATAGGTGTGCTATTTAATGTGGTGAATTAGTTCATTGATTTCTGTTCTGGCTTTTTTTTTTCTAATTGGATTCAGTTTGGTGGTGTTTGTGATAGAATTATGACGAGCCATTCATGTGGTTTCAACTTTGAGAACTTGATTCATCATGTGCCCTAGATGATAATACAAAAAGATCAGAAGATATTTAGGTGAAATAACCAATATTAACCTGTTAAGTTAATTGAATGCCCAGTTAGGTCAACTGTATGCATTTGATGATTGGTTAGGTTAAGTCGTGATACTTTCATTAATTTAAACAAAAATGATGAGCAAACTTTTCTGGTTAATTTTGAGGTGTTTTGTACGTTTCCTGTGATAATGCATCATTTACAAAATCTCATAACATGAACATGTTAAGTTATGCTTTATTGTATAAAATATAGTCAAAAATACATTTTTCAACTGTATTTTGGTGTGCTTTGTTCGAATATGACCTTCATTTCTTGTGCAAATAAACAGAAATACAGTTGTCATTGCATGGCCCAAAACGTATTCCTATTCATTTGCACAAGAAATGAAGGTCATATTTGAACAGAGCACACGAAAATATCCTTTAAAACTATATTTTTTATTTCAACTGAGTGCCCAGTCAGGTCAACTGAGTGCCTAGTCAGGTCAACTGAGTGCCCAGTCAGGTCAACTGAGTGCCCAGTCAGGTCAACTGAGTGCCCAGTCAGGTCAACTGAGTGCCCAGTCAGGTCAACTGAGTGCCCAGTCAGGTCAACTGAGTGCCCAGTCAGGTCAACTGAGTGCCCAGTCAGGTCAACTGAGTGCCCAGTCAGGTCAACTGAGTGCCCAGTCAGGTCAACTGAGTGCCCAGTCAGGTCAACTGTACACCCTTGATGATTGGTTTAGTTGTCATGATATTTTCGTGATCACAACTTAACCTAACTAATCATCAAGGGCGTACAGTTGACCTAACCAGGCATTCAATAATTTTCACGTAAGTTTCAAGGTTAAATTTTTTAGCACCCAACTAGTGACCCAGCACTTTTTTTTGTTTGTTTGTTTGTTTCTAGTGCAGTTTTAGCTCCTCTTTCCAAATGTGCAATCGAAATTTGTCGCAAATTAATATTAAAAAAGTTACAGCTACTTAAAGTTTTCAGTACCATTTTGCGTCTAGCAGCATTACGTGGGTAGTTTTTAGTTCCAGTGTATTGTGAATCATGTCATGTGAAGGTTGTGAGATTGCACACACATTTGGAAAGAGGAGCTAAAAATACACTAGAAACAAAAAACACAAGTGGGGGTCACTAGTTGAGTGCTAAACGACAATTATTTTACCAGTTTCAATTAACTTTAAGCAACTTTTACCAAAAATGTATGTTAGTTATAGCTACCGTGTGCGTGTGTGTACACAAAACTAACTGATCTATCTAACCGATCGTAAAGGGCATAACAGTTGACCTAACCAGGCATTGAGTTATTACGGCACTTCAAAACCTAAATGAATTAAGAAATTTTATTATTCTAGTGCAGGGCCTATTATGGGTAAATTTTTACAAGTGTACATTACAGGCTTTGTAAATCAAAACTATGTTTTTCTAATGGTTTTTGATACGGTTTGAACGAAGGTTAATTTCGTTCAAGCAACATCAAAAACAATCGGAAAAACAATTTTTAGTATATAACATAACGAGGTGCCCTAAAGCCTATGTAGCCAGTAGGTTCATGATACAAATGAAGCCTAAATCAGTGGTTTCCCTAAAATTGCTATACATGTTGAGACTTACCTAGCCTAAACCCACAAATCACACCGACTCCTTAATCCAAACTATTTTTCCGACCTTTTTCTTAAAATAAGGAAAAACAACGACGCTTGCAGAATTCAGAACAGATACCCAAACTGGCGCCTTATCCATTTCCTTGGTTGATTATACCAGTGTATAATATACAGTATCGAGCTTCCTGCATTTTCAGCCTGCGCGTCAATGTGGGATAATTCCCCACTTTTTAAATATGAAAAACATAATAAAAGTTAACAGAAATCATATACAGTATACAATGTTTTTATTCAATTCCTTTTATTTAGTTAACATATATTTTATAATAGATTATAGAAAGGAGCCATATGTGTATTTTTGCAAGGTTGATATTCTTCAGAAAACAGACCTCATGAGCATAGATCTCTGTCAAGAGGCGAACCACTTGCCACTAAATCAAATCTATCTGGGATCTGCCATGCATGGATTACTACAAACTGACAGACATCTGTAAGTATCCAGGTATGGTAAAAAATGTTGGTACAGGTGTCGTCACTTTATTGTCACTATGTGCATACAAATTAGAAAAAGATTTTATTTAAATAACAAATTATGGTGGTTGTGCTATAGCCTATACCTTCCCTCTGTGACTTAGCGAAAGTTGTACCTCGCATCTACCAAGGCAATATCCATCATTTAGATGATGCGTGGAGAAATTTGGACACTACCACATGACCTCAAAGACTGTAATTGCGAGGTAACAGAATTTTATAAAAAAAAACTAATGAATGTGAAAAACAATGAGGGATCACATAAATTCTTTATATCATCACAATTTGCCTTGTAGGTATTATCTTTACCTACATCGAATGCTGAAGCAGAACAACTTTTTTTCAAAATTAAATTTAATGAAAACTAAGTCACGCAACTCCCTGCAGCTTCCATCTATCAATCGGCTTATTGTAGTGTCTGAAGCTGTGAGAGCACAGGGTGGTTGCCTGAAATTCAAATCCAGTCAGGACATGATTAACAGTGTTTAAAATTGGTAATATGGGGACGTATTTTGTGTAAATATGGTAAGGGGTGATATGATATTTTTATCTATTTTGTAACCAAAATGGACAAAGTTGGTATTAATTCACAACCAGAAAATGTAAATGATACGTGTATATATATATTATACAACAAGGCATCTGATGGATGTTAAAATATTAAAACTACGGTAATTATAAATCTGACTGCTGAGTCCAGTGGCGTATCAAGGGAGGGGCGAGAGGGGCGACCGCCCCGAGTGGCACTTCCCGAGGGGCGGCAAATTACTGTCAGGCGGGCGCTGTATGCAAATTTTTGGGTTTTTATGTTTTAAAATGCAACCCTCCAAAAAATTATATCTCATCATTGTCGCGCGTTATTTGTGTACAAAATATCCATGGTTTTGATGAAAAATCATCATTAAATGCTATATATGCCACCTCAATGCCACTATTTCCACAAATAGTTGCGTTAAATTTTCACATCGGAAAGGTTGCCAGCCCTATTTTTCAGACTTTCCCTATATTATTTAGGTTAGGCTTTGCATTCTTTGAGCTTTGATGATGTTAATAATTAATGGTTGTTTTATTTTGCAGATACCCTACTGAATTAGCAAACATGAGCAAACGACAGAGACTGAGTGGTGCTGCATACAAGAATCCTCGCGAGAAAAAAGAGGAAGGCAAGCGTGCTGCTAAGCGATTTCATCAGTTAATGGGATTCTCAGACACACCTTCAGTGCCTTCTGGGAAGCAAGGAGATCAACCGCAATGTGATATATCTTTAGAGATAGATGTTCAAGCGGCAACTTCAAGTGAACCCCCAAATAATCAGGATCAACCCTCATCTACATCACAAAGTCACCCACCCACCCATCACCCACAGAGTCTGTTTAACGATTCTGGCAACTGGCCCGTTCCAATGACGGACAATTTGAGAATCGAACTCATTAAACGTGGATCATCACATTTGAAAAACATGAATGGACCCTTTCCAGCTGATTCAAACAATAGGTCAATGTCAAAAGTTTGGTATTTCAAAACTTTGGAAAATGGCGAAAAAATTGAAAGGTCATGGCTAATCTTCTCACCTTCAAAATGTAGCTTGCATTGCTTTTGCTGTCGTCTCTTCAACATCATCTCCAGTGCATTTGGAAAAGAAGAAGGATTTTTTGCCTGGAGGAAACTGAATCCAAGAGTACCTGAACATGAAAACAGTCCATATCATACCCGATGCTTTGAACAATGGAAAGAGTTGCCTATGCGCCTTCAGTTGAATGCTACAATAGATAATGCACATCAGTTGCAAATAAAACATGCTACTGCTAAGTGGAAAGAAATACTGAGACGAATTTATGACTGCATCATGTTCTTGGCAAAACAAGATCTTGCATTCCGAGGGCACCGAGAGAACTTAAATGAAGAAGCTGGGCTAGCTGGCAATTCTGGAAACTTTTTGGAGTTAATAAAACTAATGGGCAAATATGACCCAGTAATTAGGGAACATCTTACAAAAATACAAATGACTGACAAGATATCCACTACGTATTTGTCACCTAACATTCAAAATGAGTTCATCACACTAATCGGCTGTAATGTTCGAAAATGTATAATTGATAATGTGTCTAGTGCAAAGTACTTTGCAATAATTTTCGATAGTACACCAGATATATCGCATATTGATCAGATGTCTCAGGTAATTCGCTATGTGTCGATTAAAGATGGTAATGTAGAGGTGAAGGAATCCTTCGTTGATTTTATTGAATTAGAGGGGAAGACTGCTGAGGCAGTTACTGATCTCATTGTCACTAAGCTCCGTGAGGATGGGCTGGATATCTAGAATTGTTATGGTCAAGGGTATGACAATGCTGCTACGATGGCAGGTATTCATCTTGGAGTTCAACGCAGAATTCTTGATGTTAGCAAACACGCTGTTTTCATTCCTTGCAATAACCACTCGCTGAACTTGGCTGGAGTTCATGCCGCGGGACTGAGTCCTAATGCTGTAACTTTCTTTGGAACAATTGAACGAATTTTCGTCTACTTTTCTTCCTCTACTCATCGTTGGGATGTCTTAACAAAACATTCCAAAATCACTGTCAAGCGAGTCTCTGATACGCGGTGGAGTGCTAAGTATGATGCTGTTTCTAGTCTTAAGAAGAACTTGACTCACGTTGTTAGTGCCTTGGAAGAACTGAGTGAAGGGGTCTCCGAAAATCTGGACACAAAGGGCGATGCTGAAGCTCTGTTGACCTCCATCATGTCATACATATTCATTGTGTACTTATTTTTCTGGGATCCAGTGCTGAAAGAAATCAATGATGCTCAGCTATATTTTCAAAGAAAGGGACTTGCTTTGGACCAGTGTGCATTAAAAATGAACTCTTTATCCGTTTTTTTAACTAATGAACGAGAGGCAGTAGTATCAAACGCTGCAGATGCCGCCGAAGAGTTCTGTAATGAAATGGATATCAGTATAGACCGCAGAGTCAGGAGACGGAGAAGAATGCCTGGAGAGCAAGCTCGTGATGCTGGATTGACCGTGCAAGAGGATGTACGCAGAGAATTTTTTGAAATCATGGATCGTTTATTAGCAGAAATTGAAAAACGCACAGTTTGTCTTAAAAACATGAATGATCGCTTTGAATTTCTGTCTCCTTCGTACCTTTTGAATCAGTCCGAAGATGAAGAAATTAATACCAAGGTCAATAATTTTTCTTCTATCTACAATGACATTAATCCAGGAAGTCTACTGGAAGAAATAAAGCGTTTGCGCAGACATTTGCTCAGTTTCGAAAGCATAAGCGTCGACGATGATCCAAAGAACTGGGATATGTTAAAACTACTTCAGTGGATCGTTAAATGGGATCTAGTGGAATCTTTGCCTCATATAACAACTGCCCTCCGGATCTGTCTAACTACATGCATGTCCGTGGCAAGTTGCGAACGAAGTTTTTCGAAACTGAAACTTACCTCAGGTCAACTATAAGTCAATCTAGACTGAGCAATTTGGCGATTATTTCAATTGAACGCGAAGTTGTAGAGACAATGGACATAGAAAAAATCATTCATGAATTTTCTGTTATGAAAGTCCGAAAATTTAACTAGGCATTATACATTATATAGTTATTGTTAAAATTATGTGGTGTACTGTATTATGTACGGTACATTATGTAGTATTGTTAAAATTGAAGTTGCTTTATTTAAGTTTTTCTTCCAATAAAAGTTTTGTTTAGAAGTGCATTTTTGCAAAGGAATTGTTTTTAAAATTAAAAATTGTTGCAGGGGGGCGGCGGCGTTGGCATTTTCGCCCCGAGCGGCAAAAAGTATTGGTACGCCTCTGCTGCTGACAGACACATTAATATTCTCCTTGAAATACAGAGTGACATACATTTCAATATGTAGAACCTGTATGAATAACAGAATAAGTAAATCAAATTGCGCAGCGAGCAGACGTATGGTCACTCGGTAACTCTTGGCTCCATTCCCCCAAAAGCAGAGGCACCGCTCCCACGTTTTCTTTTCACGTCATTCTTGATATATATATGAGGGGTCCCGCGTCTTACGGTACCTAAGCGCCAAAATTAAAATTCGCCAGAAATCGCCTCCAAAGTTCAGCAATATATTCTCGCGATAGTATCTCTGTTATTAATTGAGCTATAGAACGTTCATTTTTGGTTAAGTTAGAGTTCTAAGTATGCTAATGAAGATGTTGATGAGTTTTTGGAATAGATTTTCATATTTTATATTTATATTTTTTTTTATTTTTTGATTTTCTTATTATGCCGAACTTTGGGTGAACTTTTGGCTGGCGATAGAGGTGAAAAAAGTAGTTCGCTTCATAAGGTTTTCAACCATACTTCTAGTGTCGTAAGGTCATTATAACCCAAACCACGCGATAGAGGAAGGGTGAAAATAGTGATATCCAGCAAAAACACGTTTTCGCCTGTGGTGGCGCTTAGGTACCGTAAGACGCGCGACCCCTCATTCATATAATATAAGATATATATAGATATATGATAGGATCCTCTAAAGAGACGTAGTTTTACATTTAGGATAAAAACGAAGACGTAGAGCAAAAAAGTCATTATAATATTTGGCTGCAGCCGACGTTTCGGGCAACTCTACCCATTTTCAAGGCCTAATAAATAAAAAGCTAAAATTAATGCATGACAAAACTATACGAATGTCAAAAATTAAAACTAATTTATAGTATAAAATAAAACCACTTCAAGAATAAAAGTTAAAAAGCAAAAAACAGGCATAAGCCAAAAACAAATCAAAAGTAAAAATTATATAAATGACAAATATACGAATGATAAAAATAAAACTTAAAAACTAAAAACATTCAAACATAAATTAGTTAAAAACTTTACTAATAAAGAGTTAAATGAAAAAACGCAAAAGTGCACCAAACATACCATGCTCACTTGACAGCCACAAAGAAACTGAGGCGAAAAGGAGCCAGGGTCAAGGGGAAAAAAACAAAATAAAAAGTTAAAAAAAAAAAAAAAAAATTTAGTTTGTATTCTAATTAATATAAAGGGGGTAACAGCTAGAATCAATATTTAAACTGGAGTTCAGAAATTTAATGCACAAAGATGCTGTTTAACTTTTATTCTTGAAGTGGTTTTATTTTGTACTATAAATTAGTGTGTGCGTGTGCGTGTGCGTGTGTGTGCGTGTGCGTGGATTATTTCAACGATAATATAATATATCCCCTTGGACATTTTTTTCAAATTTTTCTTAGATTAAAGGCGTGAAATTTTTTAAATGTTTTCGATATTCATTCTTAATGTAAGGTGACTTAAGGACCATATTACGTACAAGGACATCTTCAGTTTATGTTGTTGCTACAGAAAATTCGGAAGGCTTTCTGGTAGATCATTTATTGAAAGTTGTCAGTCATTGGTGATGAAAGAGTTTTGCTATTACAGAATTCTTGATGAGTGATAAGCAAGGAAAGTTCCGAAGTGGAAGTGGTTCTGTAAATCAAGTGTTTGTAGTAAGACAAGTGAATGAGGAAACATGTAAAAGGGATTGCAAGGTATACCTCCTGGCCCGGAGGAGGAGATTGTAATCACCAATCGACCAGGGAAGTACTCCAGTGGAACGTTGGACAAGAGACGGTGCTAGAACTTCCGTTTCTCCTATCACTATCTTCCTTAGCTGACCTTTTTCCGTATCTCATCTACCATGTGAGCAGTCCAGCATCCTCTCAAACACACACTTCCCTCACTACACAATCTTTTCCAAATTAAAAAACAACAAAATCTCATTGACCTCAAGAGCATTAGAGTTTCCTGAAGAGGGGATCATAAAAGTCCCCACTTCTGACTCCCCCTCTGCCGATACCGGGAACGCAGACCCGGGCAACAGGACTGGTTCTGCTACTGTCTGTTCAAGATGTTCTGGGCCTCTGCCCGATTGACTTTTCATAAATTTCGACAACATTCGTGGCCTCTCCACAAATTTTCAATCTGTCCAACACCACTTCTTTTCTAAACCTCACCTTCTCTTCCTCACTGAAACTCAGGTGTCTGGGACGACTGAAAGTAACCCCTTTTCTGTACCCTCCTACTTTCTCTATATTCAATTTCATTCCAAAGGTGGATGTTGCGTATATGTACACGACGACCTAACTTGCTCTCGTTTTCCCGAATTTGAATCTTCCAAATTCTACACCCTCTCGCTACGGCTTACATGCCAATCTCAAACTCAATACGGTATTTCTTTACTATTACACCGGTCTCCGGTAGAAAGTTTTAAAAGCTGGTTTTCAATGTGCTGAATTAAAAAATTATACTCATTTCCGTCGCAAATGATTTGTTAAAGAGTTATTGAAGCTTAAACTCTCTAACGGGAAAAGGGTAAAAAAAAAATGGCGCTTCCACCAATTTTAATTTGAATCAGTTAGTTTTAGGTTAGGTTAGGTTAGGTTTGCTTAGGTTGTTTTAGGTTCGGCCAATTTTGAAGGTGAAATTTGTTTTTCAGCACATTGAAAACCAGCTTTTAAAACTTTCTACCGGAGACCGGTGTAATAGTAAATATTTACCCTAAATACATCTTCGCTGTCTACCTTTCTCCTAATTCTACTGACTATCTAAACCTCTTTAATTACCTCACTCCCAAAGCGGAATACATTCTATTCCATTCTCCTCTTGCTCTAATCTCCATTTTAGGAGATTTCAATGTTTATCACCACTTTAGTTTTCCTCCTATTTCCCTAACATTCCTGGTAAACTAGTTTATAACTTTTCTATCCTGAATAACCAAGAGTAGATTGTACAGCATCGCATTCTACTCGTATCCCCGATCGCCTTGGAAATAGGCCCAACATTCTGGGTTTATTTCTCACCTCTCATCCTTCTTACTCTGTCAAACTTTTCTCCTCCGACCACAATCTTGTCTGTTTTCTGTTGTATCGCTCCAGTTCGGCCTTTGGATCCTCCCAAGAGGAGACGCCTTTGGTACTTCGACGCCGCTGATTGGGAGGCCCTAAGGCAGTACTTCTCTGATTTCTCTTAGAATGATTACTGCTTCCATGGCCAGAGCCCCTCCGAATGCGTTGAGCGCATCACGGAGGTGATTCTCTTGGCCATAGAGGCGTACGCTCCGTATTCTATCCCTACTACTAATGCAAAAAAAAAAACTTGGTTTAAATTTGCTCGCTCTGATGCAATGCGCAATAGAGGGGAGACTTTCAGAATGTACCGTAGCCATCCAGCTCCTGTCTATCACTTAACTTATATATTTCTGCCGGACTCGTGCAAATTCTGTTCTTCGACTCTCCAAAAATTTCATCAGATAAAAATGTGAAAAACTATGCAATTGTAATTCTTTTTGCCCTTTCTGGCATCGAGCCAAGAACTTCAACAACTTTACTACTTCTTCTTTCCCTCCTCTTTTCCATTCAAACGGCACAATTGCCGTCTCTTCTCCTGATAAAGCTGAACTCTTCATTCAAACTTTCGCCTGTAACTCAACCCTGGACGATTCCGGTGCTGTTCCTCCATCTCCTCCTCCCTCTGTCTTAATTATGTCTGAAATTAGAATCTCTTCCAAAGATGTTTTATTCTGCCCTATCTGGGCTCGACTCTAGGAAGGTGTACGATCCTGATGGTGTCTTTCCTGTTGTTCTCAAGAACTGTACTTCTGTGCTGACACCCTGCCTAGGCAAACTCTTTCGTCCTCGTTTTTCATTTGATCCGTTTCCTTCCTGTTGGAAGTTCGCTTTTATTCAGCCTGTCTCAAAGAAGGATGACTGCTTTCAACCCTCCAACTATCGTCCAGTTGCTTTGATTTCTTGCCTTTATAAGTTTTTGAATCTATCCTTAATAGGAAGATTCTTAAACACCTCTCTTACCGCAATCTTTTTTCAGATCGTCAGTATGGGTTCCACAAGGGACGCGCTACTAGAGATCTTGCGTATCTCTCTGACTAATGGTTATCCTCCTTTCGGGATTTCGGTGAAACTTTTGCTATTTCTTTTAATAGAGTCTGGCGCAACTCTTTAATCTCCCTGCCCTATCCACTCCTATGCTGATGATTCCAGTTTTCACTTCTCCATTTGCTTCACAAAGAGTCCCTTTCAAATCACTGCATGCTTCGCGTAGGACGGCTGTGATGCACCTCATCTCTGATCTTTCTGTTCTCTCTGATTCGGGCAGAGAAAACCTTGTGGCTTTCAATACCCCAAAAACTCAGTTCCTTCGCCTGTCTACTTGTCACAATTTTCCACCCGACTATCCCTTTACTTTCAACAATACACAACTCACTCCTTCCTCTTCTCTTTACCTTTCCTGGAAAGATCACATACAGTATACTCACTCTCTGAAACAGCTTCTAAGAGGTTAGGGTGTTGTACCGGTTCCGCAGTTTCTTCACCCCCAATCAGTTGCTGTCTCTGTAGAGGGGGTCTTGTCCGCCCCCTATTTAGTACGCTTCTCACATGTAGGGTGGCCCAATCCATACAGCTCTATTTGACTGGGTGGAATCAAAGGCTTTCGTCTCATCACTCCCTTGCTGACTATCTTGAATTCCTCTCTTCTCCGCAACGTTGCCTTACGCTCTCTTTACTATCGCTATTATAACGGACACTGCTCTTCTGAACTCTCTACCTGTATGCCTCCTCTTTTAAAAAGCTTGCAGTACCATATTTTCGCCACATTCTTATTCTTTTTCTGTCCAACTCTTTAACGCAAAGGTTAATCGATATTTTTAATCTTTTATCCACTCAACCGATTAACTCTGGAACAACCGGGTTGGGTACGATTCGATGTGGCCGACTCGATGCGACCCAACTCGATGTGGCCGACTCGATGTGAGGACAACTCGATGTGATATCCCTAAGGGATATTTTCGTTAGTTTTAACGAAAATACCACAACTTAACCTAACCAATCGTCAAGGGCGTACAGTTGACCTAACCGGGCATTCAGTTAACCCACATTAAATATATAAAGAAAATGAAATCGACTTGGCCACATCGAGTTGGGTCGCATCGAGTCGGCCACGTCGAATTGTCCCTGCCCCGGAACAACTTCCTCAATTCATCTTTCCCCCTGTCTGACCTCCAATCTTTCAAACGCAGTGTCCTGGCATCTCGAAAACCTTGCACTTTGATTTTGCTTCTTCTTCCCATATGGTGGGGGGTCGTTTTTGCGGGCGTTAGCCCTTGGCCCCTCCTTCCCGGATAAAAAATATGGTTTTTATGGATCTTGAGAAAGCGCATGATAGAGCAGAGAAGCACTGTGACAGGTCTTCAGCATATAGTATGTGGGGTTGACGGTAGATTCATGAATGTGGTGAGTTTCTTTGATGAAAATAGTGTGTGTGTGTGTGTGTGTGTGAGAGTAAATAAAGAACCGAGTGATTGGTTAGATGTGTTGGTGTGTGTGTTTATGGTTGGAGTGATGAAAGGTGAAAGTGCGACTGGTAGAAATAGGATTGAATCTGTTGTGTGATGGGAATAGTGGAGCCTGACGAATTTGTTTTACGCGGATGATACGGTGCTATTTGGCCCAGAATGAGTGGGATACGCAAGAGACTTAAGTGTTTTGTGGTGATGTGCGAAAGAAGATTGTTGAAAGCGAATGTGGGTATTCGGACTGCCATATGATTATGAATAGTGAAACACTAGAGGTGGTAGAGTCTTTTAAGTATCTGGGATGTGTACTGAATAAAAGAATGTGGATGAAGTTAACAGAAGAGTGAATCAAGGAAGAAAGACGGCGGGTGCGCTGAAAGCGTTTCTGAGAAAGGAGAGACTGAATCGAGATACCGCGAGATGTTTACATAAAGATGTGTTAGTACGGACATTTTTCTGTGGGTGTAGAACAATGACATGACATGAAAGGGAGAAGTCAAGAGTAAGAGCAGCTGAGATTGATAGTCTGAGAAGTATATGTGGCGTACGTAGGACTGATAAGAGTAAGAAATCGTGTGGTTTTGGAAAAATGTGATATTCAGAAGTCAGTGGTAGTGAAAATTGATGAAAGTGTGTTAAGGTGGCTTGGATATGTTGAAAGAATGAAAGATGACAGAGTTTTGAAAAAGAAAACAAGTGTATAAATGTTTGCGAAGGTAAGAGAAAGATAGGAGGGCCGAGAAGATGGATGGACATGATGAATGATTGTGCGAGTAAGCGTGGACTTGATCTGGATATGCATAAGTGGCTGCAAGTTGGTTGGAATGGAGGAGGTTCGTTAGAAGCATGTAAGTTAGGGACTCTGTTTTATTTTTAACAAGGGCTGGAGACGCCACCAAACATAGTTTGTGAAGCGCCGCAGCTGTGGAATTTAACCATATTTGGAGGTGGGGGGGCTTGCCCACCAGGACGCCTGTTTGAATGGATGGGCACGCTTTACTTTCTGCCTTTTCTTCTTTTCCCTCCTTTTTCAGCTCCACGTCGTTTATTCACATATTTACTAGTTATAGCCATCTTTTGAGGGGGTCTTCTTCCACTTCTCACACGCACTCCCTATTATCATTATATATTCTAATAAAATAGCAAACGCTGGATTAAAGAGCTTATGAATTGTCCAATCAGGGACCATGCTTCATATACTTAATTAAATACTGTATAACGCAATTTATGTAAAAATTCAATTTTCAATTTAACACTTATAATTTGCATTGCTACCTAGCTGTCTCCTATGATTTAAGAAGGAAACTGCGCGATTTTTAGTTATGGTTTAAAAACGATGGGTACATGATAGGAGATTGTGGATACCCAGACCCAATGTCGCTTAACTTCGCGGATCAACGGGAAGCGGTGTTAAGACATTGGCTACGACGTAGCCCAATTAATAAAGAAGGCATCGTTTTAAGAACATCGAAGACCTCGATTTCGGCTCTCCGTTCTTCTAAGGAAAGGTATTTTTTGCGGGCGCTCGCCCTTGGCCCCTTCTTCCCGCACAAAGAAAAAAAATAGCGGCAAATACAAGAGACAAAGTTCGAGCAAGCTTTTCCAGGGACGGGTGGACATTCTAGATCAGGGGTTCTCAACCCCTTACTTCCATTACCCACCCGAAGCATTGGCGCTCACCCCGTTACCCCTAATGACGCGTAAATTAACCCGTTAGTGCCCATTGGTAGAATTTCCTATTGACAAAATTGTCATTATTGCGTCACTTTTCCTCGTATTCACGTGATCTTCGGTAGAAGTCATTGATATGACGCAATATAAGAGATTGTGTCATATCAATGACCATACCGAAGATCACGTGAATACGAGAAAGTGATGCAATAATGACAAACAATTTTGTCAGTAGAAAATTCTACCAAAGGGCACTAATGAGTTAACCAAAAGTTAAAGTAGTAGTTTATAATCATACAATTGTCTGTAAACACCACTCTTAAATAAAATAGGTATGGCTTCCATTACCCCGCCACCATGGATATCGCAAATTACCCCTTTGGGGGTAATTACCCACCGGTTGAGAACCCCCGCTCTAGACAATGTATCTACACTTTCAGAAATCTGCGAACGTGAAGGTTGCCAGACTTCACCAATGAGGACGTCGTGGAAGGTAATTTTGGAACTTCAATAATGTAATTTTTGCGTTTCTATATATACGACATGAAGCGCGGGTTCTCTCTCTGCTAATGGCTGACTTGATCAACTACTGTATTAGGGTGTGTCAATTTTATGGAGCAAAGTGAAATCTTTAGATTTTCAAAGACTACTAGTGACCAAATGATGCATTTTTATGTGCTAAATCGAAATATGGCTTTAAAATCCAGATTTGACCACTCCTAGCTACTTATATTTGAAGTTGAAGTTTATGAAAAATCAGCAATTTTTGCAAGTATTTTTTTACATACATTACATACAATTAAAGACATTTTGATTGTATTTCAATATTAAAACTTAGAAATATAGATAGGTTTCTTGAACTTTGCCAAGGATGCCACGTCTGCCTTGCTCTTGTTCCTGGGCATGAGCTCCTACTGGCCACCTGGCCACTGATGTACGCCTCCCTCCTCTTTTCTGAGTAAACATGTTGTGCTGCTTCAGTTGTCATCCTTACACACCTCTCTACTGATTGTGTGTGTGAGGGCCATGCGGGAACTTCCATTGGTCTATCCAGAAACTCCTTGATTGCGGCAGTGATGAGGGAGCGGGTCAGAGGAGGCTCAGTCATGCCAGAGTTCCAGTCAATAAGCTCCGAGAGTTTGGTGGCATCTGGGTTGATGTCAGGAGTCTTCCTGGGTCTGACACTGCAGTCTCTTACCTGTGTGTCCTGATCTCCTTCACCTCTGATTTCCAGTATCCTATTCACTGCCTCCCTCCTCTCCTCCTCCACCTCACTGCGCAGCATGGCTTGGAGCACAGCCTCAATGTGTGCATACCACGCTGATCTCTTCACTGTAGGAATCACTATTCCTATCACCTCCTTCTGCTGACTTCTGAGCAGCTCTAGCTGGTACAGTACATGCCTGGGACACTCCACCCAACTGTGATTTAACTTGTTGAACCAGTTTGGCATGTAGACTCCCACTATGAATTCCACAATTATCCTCAGGTTTTTCAGGTTCCTACCCTTCAGCCCATGTTTGGAAATCCACTATCTGCAGAACCTTAGAGCTGTGGTGAGCCACCTACTGTGACAGACTGGCCCAATCTCCAGGAGAGCTAGACTCTGAGGTACCTCCCGATCTGATGGCAGTGATGATTCTGTAGCCATATGATTGGTCTGTGCTGAGGTCCTTGACTACCTCCTGACTGAGATGGGGTAGAGGAGGGCCAACAGTGATCCCCGTGAAGTTTGGGTTGATCTCCAGCTCAGTGGCAGTGTCTAATATCTTCCCTAGGTACCCAGACCACTTGTTATTGTTCAATGTCTTGCCATTCAGTGCAGTCACCAGGTGTCTGAGACTCGGCTCACCAGTGCGCAAGTCACAGATAATCCACACCAACTTCCTGCTATGCTTGGCTTCCACATAATGCATTACTCCTCCCTCCCAGCCAGTATTCACATTAGTAGTGTCACCTCCTATGGCCAAAAGGGTCTGGTCTGCTCCTCTCTCTCTTAGCCAGTTCACCAGATGATCAGCAATGACCTCAGCATGACTTCTCTCCTCTGCAGCTGCTTCTGGTACAAAATGCCACAAATATTTCCCACCTGGTTCATTGCACACTGTGTAGTGCTCTTCCTTAATGAGGCCAGGAAACTGCCTGTCACTGCCCTCAGCTTCCATCATCACTTTGGTGTCATCTCTTTTCCCATCAAAGAAGATACAGGTGATGCCATTTTCCCTAATCTCTTCATCAAACTTCTTGACCAGCTCCTTAGTCACTCTCTCCTGAGCCCTCCTCACGTTGGTGTGGTCAATCACCAGTGCTGTGTCAAACTCTGTGATAAGACCAGCATCAATCCAGGCAGCAGTGGCAATCTCTGCAGTCTCTCTCAGCCCAGTGTGATGTCTCAAGCTAGCCTGAGCTATGTTAGCGATATCTTCAGTGTTGTATTTCTTCTTAGCCACAGGCAAGGAAGAAGTTGTCGCAGCCTCTGGTATGAAATCTTCGTCCTCTTCTCTCCTCTTTGCCTCCTCCAGTATATCTCCAGTCTCCTCGAACTCCATCTCCAGCAGTGACTCCTCCCTCAACTCTTCTTCTTTCTTGGTTGACTCCTCTGCCTTCCTTCTCTGCTCCTGTCTCTGCAGCACTGCTTCCTGGTCTCAGGGTGATCAGCTAGAACCATCTGGTGTGCCCCCACACTGGCCACCTTTTCTCTGACCTTTAATGAAGGCAAGCTCCTCCACTGGTATCTTCTGCTCGCTCCTGCAGCTGCAGTCAATGTGAACCTCCCTGTTGCAGACAGGGTTGCACCCAAGCTCACTGCAGCTCCTGATCACACAGTGACAGGTCAGGATGTCCACCAATTTGTCCAGTTTCATCATGACCCTATCTTTGACCTCTAGCTTCACATTGCCAATGAACACCTTCACTGCCTCATCCCACAGTGCCTTCACTTTAGCCCTGATCCTGACCTCAGTGTTCATTACAGGTCCTGTGAATAGAGCGTTGGCCTTTTTCCACTGAGCCAGTAGCCCTGGAACAATGCCGTTGTTAATCAGGTCATTAACTGGGTAATTCCTCCTGTCTTCCTCACTCATCTCTCTCCTCAACAAACCATACCATACCATACCTCAGTAGATCTCTGGCTGTGGGCAGCTCAGCAGGGGGAAGTTCCCTCCCAGTCCCCATCAAATGACTTAGGTGACAACTTGATTTGCTTCGGGTTCTGATTTCTTTCTGACTCATCCTGTGGACGTGTGAACAAAAGAAATGTCATTGAAATTTGGATAGGCCTACTGATTATGATTACATAAAATTAAGTTAATTGAAATTCTTAATATCTTCCTATAAGCTCAGATAAAAAGTTTTGTTATAGGTACAAGACTTAATTATTCAAAATAACGACAATTTCATATATCTATCATGTGAAAATATACAGAAAGTTTGGGTCACACAACATTTCAAATAATTTGAATTACACAATATTTACATTACAAAGTAATCGAAATTGTCAAAAAGGAGGGAAAACACGTGCATTCACAATCAAAACTCCAGCATTTGTGACTATGTGAAACTTAGAAACCATACTGCACACCAAAATGACCAAAGTTGACCACACATATCAATGGCACATTGATATACGATGCTACAGTCATATTTAGGCTATATTTCAAACCTTTATGGTCAAATATAAGTAGGTAAATAACTTTTTTAAACAACACAAGATATTTCTAAGTTTGCTAGATAACACTGGGTAGCAAAATTTGAAAACGTTTCTGTTTATTGTGATTTTTCTGTCGTTTCTTAATGATTTCGGGGCGCTGATTCCAAAAATTATATTGGTTTTGCTCTATCATCAACCGTTTCAAAAATATAGGTTATCACACTTTTCATATGGCAAAGTATATAAAAAAGGCTAACAAATATTTTCTGAAAATAAAAACACTATTGGAAATTAATGTTTATTGAGCCAAAATTGTTTGACAAATCCAAAATGGTGCAAAGGATATAATATATATCATGAGGAGAACCGATAAAGAATAACAAGCCTCGTTATGCAGTGTGCGTTCCTTAAAAATGCACTGAAGAACGCGACTTCCGCGTATGAACATTCTTGTCCTTTCTGATCAGCGACCATACGTAGTCTCCCATCATGGAAGCATCCCAATGGTCCTGGTACCTTTTTTCCATCGTTTGAATATCTTGATGGAATCTTTCGCCATGTTCTTCACTCACATCGCCCAGGTTATCACGAAAAAAGTCTAGATGTGAATGCAGATAGTGTAATTTTAAAGACATACGGCACCCCATTTTGCCATAACACTTAATCAAGTTTGACACTAACTCCTTATAGTTTGGTGCTTTATGGTTGCCTAAAAACCCACGAACCACATCACGGAAAGCACACCAAGCCTCTTTTTCGACCGGAGTCATCTTGGCTTCAAGGTTCTTTGAATTCAACAGCGCCTTGACTTGTGGTCCTACAAAGATGCCAGCCTTGACTTTGGCCTCAGAGAATTTAGGGAACATGACCCGAATCTGTTGGAAAACTTCCCCTCCAAACTCTAACGCAGTTACAAACTGCTTAATTAATAATTAGACCCAACTTAATATGGAGAGGTGGTAGCAGAACTATGTCAGGCTTCACAAGAGGTTCCCTGAGTACATTGTACTCTCCTGGTTGCAGTCCTTCACGTGGAGGCCACTGAACTGTTTTATAGTGCTCAGTTGAAGCCCTGCTATCCCACAGGCAAAGAAAACATGAATATTTAGTAAACCCTCCTTGTAAACCTAACAGGAAACCAATCATTTTGAAATCACCACACACGTCCCAGTTATATTGTTCATACCTGATTGAGTGAGCAGTTGTTTGACATTTTCATAGTCCTCTTTCATTTGAACAGAATGTGCAACTGGTATAGATGGATATTTGTTCCCATTGTGGAGTAGAACAGCTTTTAAACTCCTAGTTGAACTGTCAATAAACAGGCGCCACTCTGAGGGTATATGTGTTGACCCAATAGCTGTGAATAGACCATTAACCTCGCTGCAATAACAGAGAGAGCCATTGACATCGTAGAACCTTGCAAACTCTTCATGCCGCTTTCGGTATACAGTGCTCTTGCAGTCTTCTCCAAGCAAATTCCACTCTTTGAGTCTGGAGGTCAGAAGCTCAGACCCTGATTTCGTCAGACCCAAATCTCTAATTAAGTCGTCCAATTCCCTCTGATTTCGAAAGTGAGGGTTTGTACTGAAAGTTACTGTATATTCTTCATCGTGACTGTCCTCACCAGCCGACATCTCAGATAGATGAGCTAGCTGCATCCTCATTTTCAACCTGCAAAGCAAAGAAACAAAATATAGGCATAGCTATATATGTAGAAGAGCATCAGCACTAAGAAAAATCGACACATAATGACCCACAGTCTGTAAATACAGAAGGTAAAGTAATAGATAGATACCTGTTCTGGTGGACGTGGTATTGAAAGACCTTCGCCATGTGGTACAGGAGTTATGGACGACGCTATGCTTGGATACTGAAGAGTCTGCCTTCCTTTAACTTTCCTGTACTTATAAACATCTACCATGCAGTAGTAGCAATCGTCGTGGTGGCTCTTTGGTTCTCTCCATATTCTGGGTACTCCCCGCAGCCACCCTTCAAGTGTGGAGCGGCAGCTTCCACAAATCACATGGGGTGCCCAGGGCTTATCTTAGTCACCCATAGGCATACCAAAATAGAGTCGATACGCGATCCAGAACTTGGTGCCTTTCACAATCTTGTGCGATACTTGCTTGGGGCCTATGTAATACCCACAAACGTAGCAGAATATATCCGGCTAGTGTTTACAAGCTCTAGTTCCCATTCTCTTTACCAAACTGTACTACATTAATCATAACCTGCAGATATAGAGAGAAGAGTTATTAAATCTGCAACAGATTACAAATTCCAGAAAAAAGATGTATTCACAACACTGAAATAATGTTCCCAATAAAAAAAGGATCGATAACACTCAAATCGTCAGCACAGAGAAGCACAGAAACACAGTACCTCAGTGATGGTAACTATCAGACAAACAACCTGCTCACACTTACTGACTTCTCAGACTCTGCGCTCTTCTTTATATAGCACAGTGGAAAAGCTTCGGGCAATTTCTAGAGCAAGAAACTGTCAACGAACATCCGGATTGTTCTCAACAATTCCTGAATATTCTGATATTGCTACGCCCATAACAACATTATACTGGTAAAACATGAAAAACGGATTATCTCTGAAACCATTGATGATACACACAAACCAAGTCCAGATTTGGACTCAGCTCCCACAAATGCGTATAAAAACATAAAAAATTCTATATAAACATAATCAGTGTTACACGGTGTAATATGACATCATTTGAGCATTAGTAGTTTTTGAATTGTTAACTTTACTAAAATTGACACACCCTACTACTGTATGAGAGCGACCGTGCACTTCTTCATCGGCAACAATGCTAATGCCCATAATGCAGTATGGAGTTGTTCCGATACAAAGTTAAAACAGAAACTGACGCAGGAAATTATGTTGTCCTCTTATATGGTTTTCTGCAACATGTGCCGGAAAACAATTTTTGGTTGGCTTACGGCCCAACAACTTTTCCTCTAATAAAGGGTTTGTTTGAAAAGTGTGGAGAAAATTTCAGAAGGTTACACATAATCCTCCAAAAAAAATTCCAGAATGTATTGGACTGTCTTGCTCTTGTACGAATTCAGGAGCCAAGTAGGACCTTGGAAACTCAGATCATAGCCTTTAAGAATGAAGTGGCTGAACGGGTTTTGACGGGGGCTAGGTTTGGTTGTGTAATGGCAAAATTTAAACTTTACAAAGCATTTTGGGGAAGAAGGGATGAGCTTTACCATAATCTTTTACAGAAAGAATGAAGAGTTATTGAACCTTGGATTTAGGACCCGTAAAGCATCGTCATTAACGGGATATACTCTTGGGAACGTTAGCCTCTCTCTCTAAAATCAGAAGTGATTGCATTGCGGTTAGCAGCAGAACAAATACTCCAGATGAATTTAACAAGCAAGGATATTTGCCAGTTTTCAGACCATCGTTCTCGACTCAAATGAAGATGCAACAGCTTACGACACTTCTGCACAGTGGCTTTAGAGAGTAACTACGAATGGAAATAACTCCTGCGAGCCCTGGAACATCCTGGCATTGATGGGAATGAGCTTTTGATTTCAAATGGTTACCTTAACTGATGTAATTGAGGAAAGTAAGTTTCACTAGAAGGTTAACAAAAAATTACCCAATTGGCAGAAGTTTGATAACAGAGAATAAGTAATCATTGTTGGGGCTTCCAGGTAATTTAATGTGGATGATATGGCAAGGCCTCAATTGTGGCCGTATTACCATTAATAATAATAATAATAATAATAATAATAATAATAATAATAATTAGCAGAGCGACCCAGCGTTGCCCGGGTGGAAGTTGAACGCTTTTGGCTTGTTTCAAGACATTAAAATAAAACAGTACACACACACACACACACATATATATATATATATATATATATATATATATATATATATATATATATATATATATAAATTATTATATATATCACGTGAAAAGCACGCGCTGGAACTCCACCCATTTTATGACGTGTCTATGATGTCACTCTTTCAACCAATCTGGAATAGACGGCAAAAACGGCCTCAGATGACCTCGGAGGCCGACGCCACGTAGCCTATTATGGAAAAACTATATATGCTTACAACATGGTATCGTATGTGTTACCTTTACTTCTTAATTAAATATAAATTATTAATCAATTAAATTAAATATTTACACAAAATTGCTTCGGGATTGGCGACATAGCCTATTGGGAATGAAAATAATTGCCATACATACATAGAACCCAATATGGAGGCATTGGGCCCACCCAACCACAAGAAAAATTTATTTCGTGTTCAAAATTTTCCACTACCGACTCATGAAAATTACTTCGAGAGAAGAGTCAATGAACTTTGCAAAATCAGCAAATAATAAAAGACGAAGATTCATATTATATTAGCGGTTCGCTCGGAGCTTGCTTATGTTAAGCCCTGCTTTTAAGCAAGGAAGATGTACTTTATCTTCCTTTAAGTTCTGAGTGAATAACACGTGATATAAACCTAATAACGCAAAAGGATAGGCCAATACCTTCAGGAATATAAATATAGTGACTGCCTATATTAATTACATCAAATCAACTCGTTGTGTAACTCCATCGTACCGCAGCCCTCATCGAAAAACATCATCGCGTCCTACGAACAGAAGCGAGACTCAACGAAATAATAAGGTAAGCCAATTTCTTTCTTTACGATTAGACAGCGCTAAAATACCGAAAGCAAATAAATTTAACATTAACCACTAAAAACAATACGAAAGAGGTCCTTTTGAAGATCTACACATACATAACGCTCTAACGAAAAAACGTAGGGCTTTTGTCGTTAACTCTTCACTGAAATCTGCTGGAAATTTCCAACGGATGAGGGTAATAGGCAATCAACCCATAGCCCTATATAGTTTTTTCATAATTATGTTCTTCCCCAACCTCAGTTATACCTATCCTAGTAATTGGAAATTTTTTTGTTCTTTAAAACTAAAAAAAAATCGTTAGAAAATAATTTCCATAATAAACACTGCAGTGAGATAGGATACAATTAGGAATAAAAACAAAGGACAGTAAAATACTGACATACGAACAAGCTAAAATACTTAACGAAGCTATGAACACTCATACAAAGATGCTCACAATTTCAACAATATACATAACAACAACAGTGCGTACAAAGCTTGGATAAGTGGGTTTTCTGAACGCTTTTGATTCTTTTCATAGTTATTTCAAACACGCACATTTACCTTTGGTAAACGTAGAACACTGCGATTGGCAAACACTTTACAAGCTGATCATCTCAAGAGGATAATTTAAGCACCATCCTAAAAGATATCTTAAAGTAAATTTTGTAGTGGTGTTCATAATTAAACCAAATAAAGTTGCTGCCCATAATGTCACAACCTCACTTCCCTTAGATCAGCGAGGTTAAAGGTTAAACAACGTCGGGTTCGTTCA
Organism: Bathynomus jamesi; assembly: GCA_023014485.1. Lineage (NCBI taxonomy): Eukaryota > Metazoa > Arthropoda > Malacostraca > Isopoda > Cirolanidae > Bathynomus > Bathynomus jamesi. Next base: position 35,634 of record JAJOZX010003251.1, read on the forward strand.
GTCGGACGGGTGACCGTCTTCTGGGACCAGATGTGACCCGTAGTTCAACTCTCGCGTTAAGTCGTATAAATGTATATCCCCTTCGCCGCACAACCTTTGCCTTCGAGGAGCAATTTCTTCACCTCCACTCAGTTGCTGTCTATACAGGGGTCTTGTCCGCCCCTGTATTTAGTACGGTTTTCTTGTGTGTGTGGGGTAGCTCAACTCTCTCAGCTTTAACTGGGTAGAATCAGAAGCTTTTCGCCTCATTAATTCCCCTCCCTCTTACTAACTGTCTTTAATCCTTCTCTCTTTACTATCGCTATTATAACGGACGTTGCGCTTCTGAACACTATCTGCATGCCTCCTCTTTTAAGGAGAGTACGCAGTATCAGACTTTTGACACATTCTCATTCCTTTTCTGTTCAACTCTTTAACGCAAGGATTAATCGATATTCTCAATCTTTCACCTATATACAACCGAAGAACTCTGGAACAATCTTCCTCAATCTATCTATCTTTCCCCCCATCTATCTTTAAAACGCAGAATGTCCTGGCATCTCGAAAACCTCGCACCTTAATTTTGGCTCTTTCCTTCCTCTATGGGGGAGGGGGCGTTTTTGCGGACGCCCGCTCTTGGCCTCTCTTTCCTGCATAAAAAAAAAACCTGGTTCAAAGGGTATGAAAAAGAATACATATACAATTTGAAATTCCCCATCACCCTACTTGTGTTTCAGCACAAGAAAACCTTTACTTCTTTTTTCATTATCGTTATCGCAAAAAACTAATGATAATATGACTTAAATATTTCATTCTTGGGCTTGTTGAAATGCTTCTGCCAATCTAAATTTGTCATGTGGCACACGCAAGATTTGGGGTAGCGGGAGAATGACTTTTAGCAACGTTGAAATCAATCGTTTGCTTCTCTGCGTATTTTTCACAAAACCGAGTCTTTTTCGACCTTTAGCTGAAGGAATTGTTACACGATATCATCTTATACCATTATACGTACTTTGACCCGATTCACCGAAGCAATTCATCCATCAATATACGCGTGAAATACTAAGGGTGATAGGTGGAAACCTTGCTTACTCCGCAAGACGGCCCGAAATATTCAGCGAGAACACGTGCCCATTTTGTCATGAAAATTCGATAGATATAATCTAAAACATAGTTTATCCAAATAATAGAACGCAATATTCCTTTTTTCCAATTTCTTTAATAAAATACTGATTCACTTTATCAAGCATTTAACTAGAAATCAACTGTGCATAATTGAGTTTTTCCAATTATATTTATGATAATAAAGAGGTTCTCTAAAAAGATAAATACTGCACATAACTCAATCGAGGGCAACTTCCTAAATAAAAAGCGATTACGGGATGCCGTGATCTCAGCCAATCAGAGCGCTACTACTACTACTTCTCCCATACTCTTTTAATAGAGGGGTAAAGAGAGAGATATTCAGGAACTAATAAAGGAAAGGCAGATATCTATCAAAAATAAAATAAAAATCTCTTGCCAAAATACTAAATGTTAATTTCATCCTTTATTTATTCAAGTCTTTTCTCTATGTTAGGACATGATGTATAAGAATCAGGCAAATTCACAGTCAGATAATTTAAATAAAAGGCAACATGTCTATTTCTTAACCCAATCTCAACAGTATCATAAAATAACTTTATGGCTGGCAACCATTCAAAACAATGCCATATATAATTTGAAAAGAAGGCACCTCTACATTCAGTTTTTATAAACAGTTCCCGTTTATAAGAAAAGAAGAATAATGGAAAAATAAAAGTTGATATATTTGCAAATTATCTTCAACAAAAAGAAAATTTCTAGCCTTCCCACACAGTATGACCGGTTTGTGTTACCATCTTAAAACTGATTTTTAATAACTTAAAACTAATCAAATATTTATTTCATTATAAAAGATGAGAATGTTTGTAAATAAACTTGAAAACTTTACTTAAGAAATAAAATGAATACTTTGTACGAGCTACGAAATAAACTTGCATTTAACAGTAGTGAACTAAGATTCTCTTGTCATTTCAAAACAACTCATATTTGATCCTTTTCTTCTATTTTGAAGGTGAGCCTACAAGGGAAAAAGTACAAATATATATTATATTATTTAATGCTTTTTTCCTGGAAAGAAAGGTTCCGAAGCTGCTTAAAAAATTAGTTTTGTAAAAAAAAAAAAAAAAAACAACGGAATGCAAATGAGAACATTTACTTGTGCTTGTTGAAAATAAAAGTGCATCCCGTCAGGAAAAAAGCCCTATACACTATACCAGTGGTCGGCGAATAGGGGTAAATTACCCCAAATGGGGTACATTCAAAGATTTTGGGGGTAATGCGTGCGGTATGAGAGAGACCATATGCAACAATTTTAAGAGCAATTGGCTTGTTTTTGTTTACTTTGAAGTCTGGGGGTAATTTCATTTTACTCAAATAGATTTTTGGGTAATACCCAAAAAAGTTCCCCGACCCATGCACTATACAGTATATGAGAGGATCGCGCACCTTAAGGTACCTAAGCGCCACCACAGGCGAAAACGTGTTTTCACCCTTCCTCTATCCGTCTATCGCGTGGTTTGGGTTATAATGACCTTACGACACTAGAAGTATGGTTGAAAACCTTATGAAGCGAACTATTTTTTCACCTCTATCGACAGCCAAAAGTTCACCCAAAGTTCGACATAAGAAAATCAAAAAATTAAAAAAATATATATATAAAATATAAAATATGAAAATCTATTCCAAAAACTCATCAACATCTTCATTAGCATACTTAGAACTTTAATTTAGCCAAAAATGAACGTTCTAGCTCGATTAATAACAGATATACTATTGCCAGAATATGGCTGAACTTTGGAGGCGATTTCTGACGAATTTTAATTTTGGCGCTTAGGTACCTTAAGACGCGGGATCCCTCATATATACCAATTAAAAATTACGCACAATTATTATTTATTAAAAAAAAAAACCAAATAAAAATTACTCGTGTACTGTATTCATTTACCTATCGCATCTATTTCCTGTAGATACATATACTGTATATCCTTTTGAGACATTTTATGATTTAGGCTTTAAGTACACTAGTTAAAAAGTTACTGTAGTTATTTACCTATTATTTGTGATCTCTTTATACATGGTTATCGTAAGGCATTTGAAAAGTGTCTGAGGCTTTTTAAGACTGCACAGTGTCGTCTGTTCTCATTTGACCAACTAACGAATTACATACATGAGAACATCAAAGGAGCGATCTTATTATCTAAATTTATAGCCATTTGGCCACTACACTACCGTGTTGTCATCACTACTCGTTAGGGGGAGTAAAGCCAAGTAAAAGTGAGCCATAGTGCGAAGCAGCCGTACCTTTATTATCTTTGCGAATGCTTCTCTGTGAAGTAGATCATAAGCGACAGTCAGTAAATGACGAATGCAGGAGTGAAAATCTTCGCTTCCGTAAAAGAAAAGATCAATCCCCAATTCTAAACCCATTCCTGCAACACGAGTATAAACATTAATTCACTTATTACCACTCTAAGCAACTATTAAAAATGAACTCCAATGTATATATTCATGACAATGTAAAAAAAAAAATTATTACATTACAATATAACATTTGGATTAAATGTAAAAATTAGAATGGTATAGTTTAAATTTCTTAACCTTAATTCTTGACCACCACGACACTAAAACAATTCAGTCGCAAAATCTGAGAAAAATTAACTATACGAGTATTGCAAAAAAATCGCGTCATCGCATTTTAAATAAATCTGCACGCTACTTTTCACCGCATAATGTTTCCGAAAACGCAAAAACTAAAATGGTAGATCCGATTTTTAATACATTTCACTTCGGAAAGTTTACGACGAGGACAACAAAGGTAAAACCTAACGAACAAGTTCGCAACCGACCTCCGCTGACCTCACTAAAACCATGATCCCTTTAAACTAAATTTATATTTAATACCTATATAAAACGCGCAATCAGCCAAACTTTTGGCAATTACTTTTGACGCAAACCTGTCATTCGGAGAGCACAATGAAGTCAAAGTCGCGTACATTATTAAAAAGTAAGTGTAGCACTCCTCAAACAAATTCTGAGCTCCATATACTATGTCATTGTATACAGTAGGAATATCGTTGTTACTAATGGGACAACATTCAGTGAAAACCAATAGTATTTCCTGAAAATTTTCAAATTTTGTATTTAGTTTCTCACCCTAATTAGTTGGGAAATGAGATTCTGATAATGTGCGTTATGTATGTATGTATGTTCGTTTCTCATTGTATCAGTTTCTCGTAGACACTATGTAAACCCTCGTCCAACGAATGAATCTACCATAACGCACCATCCGAAAGAGAAAAGATACGTGCTATTTTCATTTAATATCTTTTTAATCATCATATGTAATTATCATTATGTTTATGATTTTATTACGGTCTTATTTCATATACAATATAGGTAGGGAAATTCATTTATGTGTGAATAAAAAATCTACGTAAATCTAAGTATTAATGGGAGACTTTACGCGGACGCGTTCACGTATCCCCATTTATTTCATAAGGTATTAAGTTTGTCCAACGCGGATTTAACTAACGAGCCGTTCTCGAGGAACCTAACCCCCGCGTTGGACGAAGGTTTACTGTACTCTTATTTATTTAGTGAAACCCCTCAATAACGGATTATCTATGATATTCGGCTATATCACGAAGAGGATTTTAGAGTTATGTAAACATTATAAAAAGGTAAACGTAACTGTAATCTCTATGCCTCATATCTCCCAAGAAGTGAGGGGTACGGGCCCGAGCTCTAGGCAGAACTGCAGTTCGAATTGTTCGAATGGTCGAAATGGTTGACCACCAATAAACTCTTCCTAAATACCAGTAAAACAAATTTAATTATTTTTACTAATAAAAGAAATGTACGAGTATATCTTGATGAACTTAATGTTAATGAAATTGCTATAAAGGAGTGTACTGTAACAAAATTTCTTGGTGTAATGCTAGATAAGAATTTGCAGTGGTGATGTAAATTATATCGCGAAAAAGATTTCAAGGAGCATTGCTATAATGTTTAAACTTAGAAATGTAGTCCACAAACAACTTTTATGGACTATCATACTCAAGATTGTTCTTCCTTATATAACATACTGCACCCTTGTTTGGGGAAACTCCGCTAACAACGCATTAAATGGTATCTGTCACCCACAAAAGAGCAATAAGGTTATTATCTGATGCTGATTTTCTTGCTCACTCTAGTGCATTATTTAAAGAGCTAATCCTACTAAAGCTAAATGATATAACCAAACTGGCACATTTTATTTTATTTAAGAGTGTAAGAACAAAATCATTAATTTACAATGGGTAAATAGATATTTTGTAACTCCTCAAGAAATCCACTCGTCAGACCAGAAATAGATCAAAGCTTGTTATACCTCAATTTAGATTGTCTTCATCTCAAACTACCCATTTTCATTGGATTGAAACTATGGAATGACTTAAATACTGATATAAAAAATAGTGATTGTAAATTTGCTTAAAACCAAGTTGAAATCCCGATTAATAATGGCATACTAACAAAATTCCAGGATTAATGTCCATTACTAATGTTTACTAATTATTAATTTCTTGTGTGTAATCTAGAATTAAAAACACATTTCTTGGGATTTTTCAGTTCTTATCTCTCATGTATATTGGTTTCTTTGTATGGTATTTGTATAGTGCCTTCACTGGTGACTTTGCATTTGTCATATCAGTAGTGATAATTTAAGATTAATACACGTTTTAACTATTAATACTACTTATTTATTTATTATTAATTAATAATAACTAGCTGTTTATTTTTAAAAAGAGCCCAGTAAAGCCTAAAGCTTAAGGGCCAAATTAAATAAAATAAATAGTCAAGCTTCACAATTATTCAACTCATTTTGTAAATTGAAACGAATGTATTTATTTTATTTTTAATAAAGGTTATTCAATTCAATTCGAACCCACGACTCGGCGGAGTCTCAGCACCCTAACCGATCGCGCCCCGAGACGCTCTGAATGCTTAGAAATCCTATAAAATAATTAAAAACTATAATATAAATTAAATTATTAATAACTAAAAAAATATTAAGTCTGTACTAATCAATTTGGAAATTATCACAGACACTGCAGAAAAACTGGGCAGAAAGGGGACAGGTAGGACTGAACTTAGTGGTAGTGGGTAGGCCAACAAAGGTACCATTAAAACAGGAGAATGACTCACTACTATATTTACACAAATACTGTGTACAGATATAGCCCATAAAACATCGTCATTATCTAAGGAGGGAAAAAACCCAACTACCTCTTCGGGTGTCACACAGATGATGTCAGAGTCTGAGGAAATAGTACATGTAATGGGAGTAAAAGTTCTGGGGAGAACAGTATATTACCTGTCACTAGTAGATTATCGTGAGATTGATGACCGTGGCGAAATGAGTGGAAAATTCACTTATCTTGTTCTGCTTTTTCTCGTACTGGCGCTTTATTACCCTGGTTCGTAGCTCCCTGATGTACTCGTAGAACGTTCTAACCCCCCCTCCCCCGGTGTCGTCGTCTTCAATGCTGACCACCAACAAACACATCAAGTTGCTTACGAACGTAGTAGATCCTTTTGCAACTGAGGATCACCCCCTGATCCATTAGCTGAATGAGGGATGTGTTCAGTGGCAGGAACATACACTGAATTTTCCCGTCCCTGCTACAGAGATGACGATCTGCAGAATGGACAGGAATGTTATCCAGGACCAGCAATACCTTCATCTGATCAGAGGTCACCTTCAGATTTTTTCCTGAATCTTGTCATTTCAGGAACAGTAACGGTTAAACCAAGTATTTTTATTTGCCTTGTAAATCATTAAGTGCCTTAAGACACGTGGCTTCCTCGACGACAAGCCACAAGAAGAAGACTGTAGACACCAATCGACCAGGGTAGTAGTCCAGGGGGAACGTTAGGCAGGAGAGGGGGAGTGCTGGAATTCCCATTTCTCTTGTCACTGTCCTCTTTAGCTGATCTTTTTGTCTCATCTACCCCGTGAGCAGTCCAGCATGCTCTTGAACACACACTTCTCCCTCTATAGGGATGGCTTTCCGAAGGAGTCCAGTCTTGTGGCGTTATCTGTAAAAGTCTTCGATGATATTTGATGGCTCTTCTGGCTGATTCCTTGCAGATTTTCCGAATCACGATCCGATCCCATAGTGGTTTCAGAAACGGAACAGCCAGCCAGAACTTGCCATGAAGTTCTTAGAACGAAATATGACCGCAAATTTCTCTGTCTGACTGAAGTTCCATACCTCTGATCGGGATGCCTGCTATTCGTTACTGTTTATACCATTCATACACAACTTCATCGATGTTGGAATGAATTGCAGGCATCATTTTCTTCCTTTTTGAAAGGAACGTTGAAAATGTAGTCTCAAAAGGAATACCGCAATTCATTGGTACTCCTTTATCTTGTCCTTTCTGTTTTTATTTTAATAGTATGCTGTCTTTTTGATTCCAAATTTCTCCATGATTTGCTTGGTGCTCCATTCAGACTATTTTCCGAATTATATCAAGTTTTCCCGCCATGATAAGACCAACCTTTCCAGTGACATCTCCAGAAGCCACTGCTGTTATAAAATACTGTACAGTAAACAACAAACATAACTTAGGAAGAGTTGCGGTAAAACATTGCAAAAAGAATTGTAGTGAATATACGCCTGACTTCAATGAGAGGAAGTGCACGAGTGAATGGCTGCTGGAGCAGAAAATAGTTTACTAAACGGAAATTTTCGCAAGTTTCTCACTGAAGGGAATATTTAACAGAAAAACTGAGAAGTGTCAGTTAAAACAGAAATTCTATTAAGCGGAGGTTTCACTGTACATAAACTTCATTTAAGATTACACAAACGTGCTTTAATATAAGTAGGTAAATGAAATCTTTGACTACTGAATGCTTTTATATTTTAAAAGAGAAATGTGGCTATACAGGAATAAAATTATTTCTTAATTGTAATTGGTGTTTAGAGGGAAGAGAATGGAAGGAGGAGGTTGGAATGGAAATAAGCGAGGAATAAAGATGTTAAGGTTTGCATGATTTAATAAATTTGTTTGTTTTTCTAAAACTTCTTAGCGTGTCAGATTCGTTCGTCCCTTGACCGAGGTTGTGTCCAGTGGAGCATATAGTTCTAGTTGCATAATCTAAAGTATAATTCGGTTTTCTGATGCACGTGCTTCATTGTCTTGTGTCAAAACAAAAATGGGTTTGGGAAACTAATTTATTTTGGATGATTTCTGGAACAGGATTGATGATGATTTGAAACATAATATACGAGGCATGTTTAGTTTGTAGACATTTTCTAGTTTTAGGATTTTTAAATCGTGGAACGTCAGTCGGTACAGTCACCGTTTGATTTATAAATGTTTCAAATTATTCTTTTATGCATGACCACCAGTGGCTGAATTAAATATTTCCGTGCACTTCCGTATGCGCAAATGCTGTAGCGTTGGCTACAAAACATGAGCGATACAAGGATTCTTTTAGCAGGTATGAATGGTCACCTCCCAAGCTATATTACAATCTAAACAAATATTAATAATAAAAGTACACAGATATTAAATACAGAACAAAGTATTACCAGCTAAATAATTTTAAAACGAAGTTCTGCTCAATAAACTGGTGACCTAATATACAAATACAAAAGCCGAGAAGTTTCAGGAAATACTATGGACTGTTTTCAATGAATCTTGCTACATCATTTACAAATAAGTTTGCTTTCTTTGAAAGTTCTATAAGCTCATTTCCTTTCTCCTTACCCAAAGATGACAATAATCTCAAAATTAAGTGTCTGCCAATAACATAGAAAGTCCTTACCAAAATCTCCTTCATCATTGGCCCACTGTGCATTTGTGATAAGTTCATGAAGGGCTTCAAAGCACTGTTCTTTCTTCTCTTTGGTTGGTGCTCCATCTATTTTCTTCATGATTCGCTTCAAATCCGCTTTAAGATAAAAAAAACAAATTGCACTTCCTTATTCTAAATATTTAAGCATTTGGCTGTTATTAAGAATTTAGAATTTATCCATCAACCATTAATTTTTATGAGTGACATTAATAATTAGAACAAGTTATTTAATTTTGTGGGCTTACAGGTGATGGTACCCAAATAAGTTGTGGGGAAGTGCTAAGGGACAATGTTTCGATTCTTGTTCTCTTAAGCAGAGAGTCATTCCAGCTCAACTGGTACAGATTTCAGAAAGTAGGTCGGGTTACCATCTCCGATTTTCTTCAAATTTTCATGGTTGATTCATACATCATTCAATAGCTTAAATCTAAAATTTTAGCTTCCTCAGTCAAAAACGTTTAATTTTATGGTCGCTTAAATGGCCCCCACCTTCGACAAAAAAATGCCCATGTTGGGCTTGATTGGCCAACGCCTTCATTTTGAGAGGCCTTGAAAAGTGTCTTCTAATAGGAGTAAAAGCTTCAAATTTGTCATGCCAATACAACTTCTGGTGGGCTTTTCAATTTTGCAAGCTAAAAGGCTGTGGAACAAATAGTTTCTAAGTTACAAGGGCTTAAACATGGCTCCATTTTGAAGCTTGCATCAATTCCTCCCACTTTTACGACTCTACCATTTTCAAAAGTTTTAGTTCTACATCAATCACAGCTGTTTTAATACTCCTAATAGTCTCTATGGGTTGTAAATTTATGAGTGAAATAAAAAAATAACCAAAAAAGGATTTATTTTTATTTTTAAAAATTTCCAAAAGTTGATATTTTCACAAAATTTGCAAAATTAACATCAACTTTGGGGCTTAATATAAAGGTGTCCGAAATTAGTCAGGGAGTTGATACTTCTAGTAAAGAAAGATACATATGTGTACAAAAACATATATTAAGGAATAGATCTCAACTCAACTCCTTCATATAGTTTTGGCTATTCAAAGAAAAGTACTTTTTGTGAAAAATTCTGAATTTTTTCAAAATTTTGAAATGTTTAAATTTCTTTTTACAACATTGAATTGTAATTTTACTTCCATTTTATTACTTGGTAAGTTAATTCACAAATGTTAAATTATCTAAATAAGTTTTACTCATAAAAAAGACATAATATATACACCTAGATTATTACTACATTTGCAGTTAACACAACAGATGGACCAGCTTGTAGGCTCAATACTTGGATCTACCTAAGTAAATCATGTAGAACCGTGTTCTACTGCTCTTTAAGCACTTCCTAGTAATTTAAATTATGCAGTTAGTACAGATAAACTAGCAGTAACCACCATTTTCAGTACAAAACCTTAAATTTAAGTAGCTTTGTTGTATTACTTCCCTTAATACAAGTGTACAGTACTTAGCTATATACAATAATGAATTCCTGAGTTTTTAAGCATGTGAATTATTGGCTATAAGTTCATATTCTTTTTTTAATATGTGTTGTTTTATGTAAATTCGTATGTAAACTTATATATAGCTAATAACTCTTATGTTTAGACACTGACTCAGGAATTTATTATTGTACTCAGGCTTTAAGTCTGATTGTCTTCAACACTCCATGGCCTCACAGCCATAAATTGGCAATTTATTATTCAGCTTGATACAGGTCTGTAGTTACTTAGGCTTTTTTTAAAATACTCCTCAATTTTAGATAAACAATTTGATAATGTTGTCTCCCCATTTTCCCAGCAACTGTAGGTGGTTCAATTGAACACAAAACATGTTGGAATGGAATCCAGCAAACTCCTCTTGTTCAGGCCATTTAAAAGGATTCTTTTTCATGAAATTTACTAATAGATCCTTCTCAGTATCACACACTTCAACTATGTTTCCAACAAACCAGTCACCTTCATAGAAACAGGCCACATATGTACCAGGTTTATATTGGTAAGCCACATTTTCTTGTGTAGCATTGAGGAAGGAAAGTTGTACGTTAAAGAAATTTTCATCACTAGAAATTTTGTACAGTTTAATGCCTGTTGATGAAGGTCTAAAGCAGTGATATGAACGGGTTCCTGGGATTGTCTTAATTAAGGAATACCTTTTTTCTAACTCAAATAAATTAGCATTTTCCTCAATTTTAGCTGAATCAATGTACAGAAATTGTATACCATTAATATTAGATTTGCACCAATCGAACATCTCTTTTGGATTGGTGATGTGACCTTTACTTGTTGCTTGTAGACTTGCCCGGGCAACTAACCTTTTGACGGTGCCACCAACACCATCACAGGGGCTCTTTCCGTGAGAGGTGGCAAAAAGTTCCATTCACATGTTAGTTGGAAATCTTTTTCATGTAACACTGAATTAATGATGTTTTTTATATTGACTTGCTGCGCCATCGCTAAAGTAACAAATATGTTTTAGTTTAGGATTCTGACTTTTAAGTAATTTCAAGGCTTCACATAAAAAAGAATGAACTGCAGTTGTGTTGTGTGTAAGTGAATCTGATATTACACAAAAATTTGTAACTTTTAGTTCACCATCAACTTTTTGATAGCAGACTACCGGATGCAAGGTAGCCTGGGTATTGTCCCAGTGATGCCCTTGTACGGCATCCTGAATTATAAAACTATAGTTTTCAGAGAAGTCAACAAGCACTAATGCTGTAGAATCATTGAGGTTTTCTTTACAGTCGGACAAATATTTTGATTGGGCTTTTGCTATGAAATGGTGTACTTTCAACTTTTTTGCACTTTCACATATGTCTTCTACTACATTCGAAACACTTTTTGTCATTGTGACCAGTTGGGTATGGTCTGTATGAAGCCACTGCTTAAAGGAAACCTCATCATCCATGTCATAATCATTGTTTTCAAAAATGGTAAGAAGCCAATCCCGTAATTCATTTAAACCAGGACATGTTTTGCAGTTATTAATCATGCAGTTTCTGGTTTCAGTGTTGCAGACTATTTTCCCTAGTAACTCTCTTAATTCTACTTTGACGGGGAGTGATTCACATAAAAGTTTAAAGTTCTGGTGTATTTCACAAATGCATACATTGTGTGATCCTTTACTCCCCACACCCATACACCATTTTGGTCTCAGTTCAAAAAACTTTGATTTGGAGATTTTGTCATTTGGATATTTATTTTTGTAAAGCGTATATAATTCTCTGATATTTGTCAACAACAGTATTTTCTGCTTGTGAACCTTCCCTTGTGGTGTTTTTATTGATTTGTAGTCTTTTTTACCAGGGCATTCTCTAGTATATTCATTGTTTTGGAAAAATTCTATCACTCTTTCCTTTATTTCATCGCTTATACCCTTGCTACTCTTTTTATTTCTCATTATAGGAAGGATACCTTCTTTTCTCTTTAAGGCCCTCACAGCATTAACCATTCTGGCTGACACTTCAAATTCTTTCATAATTCTTTCTCTGGACCAGGTTTTACCAATTGGAAGGAGTGTTAGAATTTGTATCTTTTCTTGTCTGGTACTAGTTTTACACTTTTCTTTCAGTTCCTCTATCATATGCTGATAACACTTTTCTTCCTCACTCTCTATAGGTTTCTCCGCTTCCTCATCCAAAATGCTAGGCTTCATATGAAGTACTTTTGACAGCTTTGATTTTGTTGATGTTTCAATTTGCTTTAGTTTCCTTTTCGCGTAAAACTTTCGATCTCTTGCTCTTACATACTTAATGGGTGAGCATTCTAGTGAACCTAACGTTTCGTCAAATGTCTCCTTAACTATTTCTTCTGGAACATATTCATCACTACCTGAGTCTTTTTCATCTTCAATCGTCTTGGCTCTAGAGAAGCATGTTGAGCAAAGTTTCTGTCCTGGTATCAGATTCAGTCTAGTTGCTATGTCTTTGTCAATAATTTGTAGTGATTCTGCAAATAAAGTAGGGTAATGTAAACTCTAAACACATTGGAAAATAATTTTAAAACCTCAACATTTGGTTATAGGCTATTCGTATAAAGTATTCAAAACATATGCATTCAGTAGCACAGTATATCCCTATTAAAATGAAATAGCTAATTTAGGTTACAATTTACAATATAAACTTCTTTATGAAATATAAATATATTAGTACCTATCTTTACTTACTTGTTATCTTCTTTCGATGATTTCTCCATGGATCTTGGCAGCTACGTTGCATTTGTTGGTAATGCATTCCAAACATTTTTTCATGGTGGTAGCATACAGTAGCACTATTTGGGTTGATTACAGTTGCTTTTGTTCTCCACAATAGCAGTTTCCTTGTTTCATCTGTCAGCTCATGTAAGGTATACATACCCACCTTCCTGGTGAGTCTGTGTTCATGACATGGATCATCCAAGTACATACCAAAGCTGCACTTTGATTCTTGATTAGAATAAGCCATTATTACAGGCAGTAAAATTAAGTTAATTGCTCTAGTTAAATTTTCTGAAAATAAAAGATCATGATCTATAAAATAGGCCTGGACATTAATGATTAACCATCATGTTTTACATTTATAAGAATATACAAAGCGAAATGAGCTACCCAGAGCCCTTCGAGTCGCTGGTTGTTTTGACAGACATATTAAATTTCTTGTATGTTTTAGACTTATTTACATATTATTACAATTGTAAATCAACTTAATAAGTAATAAAATGGAAGTAAAATTACAATTCAATGTCATAAATAGAAATTTAAAAATTTAAAATTTTGCAAAAATTTGAGATTTTTCACAAAAAGCACTTTTCTTTGAATCACCAAAACTATATGAAGGAGTTGAGTTGAGATCTATTCCTTAATATGTTTTTTTACACATATGTATCTTTCTTTACTAGAAGTATCAACTCCCTGACTAATTTCGGACACCTTTATATTAAGCCCCAAAGTTGATGTTAATTTTGCAAATTTTGTGAAAATATCAACTTTTGGAAATTTTTAAAAATAGAAATAAATCCTTTTTTGGTTATTTTTTTATTTCACTCATAAATTTACAACCCATAGAGACTATTAGGAGTATTAAAACAGCTGTGATTGATGTAGAACTAAAACTTTTGAAAATGGTAGAGTCGTAAAAGTGGGAGGAATTGATGCAAGCTTCAAAATGGAGCCATATTTAAGCCCTTGTAACTTAGAAACTATTTGTTCCACAGCCTTTTTGCTTGCACAATTGAAAAGCCCACCAGAAGTTGTATTGGCATGACAAATTTGAAGCTTCTACTCCTATTAGAAGACACTTTTCAAGGCCTCTCAAAATGAAGGCATTGGCCGATCAAGCCCAACATGGGCATTTTTTGTCGAAGGTGGGGGCCATTTAAGCGACCATAAAATTAAAAGTTTTTGACTGAGGAAGCTAAAATTTTAGATTTAAGCTATTGAATGGTGTATGAATCAACCCTGAAAATTTGAAGAAAATCGGAGATGGTCACCCGACCACCCCTGTACCAAAGTATCAGAGATTTCCAGCATTTGCAAATAAGTGAATCTTCATTACTACCACTATGGCTGACCTATGCTTTTCCCTGCATAGTAAAGTAATATCTTTAAGTGTACACAATATCTACACCATCTCAAAGAAGAGCGTACGTTACTGCCTCTTAATTTAAGCTAAAATCAACAGATCAATGTACCATTTGTCTCAGGGATTTCTCTGTACCCGACGTCGTTTTTCTTGTCAAAAGGGACAACAATACCAGCACCATGAAAAGACTTGGCAACAACTTTTTTCCTTCTCTCCTTTAGTCTGTCTGATGTTTGGTTCAGATTATAATTTTTCTCCTCAGCAAATGATTTAATTTTGTTCAACAATGAATTCTTTTTTGTTTCATCAACTTTGCATGAAGTGCTGTTTATGTAAGTACTGAAAACAAAACAAATTAAGTTAATTATTCTTTTAAATTATGAAGGAATTCTGAATTACAAATAAATTTTGAACACTTACTAAACTGTAGAAAACAAGTCCTCTTTCATAGGTTGGATAATTCCAGGTTTCAAAGCTGACATTGAAGCCAAAAATACTGGATTTTCAGATGGGTCATCACGAAAGTATCCAATATGGTACTCATTTTTGTTTCCAACAATAACTGTCTAGAATGGATGTACTGTTAAAAGGGGACCAAATAAGTTGCGGAAGAAAAGTTAAAATAAACAAAAGAGCCAGAAATACAAAATTTATGGTTAGAAATGTCTTACCTGAAATTCTGGTGGATCGTAGCAAAATCTCCAATGGCAGAGAAACTGACTTAATTTCTTATTCAATATTCCTTTCAATCCTCCACTTAAAATATCATACGCACCCACCAATTTTAGGCCAATATCAGATAAAGCATCTATAGAAAATTCAAAAGATTTTTCAAAATGGGAATATCTTCAAACTAATTCTTCAACACAATTAGTTTCAAACAAGCTTTAAGGTTGTTTAAACTCCTTTGTAATGACAGACAACTTTACATGGGATCTAAATCACCTACATCATCTGAACCTACTCAACAAACCCTGGATTATTACTTTTATTTAGTAGCTACCAAAACATTTCCTGAAGTTTGTTTAAACCAGGGTTGTGGAGTCGGAGTCGTGGAGTCGGAGTCGTACGTTTCAGGGCGGAGTCGGAGTCGGAGTCGGTAAAAAACTTCCGACTCCGACTCCAATTTCTGTGTCCTGCCTGTCACCCTTAATTTCTAAATCCTAAATACTAACATTTAGGTTATTTAGTTTTTTTGGTCAATAAACCTTATTCATTGATAGCCCAGCCCCTAGATTAAGTTTTTTAATATTTTTTTTTTACATTTTCAGAATATACAATTAATATTTATTTAAATATAAAATATAAAATATAAAATTTCACACTTAGTGTGGTGGTGATGAAATGTCTTATTATTATGATAATTATAAAGTGAAACACTAGAGGAGTCGGAGTCGTATATTTAAAATGTGAGGAGTCGGAGTCAGATTTTTAGATTTTTTACAATGTGTGGAGTCGGAGTCGGAGTCGAATTTTTGACAATGTGTGGAGTCGGAGTCGGAAAATTTTGGACCGACTCCACAACCCTGGTTTAAACATTATTTATGCAAATGTTAGAACTTTTTTTTTATTTTGTTATGGATGTGTTGAGTATGCTAGGGGAACTTTTTTCTGCAACTGTATACTACCTTCTGGGTGTTCCTCAGATAAACTTTTACAGAAGTCCCAAAAATGGTAAAAATCTGGTGGCATGTCAACCAAAAACACTTGTTTAATACTTTCTTCTATTGTTCGTGAACTTTCAAAAACTACTACTTCATCGTCTTCATCATCATCATCGTCGTCAGCATCGGCATCATCATCATCATCATCATCATCATCATCATCATCATCAGCTAATCCTAAAACTATATAAAATATGGTATACTCTTCACGAATTACTTTCTAGGGGTGCACCAGATATGAATTTTTCTTACCCGGCCAGATACCAGATATGCCAGATATGGCCATATCTATCCGGCTAGATATATATTAGGTACCGTATTATTTTTACTCATATTGCTATGTTTTGTTTTGCATTGGGGGCAAGCCCCCCCCCCCCCCCCCCCCAAATATAAGATAAATAATAATTTAAGTATATTCAGATGTTTGTTTTGTTCTCTTTCAGGTTTGTGTGTTGTATTAAACTATTAAGTATTAATCATGACAAGTTTTGTGTGGTCACTGTATACAATAAATGATCCTAGCGATATCACTGCAGTGTAATATTTGCCAAAATATTATCAAATGTGGGACGGAGAAAGGTGGCCAAAAGTCTTCTAGCAGAATGCCTCTTCATAATCATTTGAAGATTAATCACCCAAAAGAGTATGCTGAAGCCAAAAACGAAAATGACAAAAAAAGAATAGCTGCGACTGAATCAAAGGAAATAGGCATAGATAGAATACGGGCTAGACCATCAACTTCTACTGGTAGTACTCTGAAAGAAAAGAAAATGGACCAAATGAGTAAGCAGATTTCAATAGAGGAAAGCTTTTCATCTAAAAAAATATGGGACATCAATGACTCCAGGTCTGTGATGATTCACCGTAAAATTGGCATGATGATGGCTTTGGACAACCAGCCATTTACTTCAGTTGATGATGGTTTTATTGATCTAATGGCCTACCTCCAACCCAGATATCTCTTACCGAGCAGAATGTACTTCTCTGATACTATAATTCCTCGTCTTTATAATGAGTTCAAGTCTGAAATTGCTCAGAAGCTCGAAGAAGTAAAGCATATCAGCTTTTCTTCAGATATATGGACATGCACAACCTCTCAAGAAAGGTTTATATCATTATCAGGTCACTGGATAGGTAAAGATTTTGAAAGATACGATGCTGTGCTACATTAGGGCATATCATACTCTGGGTTCAGGGTTGAAATTTTGGAAAAACAAAGTGGCTAATATGTATTCCTATGTAAAAATAATTCTAAGATGGGTTTATTATTTGCAACTTTTCTGAAAAATCTCATTTTCATGGTCAAAATCGCGATTTTCTGATTTGAAGGCTGCCTAACACAGCCTCAGGGCACC
This sequence comes from Bathynomus jamesi, assembly GCA_023014485.1. Classification (NCBI taxonomy): domain Eukaryota; kingdom Metazoa; phylum Arthropoda; class Malacostraca; order Isopoda; family Cirolanidae; genus Bathynomus; species Bathynomus jamesi. The sequence continues at coordinate 53,108 of JAJOZX010003251.1, forward strand.
CAAACCAAAGCACACAGCTGTTCTGCATATGATTTAGTCTAAAAGTTGCTTTTCTGACCTCATCCTTGCTTTCTTGCATGTTTCAACACCTCTGGGTGCTGAAAAAATGTTTAGATTTCACGTAAAACTTAAGAATTTTACATTTTTCTTCAAAGAATAGGCGCGGCTCACCAGCTCTACTCTGATCGAGTAGCGGGAGACTTGCCACCTCCACATGTAGGTTTACACACCTGTTCTTCCTGGATCCCTGAAAAGCGTGGCCTCATAAGATCTTGTATTATGATCTTATGAGGACTTTCAGCTCTTATGAGCATTAACGATGGCTTCAGCCTCTTCATCAGCCATTCAAACCTGAAAAGCTCTTAAGTTTGTCCTGCTTCGATCTGAACGCTGGGAGCATTTCTCGATGGTCTATCCTGGCTCTCACCCACCCCTCTCTCTTCTCGTAACCGTACACAGCTTGGGAAGCAGTTGAGACTTCCTGTACAGCTCTCTCACAAGACTGAGTATGAACAGAGAAAGCGTCCACTCTGAGGGGAGTTTTCCCGAAATCCTTGAGCTCAGTCAAGGTCATCTTGCAGGTGAAAATAGGCTCGTAAATATTCTCTGATTCCCAGTTGATGATCCTCAGGTGAAGTGGCTTGCAGATTGACTTTGGGATTTTTATGGGGTCTCACTGTCGTATCACCAAAGTCTCTTCCTTCTCTGATCTTCTCTATCTGGCTCACAGCAAAAGCTCTCTGATGCTCATCCTCACTGCAAAGGAATGAAGCCAGGATGTTCTCAGGATGTGGCGTGGTAAGCTCCTCTTATCACTGCACAGAGATGATGTTCCTGACCTCAGTAGTCTGGTTCCTCAGCAGCCTCAGGCTTGAAAAAACGTGTGCAGGACCAAATTTGAGGTGGTGCTTCACTTTGATGTCATAGTACATTTTGAAGTAGAAGTTAAGGCAGAACTTCACGAGGACCTCGAGCCTCCTCAACACCTCCCCCTTCAGTCCGTGCTCCCTCATCCACAACAGCAAGATGGCCTGTGCAGTAGTGAGCCACCTGGATTGGTTCAGAGGTCCGCACTTGAGACCAGCCAACTGTGGACTGAGACTTCCAGACTTGATGGCTTTGATCAGAAGATAGCAGTTGTGCTGGTCTGTGGAGAGAGATTTGACTATCTCTACTGGCAGCTCTATGATATCTTCAGTTCCTTCCACTGGTTTGAAGTTGAAGTTGACCTCAAGTTCATTCACTTTCTCAATAAGTTTTCCAATAGGCCCACTGAAGCCTGACCAGGGAGTTACAGGGCCATCCAGCTTGATGATTAAGTGCCTCAGGGGGAGCTCGTTCACATGGAGCTGACAGATCATCCAGCGGCACTTGCGACCCAGCATCTTCTCCAATAGGACTATGGCACCTCCAGACCACCCCGTGTTGGTGGAGTCTCCTCCAATCATTACAAGGCTCTCGTCAGCTCCGTGATCCAGAAGCCACTCATGCATGCCCTAAGCGATCTTATGAGCAGGCTTTTCTCCTTCCTCAGGTTCCTCGGGAGTGAAATGGAAGAGGTACTTTCCCTGAGGTTCCCACGTGATAGTGTAATGCTCCTCAATCACTTTGCCAGGATGAAATCTCCCTGTCACCGTCATATTTCAACACCTTTGTGTTCCTATCCTGCTTGCCATCAAAGAATATCCCAGAGATCTTCTCCTCCTCTGACCTCTGCGTGAGAGCTTCAACTGATGAGGCCATTACTTACTCCTTGGCCCTCCAGACTTTCATGCCATCTATGGCCAAGTAAGCCTTGTCTTTGGAAAGATGACCAGCCTTGATGAGGTCATTCAGGAAGACAGTGGCAACTGCAGCTGCCGGAACATTTGCCACCCTGTACCTCAAAGCTGCTGAAGCTGTCCCTTGGATCTTCATGTAGTTTCGTGTCACAGAAGTTGGAGTTTCGGCAGGTAGCGTCGGTAGGGGTGAGTTGAGCCACCAATTTACATATTTCTATGCCACACCTATAATACCTATCATGCATGTCTGATGGTTTCATGGAAGGATAGTTACTAAATGATTTATACTATGCTGTAGGGGTGATAGGCTAATTCTAATATTAATCATAAAAATGGAAAAAGTATGTGGCTCACCGTATACTCCAGGTCATGGGGTGAGTTGAGCATGGTTTCGTTTGTGAGAGTGAGTAACTTTTTAAAACTAAAATTAGCTAACACTAGGAAGACTAGCTACATAACTATTAACATATTCATAGCTATGTAACATATATTGTTTGTCTGTTTCTTGGCCTTTTTGTAGGCCTGGAAAGAATGGTCCAGGCCTACATTACAATATGGAAAGGTGCTGTCCCCTTCAGCTTTATAGGGCCACAGAAGACATATGTCAGGTCAACCTTTTCATCAATGTCATCCCGCACTGGCCAGTCGTATTTATCATCAACACTTCTTTTGAGAAACTTAAAAGTTAAACAGTTCTTAGAACATTTTAACACTCTCCCTATGTTGGGCACCCTTCAATGTTTAGGTTCCTCATTTGTTTTTTGACATTGTGAAAATACTCATAAATTATTTCTGGGTTACTAGCTGCTGTTTTTCTAGTTTTCTCCAGAGCTGAAGGAATCTTAACCGGGAGTCCATACCTCCTCATGAAGCCTGTGAGCCAGTCATCCCCAGGCAAACCATCCTTGAATTTGCAATATTTACGTAAGTGATTGCCAACAGTAGTGTCACTATCGATGTTGGACTTCACATAGCTCTGGACGATGGTTTGCACTTCCTTCCTCGTTTGCCCAAATCCCCATTGGGCTTTGATCTTTATGCATTGGGCAAGCTCCTGTTCAGCCTCACGAGGAAGAGACAGTTGGCCTCCCGATTTCTTTGAGGGTGAAGGGCGTGGCTCAGGTCTGTCCAACCTTCTCTGAAGAGTCATCCTATCCACTTTGTATTGCGCAGCAGCTGCTCTGACACTAAAGCCATCATCTTTCACAGCTTTAATTGCAGCACTGAGCTTATCTTTATGAACTGGATCTCTTTTTCTCTGGTAAGTGCGAGGCATTTTGCCTTTCTTACTGTGCACTGCACCAAGCTAGCTTATTTGCATAGAAAACAATATATCTGCAAAGAAAATAAATGCATTATCATCATAATGGCATCCAAACTGGGATTTTTGTAACTGAGAAACATAGGCTCAACTCACCCCATGGTACCAGAAATGCTGGGGTGAGTTGAGCCATTACCAAAGTCAACACCAACTTAATGTTTGGACTGATATACCATTTTGGCTCCTAAAATTTAACAATATAAACCTTTCCCTACATTCACTTCAAATTTCCAGACAGTGACATTGAAACTAGTGTTGCCAGGCAAATTTGAAAAAAACTTTTTCTGGCTCGAAATTTTTTTGAGGTGCAAAACCATAGGATCACTTTGAACCTCAGTAAAAGGTTTGTTTTTAATTCAACTCAACAACCTGTTGTGGTATTATAGTACAAGACTTAAACTTTCAACATGTATATCCATCTTTCATGATTTAATTTTTTTTAGGAATTGGGGGCCCCTGGATCAACTCACCCCAGGCAGTTGGGGGTGCTCAACTCACCCCTACCGACGCTACTTCTACTTCAGCGGGAACGTCCACAGGAGCTTCAGTAGCCTCAGCATTGCCAGAGGCTTCTTTTGCAGCTTCTTCCAAGTTTGGCTCTTCGTCCTCCTCAAAGTCTTTCATGAGAAGCTCCTCATTAGTAGCCTCCTCTTGCTTCCTCCTCACAGCAGAAGCTTCTTCAGCCTCGTTCCTCTTTGCTGCTTTGATCTGTCTCCTGCTGTCTTCGAAGTCTACAGAAGAAATCTGGATTCCTGAAGCTTCGGAAGTCTTCACTCTCTGGTAGTACAGCCACTGAAGGTCCAGTTTAGGAATCTTCACCTCCAAAGGACAGTTACAGTTCACATGGGCCTTGAGGGAGCATCCTGAGCATCTACTACTCTCTGAGCCGCACAAGAAGATCTGATGCTTGCAAACGCAGACTTCACAGATTTTATCCAGATCAGCCATCCTCTTCTCCTGGGTAGCACACTTAACTCTCCCATTCACAACGTCTGTCATCTCCTTCCTTTCAACAAGATCTTATATGAGAGCGATTTCTCTATGATTGTCACAGGCAGGGAGAACTTTACATTCGACTTCCTCCACTGAGTCATCACGATTGAAGCCAGCTCATCAGTCATCTCTCGGATAGGGTATTTAGACCTTTGAATGTCATGAATGAGGAACTCTTCCTCCTGCAGACGAATCCCTCTCTGAAGAACGGCTCTCCAAGTCAGCACCTCGCTGGGAATGAACTCCTTCCCCGGGCCCACAATATCCGAGAGCTTTGAACCGGACATTTTCCTGGTTTTGGGGGCAGATTCAGCCATCACGTCTAGTCGGTGCTTATTTTCGCTCTTGTCCAATCTGTAACAAATTCATATCAGTATGTTTAGTATTCTTTCGCCATAAATATAGACAAGGAATATAATTTTTGGTTATAATCAGGGTTGCCAACTGGCATTTTTAATTACCAAATTAACCTAAATTTGGTAATTAATATTTATTTTGGTAATAGAAAACTGAATTTGGCATTGCAAATTTAATTTAAAATTTGTAATAATGGTGTAACATAAGCTTAACCCTTTATCATTCAATACCATTTAATTTTAGCGTAGGTTCAATTTTTAACTTGAAATATGCATAGCAGGTATATATAAGCAGTTTTAGCAATCTTTTTTTTCGTAAGAACATTTATAAATGAAATAATTTGTGTGTCCATTAGTCAACAAAGGTCTAATAAGGTAATTAGTACTCTCTTTCTCTCTCTCTCTGATGGCCCAACGAAACGGAAGGATGTAGCTGCCAGTCGGGGTGGGTCAGGTGGTGTAAGTGCGTCTATGGGTGGCAACGGGTATCGAAAGGTCTCGGGCAAGAAGGCTGCGAAGCCGAAGCCTGAGACCCCAGTTGCCCCTGTCAGGACCTCCAACCGCTTTAGTGTCCTGTGCTCGAAGGAGGAAGAGACAATTTTGATTGGGGACTCGCAGATAAGGGGCCAGGAGAAGTACTTTACTTCTGCAAACCGGGACAGGAGGAAGGTAAGGTGCTTACCTGGGCGGGGAACGGCGCACTTAAGGAAGGAGGTAGAGAAGGTGCGCGTGGCTAGTCGAAGGACTGCGATCGTTGTCCACGCTGGTGGCAACGACCTGTTCCTCAAAGGCGGTAGGGTTGTCTTACAGAAGGGATCATCACCGAGATCATGTCTCTTGCGGATGATCTAAAACTGAAGACAGACAGGGCAACATTGATGGGTATTTTACCGCGGATGAATGCCAGTGACCACGCGCTCAGTAAGGTCATTGGTATCAACGAGAGGGTGCAAGACTTTTGCGTCCCGCTGGGCGAGAGGTTTATTGACCCGTTTGACGCATTTTCAGGTAGGTGGGACCTTTACCAGAGGGATGGTGTCCACCTCAATGACAAGGGTAAAAGTTCCTTGTTCCATGCACTGTCTGTGTGTATTATAAAAAACTCAGGGGACCATTCTGAGTTCATTCCCATCTTGAAACGGACATGTTATGTGCCTTAAAAAGTGGACGCTCAATTCTGCCAGTTGAGGTTTAAGTTTTGGTTTTTGGCTAAAAATATAATAGTTACCCCTTTTTCTTTTTCTTTGATGCATTCAATCTGACGTGAAGGCAGCGAGTCTTTTGCTTATATTGAGGTTCTAAATGTAGCATGGCTAGGTGCTTTAAACCCTAGATCCATGTCCCAAAGCTGGATCCTGTCTGCTTTGCAGATAGCTGGTGAGGGAAGCTATATTTATGGGACCTCTTTGCGAGTGACCCGTTGCCCACGTCGGGCTAGCATCATGAAAAAGAAAAACTATGGTATTTGTCATTTACCATTACTTATTCGGACTATAGTGGATTTAATTATCCCAGAAGAGTTCCTTGTTCCATGCACTGTCTGTGTGTATTATATATATATATATATATATATATATATATATATATATATATATAATATATATATATATTAGGGTGTGACCGTTGCCCTCCAAAAATCAAAAAAATGGTCCTACAATGCTGTTCAAAGTTTTAGTTGTGTATTTATCTAGGAAACACACCTGTAAATTTTCTTGGAGATCGGTGCATGTTTGAGCTAGCACCATCGTACCAGCAAGTATTGCTATTTCAGCTTATGAACTTCATAAATAAGTGTGAAAATAGCACATTTTATCAGATTTTCATTTCTGGGTCTGGAACGCTGACCCACAAATTTTCCACGTATTATTTTATTGCATTTAATTTTAATGATGCTCTTTTCTTTTCCCTTGACAAGTTGACAGTGATTTGATGTTGTGAATAGAGAATTTAATCATGGATACACAGCAAGATGATGAGTATGTCAGAATGTTATTGGGCACCGTACCCCGAGAAGAAGAAAAGGAAATAAAGGGCTGCAAACTGCCAACTAATAGGCAGGTCTTACTATGTCTGTTAGCAAACCTTCGGGATATGCATTGGACCAGGCCTTTATCTGCCACCATTGACAATGTGCTTTTGCATTACCAGAAGGCGAATGTCCCGACCATTACAGGCAGGAACAATATTGGCCGAGTGATTAAAAGTTACTATGACAAAGACTACATGATGCTTATGAAAAAGAATGAGGATAGAAGACAGGCTGATGATCCTGGAATTATGAAGTTTAAATCAGAATTGAGCCTGACGATGAAATTTTATAAGAACACAGTGTTGAAAGACATGGCGGCTGCGAAAAAGGGGAAAACTCAGGCCGAACAAGATGCCATCGATACTGACATACTCTTTATGAAAAGCATGCTAAGTGACAGAGTAGCTACCTACTCTGGGGTAAACAAAGTACTCACAGAAAAGGTTCAGAAGCGACAGAAAAGGCAGATGCGAGAAGAGAAGCGACAAGAGAGAGCAATGTGATCATGCTGAGAATGTACAGGCTGATATTGATTCACCTATTAGCTCTGATGAGGACGATGACATTGATGAGGCCAGCACTGGCTGAACCAAAGAGAAAACATCGGAGAACAGTGAAAGAGAGGGAGTTTTCAATTTTTGTGCCCCATGATATTCTGAAGTCGGCAGAACTTGTTTCATGCAGTGTTCGAAACAACACCTCGCCGACCCAGCTGAGTGCAATTGTGTACTCCCTTGTATCTGCATGTGGTGGATACACATCAAAGCGAGTCTAATTGCAAGGACGGCCCACCGATACCGAGCTTCCATCGTGTCAGAAATAAGTTTAAAAATCATGGATGAATGGCAACCATCAGACAAAGTACTGGTGCACTGGGATGGTAAACTTATGGACACGCTGGATTCCAAAGGCACTGATGACCCCTGCCCATTCTTGTGTCTGGTGTCAATGGCACAAAGCTTCTTGGAGTCCCACCTCTTCCGCATTTGACTCAAAAGCTGGCCTGGTTCAAGGAGACTTGATATCAACAGCAACCAAAACAACTTCTGGTCGATTGGAGTGTGAACAGAATGTCCTTGTATGGTTTTCGACACAACTTCATCCAATACAGGTAAACCTTATTTCAAACATCAGCGTGAATTTATCACGGACATTATATACCAAAATACAGTGAATGATTTAACAGAAATCTGCAAAAGCATGTGCCTGAATGGTGGGCCTTAAACTACAATTACATTTTTTTTTTCAGGACAAAAAACAGCTGCTTGCGTCTCCCTCCAAAAGGAATTAGAGCGTGCCGTATTCTGGTGCGCCTGTCGCAGGCATGTGGGCGAAGTCATCCTAGGTGTTTGCTGGGATTGCTGAAGTGGAGGGCTCTTCAAGTCCAAACATAATGGTTTTCCAGAGGTTAGTCATAAGCTTTACAAAATAACAAGGAATATTATTATCTAATGAAAAATGTAGTGGAATTTCTTTTAATTAGACTTATAAGATATACTAACCCACAGCAAATGATCGATCATATCAATCTTAATACCCCTAAAACAATATTATAGATTAGTACGAAATACAATAATCCCAATAATTGCATTCTAGGTTCAAGAACCATTTCTCTCAAACTGGCGTACAATGAAAAAAGAAATACTACTACCCCACAATGCCTGGAGTGTTTGAGGAGCGCCAGCAGGAGATGGCTGACTTCTTCCGTGAATCTCTAGCCCAACCATTTACACGTGGCGACTACAAGGGGCTGGTAGAGCTTTGTCTGCTGCTTGTAACTAAAGGATCCGAGCCAGTGAACTTCACAATGGTCTACCCCCGCGCACTTCACAAAGCAAGGTGGATGGCTAAACTGCTCTATACCCTCAAGATTGTTCTTTTGTCAGGCCAGATCAAAGAGCAGTTTCCCAAAGCCAAGGTTGTGACAAAGTCAAATCAGCAAGTTAGAATGGTTTGCTGTGTTCACAGTCGCTGTTTATGTCCCATGGTGGATTGTTTGCCCCATTCCAGCAAGTGCGCCACTGAATGACTTGAATTTGGTCAAAACCTTGGCTGAAATTGCCCCATATGATGCCACAATAGTTGACAAAGCACGTGTGGCACTCGGTAGACACACTTGGTACCTAACTGAGGAGTTGGCCCCACTGGCTTTGTTCTCGTCCCAAGTACAAGAAAGGACAAAAGAGGAGATGAGGAAGGCCCTTCTTTGCCATGAAGGCACTGAAGTTACTAAGAGAGTGGGGCTCAATCATGGGGGCTATGGAAAGCCATATCTTACCCCTGTCCCAGAAAGTGGCACTGCCCTGGTGGACCTAATTGGGCCTGACTCAAGCCGGTTCTTCACCATTTTAGGCATGCCCTATCAGTTTCTCCACAGTCCAGCCAGTGAATGGGCGGATCATGACGACTACCTGAACATGAAACAGGTTGTGGACAAGCTTCAGGTCGTCAATGAGGCTGCAGAGCGTGGTGTAAAACTTTGCCATGACTTTCTTAATGTTGCCAGGGATGAGGAGCGCTTTCAAGAAGTTCTTCAAGTAGTTGAAAATGACAGACTCCGCGTTCCTAATCAGCGCAAACGATCATCTGTTTCCGAACAGAAATCATGGTTTCTTGCTCTAGAGAAATAATACCTTGTGAATATATGATAAAACCCCTTAATGTACCATGAGAGAATAAGAATGATTAACTTTTTTGTGTTAGTGATAACAGCTTTTAATTAAGACAGGCAAATGATTTGTGTTAATATATCCCTTATGATGGTTGTGTAATCTCATATATAGGCACGTATGCCGTATAAGCAAAATCGCTATTTTTCAAATTGCTGGTGCTCACTCGAATATGCATGAATCTTCAAAATATTGCATGTGGGTATTTTTTATGTCAATATGCAACACCAAAATTTTGAACAGCATTGTAGGACAAAGTTGGGGCACACTTATGTCGTTTCTATTCATATATATATATATATATATATATATAATATATATATATATATATATATATATATATATATATACCCTAGTGCTACATACCTCTCATTTCTCAGGGTCGCATACTGGCAAGAATATATCTGAAAAGTTTTGCTCTATGTGGGCTAGTTGGGATCTTGATGCAAATAAGAGGAATTTATTGGTGAGGGATGGAGCTAGTAATATGGCTCTTGGTTGTGACCTAGCTGAAATACCTTCAATACACTGCAGCATTCATTTACTCCAACTGGTTATTAGTGACTCAATTATGGTTCAGAGGAGTGTAATTGATATCCTTGCAAAAAGTCGCCACCTTGCAACTCACTTTAATCACTCTCCTTTGGCCTGTAACAATTTCAAACACATTCAAGTCCAGCAAAATCTTGAGCCTCTCCTATTGGTTCAAGATGTCCCAACACGTTGTAACAGTGCATATTTGATGCTAGAAAGATAATATAAATTAAAAATTCCAGTGCAACTGTATTTGGCTGATCATAGTGAATTACCTACCATCACATCCTTTGAGTGGACACTGATACAAAATCTCCTTAAAATATTAAAACCATTCTTCCGACTAACTCAGGAAATGAGTTTGGAAAAATCAACTTTGTCTTCCGTAATCCCAAGCATTTGTATTTTACCAAGATTTCTTTAAAAGATTGGCCATGATAACCAAGGTGTTCAAATGACAGAGAGAGAACTCCTGACTTCTCTTCGAACACGTTTCTTGTTGGAGAGTAATGATGGAAGTCTTTGAACATAATGAAAAACAGGGCTTATGTGACTGCGACTGCAATAGATCCACAGTATAAGTTATCTTTCTTTCAGCAAGATCAAAAAGAGCAGGCTAAATCCTGGCTGATTGAAGAAGTCATAGGTATTGAAAATGACGAAGGTGGTAATGATTCTAATGAAAATGAAAGTGAATGTAATGAAAGTGGAAGCGAAAGAAGCTCAAATTCCAGTTATCCTATGCGAAAGAGGAAAGATGAAGAGGAAGAGGAAGTAAGTTACAATCTTGAGAAGAAAGGTTGAAAAAAAGACTGCTCCTATTCTACTGATTGCAGGGGAGTTAGACCAATATGCATCTGAACCTCTTGTAGATAGGAAACGCTGTCCAGTTCAAATTTGGAAGCAGGACGACTGATTTCCTCTCCTTAAAACTATTGTTTCAAAGCTTCTCTGCACACCCACATCCTCTGTATTTTCAGAGAGAATGTTTTCTGAATATGGAAACATCTATGAAGCAAGGCAATCCCGAATATTGCCTAAAAGAGGAAAAATGCTCTTGTTTCTGCACCACAACAGAAAAAAGTTCTAAATCACTGTTGTTGAGTTTTTTTTTTATTTTGAAGACCTCCAGGCTGAATGGCAGCATCTGACCTACACAATACTGCCCTCCATTCATTGATTTCATTCCAGGCATTTTATATTGTATTCAACGTACTGTTTTACATTTGTCAAGCTTGTAATGTTTTGTATTTTTTGAAAATAAAGGGAAAAAAAAAGAGAAAAAAGAATGTAAAGCAAGTGCAAGGGTCTAGCAATATTTTACTCTTTTTAAAAAATTTAACACCTAGACATTTTTATAGAAAGCTCTGATTATATTAATAGAACTAATTGTTAAGGATGGACAGATGTTTTATTTATTCTTGTCATCAGTATTGTGTTGATTTAATATAGAAAGTGTTGCTGGACTGGTTTAGGGGTGGGCCTTGGAGGGCTTTCCATTTTTTTGTATATAAAATATTATTTGTAATGTGTTATCTTCATATTATGGCAGATTTTCATACAGGTTAATTTTCTAATGTCTTGGCCTATATCTGGCATATCCAGCCAGATACCGGATATTTCGCAATATCCAGTGCACCCCTATTACTTTTCCTTCACTAATTTCATCAAAATATAATAAAAACCCACTCTAATAGACAGAGTTTATTTCCACAACATTTTGATGCCCACTGGCAAAAATGAATGAACCAAAAACAAGAGGGAAAACATTTCAGGGACCATTAAGAAATTCGTACCTAGGTTAGATCCCATTCTCCCGACACTGGAAGGGCATTTTTATTAAAGGGACCTGCTTATAAGTACATTCGCAAAAATTTTAAAACTATCTCCTTGTTCTATACGTACAGATTCTATTTTTTTACATAATTATTACATTTATTGTTAAATTTATTACATTTAATATTGCATTATTATTTATTACAGAAATTATAAATTTATTATTACATTGATTATTATATTGTTGTTTATTATACAGAAATTATAAACTGAAAAACGAATTATGCGAGATATCTACAGATTAATCCCAAACTCCCCCACATTTACAGCTTACCCAAAACCCATAAGATTAATATACCACTCCGTCCCATTATTTCACACAGGAGTTCCTTTAGTTAAAGGTTATCTAAATTTCTTGCAGATAAATTGTCCCCATTAGTTGGTAAATTTTCAGGCTCACACATCACTAATTCCTGTGACTTTATTAACAAAGTTATGTCCTTAGATTTAAAACAGGGAAGAATGATCACTTTTGATGTTGAGTCCTTGCTTACAAAAGTTCCCATTGATGATGTACTTAGTTTTTTAGATAGAAAATTGCCAACATGTAACGTAGAACTAGGCATGCCCACATCTGTATTTTTAGAACTGATAAAACTCAGTCACCAATAATGCCTTCTCCTTCAGTGAAGAATTTTATTTGCAACATTTTGGTATGGGTATGGGGTCCCCTTTATCCCCAATATTGAGTACATTATACATGGAATATTATGAGTCAGAATTGTTGCAAACAATATGTCCAAGCAATCTAATTTGGTTTCATTATATAGTTGATATTTTCTCATTTTGGCCTGACCACTGGAACAACTTTGACACTTTCTTTCAGTCATTAAGTAATCTTGTTCCCTCTATTAAATTTAAATATGAATGGGAGAACAACAAACAATTACCTTTTCTAGATGTTTTGGTCATTAATGAAAGTGGAAAGCCCAATTTCACGGTCTATAGAAAAACTACTCATTGTAATTCGTACATTCATTATTTTTCATATGATGAAGGGGTTAAAAGCTCAATTATTTCTTCCATATTTCTAAGAGCACTCAGGATTTGTAACCCACATTTGCTGGACCCAGAAAATGCAAAGATTTGGAACATTTTTAAGGATTTAAAATATCCAGAGTGGTTTATCAGAAAGGCATATTTTAAAGCCAGAAAATCTTTTTATGCCCCTTGGGAACCTTCAGTTAACCAAAAACAATATCTGAGTTTGTCTTACATTGCCGGCTTAGAAAGAGTAAAACCGTTGATGAAAGATTTTAAGTTAGCTTTGGCATTCAAATATTTGTCTATCATGAAAAGTAAATTGGTTTGGAATAATGTTGCAAAACAGGAACAAGCCTGTGTCGACAGCATTCCCTGTAAAAGTTGTGATTTAGTATACGTAGAAGAAACTGGAAGAAATATTGAAACCTGTATTAAAGAACACAAATATGTCTTCACAAGTTGTAATACTAATAATGCCATTTTTTATCACACCAGCCAAAATAATTATGCTATAGATTGGGAATCAAGTAAGGTACTTTATAAATGTAATAATTATGTCAAAAGAAAAATAATAGAATCTGTATGTATACAGGGTGGGCCGTAAGTTTCCATACATAGGAAAAATAAACATTTTTTTTATGGACAACCATTTTTATTTATATAATATGCTCTACATGGTTGCCATTGTTTTGAAAACACATTTCAATACGTGTTCCCCACTGTTGATGAACACGCATTAGCACAGTTGACGTTATGCTTGTAATGGCGTTGGTGATACGTTCCTTTAGATGATTTATGTCTCGTATCTTTTCCTGATACACCATGGCCTTCAAGTGCCCCCAAAGATAGAAATCAAGGGGGGTGAGATCTGGGGATCTGGGAGGCCACTCCACATGACCACGCCGACCAATCCAAGCATCCGGAAACTGCTGATCCAAATACCGATGCACGTATTTAAATTTTCCTATGTATGGAAACTTACGGCCCACCCTGTAGAACATGAAGATAATTTTAATTTGTGTGAAGGTACTGATAAGTTAGACCCTTTAATGAGATTCTTGGTCAAAAAAATCCCTTACAGAGTTGGGTGAACAGGTTCTAACCTAAGTGTGAATTTCTTAAAGGTCTCTGGATTGTTTCCTAACTTGCTTTTGGTTCGTTCATTTTTTTTTTTTCCCCTTGATAAAATGCAAATGGAATAATAAACGTAAATGTAACAATGAAAGTAATAAATGTGGAAATAAATATAAATGCAATAAATGTAATAATAAAGGTAATAAAATAAATGTAATAATTAGTGTAAAGGTAATAATAATAAATGTTAAAAAAATGTAAATGCAATAATAAATGCAGTAATTATGTCAAAATAATAGAATCTGTATGTATAGAACAAGAAGATAGTTTTAAAACTTTTGTGAATGTACTTATAAGCAGGTCCCTTTAATAAAAATGCCCTTCCAGTGTCGGGAGAATGGGATCTAACTTAGGGGCAAATTTCTTAATGGTCCCTGGACTGTTTTCCCTCGTTTTTGGTTCATTCATTTTTCTGTATCCACCCAAAGAGGATGCCAGTGGGCATCGAAACTGTTGTGGAAATAAACTGTCTATTAGAGTGGGTTTTTATCATCATATTTTGACCTTCACATAGAAAAAAAGTTTTTTGCATTTAATTTCATCAAAGTTTACTGTTCCAACAAAAGTAAAGCACTCGGAGAATCTACTGTAAGCTATGTCATCATAAATTTTAATAAAACCAGTTAATGAAAAAGCACCTAAAATATACCTTACTATATTTTTAAATTTATTAAAAATTGAATATTTAAACTCCTTTTAGCTACTCCAATTCACTTTGTCCCTATCTTAATAAGGATTAGTTACATACCATTTTCTTCTGTAGAATTTTCAGAAGTGGCATTTTGGCTGGCACTGTCATCATTTGATTCATTTGGTTTCAGTTTCTTACGAGCAGGAGTTAAATCTGGTTCCTAAGAGAGGGATAATTTTAAATCTATGGATTCCTACCTCTTCCTATACACCATTCTCAAAGTTTTTACTCAAGTGTGTGTGTGTGTGTGTGTTTTGGGGTTGTCTAACCAGCAAAGATCACCTGATGAAGTAAGCCCTACAGCTTCATGTGGGATCCAAACCATCAGTTGCTAAATCATCTAAATGCGGAGGAGGATCACCCATCCAATTACTACCCAGACCCAATGTTGGTTACCTTCACTGATCTGAAGGAAGCAGTGTTGTGACATGACCACATTGTAACCCTTTTACTCGAGATCCAACTTCAGTTCATATTTGATTACTTAATGAAAAATTAAAAACTAATGATACTGGCAGACTCTTCTCCAAACAGTTATACATCAGTTATATTCTTTTGTGAAAATTATTTCACGAAAGTAACATGAATAATATTTATGATGAAAATAACCATGAAGGAAAAAAGAAACAGAATGGTGCTCAAGCGCTTTCATCTAATGACATCCTCAGAACACTGAATACTTAAGCACCATTCTGTATTTCCTTTTTCCTTCATGGTTATTTTAATTATATATACAGGGTGGGCGGAAAGTAGCTCCCTATTTTGGATTGGTAAAAAAATACGTATATTATCCATTTATTTCAGAAGAAATAATATGAAAAGGTAGGCATACATGGTAGGTTTTCTCTAAAATTCAATGTGGGCTCCAACTCTTTCCACCAGCTTCTGGAGCCGCCCAGGAATGGCGTCCACTGACTTTAGCAGGAACTCCGGCGGGATGGAGGACATGACTTCCCGAATTCGGTCCTCCAGTTCTTCCAATGTCCTCGGTTTGGTGCGGTAGACTTCTTCCTTTACCCACCCCCAAAGAAAGAAGTTGCACGGTGTCAAGTCGGGGCTCCTGGCTGGCCATTGATGTGGACCACGCCGACCCATCCAACGCCCAGGGAAGTGGGCATCCAGCCACTCACGGACAACAAGAGCGAAGTGCGGAGGGGCGCCATCTTGCATAAATATCAGATCGTCGATGTTCTCCCATGTGCTGACAACCGGCCAGACCTCGTTTCGCAACATAGCAAGGTACCGCTCAGCATTCACGGTCTTGCGCAGAAGGAACGGGCCCACATCCTGATCTGAGGTCATACCACACCACACCGTTACACTGAACCGATTCTGCCGTTTTTCAGCGGTAACCGTGCGACTTCTTTCTTTGGGGGTGGGTAAAGGAAGAAGTCTACCGCACCAAACCGAGGACATTGGAAGAACTGGAGGACCGAATTCGGGAAGTCATGTCCTCCATCCCGCCGGAGTTCCTGCTAAAGTCAGTGGACGCCATTCCTGGGCGGCTCCAGAAGCTGGTGGAAAGAGTTGGAGCCCATTGAATTTTAGAGAAAACCTACCATGTATGCCTACCTTTTCATATTATTTCTTCTGAAATAAATGGATAATATACGTATTTTTTTACCAATCCAAAATAGGGAGCTACTTTCCGCCCACCCTGTATATATATATATATATATATATATATATCCCCGCAAAGGGGTAGGGTGCATCAAATTTCCCATGATATTTCAAAAAGTTTTATTTCAATCTGTCCCTATGATTACTGTGTTCCAATGCCTGAAATAGCACATATGGCCAAATTTCAAAGATTTATTTGGTCATCTAGGGGGTCCACATCATTGATGAAATATTTAGTATTGGAGTTAAATTGACCAAAAATTAAACATTTTATATCCCGGTTTCCGTGTTTGCAAAAATATCAGAACCAGTAAAAATGTATTAAATAATCAAAACAGGGATACATTACATTGATTTCTACATTACATTCTGACATCTGACATTACATTCTGGTTTATACATTACATTATTGATACTATACATTATTGGTGATACAAGCAAGTCAAAGTCAAAAGAACACTACTTAATAAAAAATGTTCAAGAACTGTAAATGAACATGAACAATTAGTTTAGTCTCTAGTTTTCCTCTTTCGAAGATTAGGAAGCTTCTTTCTGTCGGATTCAACAACTTGTAGGACATTTTGGTAATGTTGTTCTGATCTGGCAGCCATGAAGAAATCAGAACTTAGCTTCACCCCACGCTCAGCACAATCATTTACGACGTTAACTGCCGAGATGTGTTCTCTGGACGTTTGAAAGGAAGCTAATTCTGGCCAATTTTCGATATTATGAGTCAGGAAAGAACTGTCAAGTTCCAGAACAGAGAAAATGTACCATGAATCTTCGTTGATTAAGTCGCCAAGCTTTGTCGTGCTGGAAATGGAGTTTGGAAATTTGGGTTTCCCAAATCCCGTACCAAATCGATGCTGTGGTAAAGATGCCTGATCTTGTGCTGGCTTTACTGCTATAAGTCTCTTAGCCAGATAGCGGCATTCAGCTTCAGGGACTGCATCATTAAAGAGCGCAAGAGGTACCATCTCAGCAGTCAGGTACCATAGGTGACGCTTGAGGGCTTTTATCGCACCAGATGATATGCTGGGGCTGAGTTTCTCATATCTGAGGATGTCTTGGTAAAGACAGAGGTCATTCCATGGAGCCTCGACCGCGCTTGAACAGGTGATCCACCACCAGCTGTACAGCAAGCAAACAAAGTTGACAAACTCACGCAGTTTGGGTCGTTGTGCTTCCGTGGTAATGGTTCCAGAGGGAAGAGAGCTGATCTGCTCCTCCAACAGCACCATCTTAATGGAGTAGAGAAGCTTGGCCATCCACCTAGCCTTGTGTACAGCACCAGGACGTCGAAATGAAAACTCTCTACTTGTCCCACCCAAGTAGAGCAAACAAAGATCAGAAAATTCTTTGTAGTCATGACGTTGATGCTTCACAACAGACTACTGCGCGCATGAAATCGCTCTGGCCCTATAGTCATGGATTATGGTTTGTACATCATCTGAATAAGAGGTACCATCCAAAAATTAAGTGCCTGATTATTGTTGTGCGGAACTGTGTCAAAATGCTTTCGGAACCGACAGAATATGGTAACTTCTGGTGACATTGGTGGTTCTATTTTCAGATCATTGAAGACTTGTGTAAGGATTACCTCGCCAACGTGATGCCGACAAGCTGACCACAGTAAAGCTCGACCTATGTCCTGTTGCAGACTAACACATGCAGCACTCACATGACCAGTGTTACTAGCTGTTGTCAAAAGTCATGTTCACTACTGAGTCAACACAATTCCATGATCGGAGAAGCTCCATAGTGAGATTAGCAATGATTTGACCAGCTGGCTGATCTGTATTTGGCTTGTAGGAAGGCACACCAAGAAGTTTGATGTCATAGGAATTGCCAACTGCTACGGTGAGCCTCTCTTCAGCTTTAGTTTGGTATGACAGAGTTGACATCAGTTTAGAATCCCAGTGAAGAGACAGGAACTGTGGTGGAACCCAGGACTCTTTGACCGATGATGCAAGCTCTTCACCAACCTTACGTCTTGCTCTGTCGGCGGTAGAATATGAGTGTGAAACTTTTTTTGTGTCACCTCCTGATTCCTCAATGATGGCTTTGGTAAATGCTGCCTGTTTGGCCGGTGTGATCTTCATGCGTGTAGACAGGGATACCATCCTATGGGATTGATTTGAGTATGTCATGACTTATAAAAGCAGTTGTTCCTGAACGAGTGCCTTGGCGAGATTTTCGTGTTTTTGGTTTGTAATCCTCTATATCGCCCTCTTCATCATTGTTGTTTTCCTCACTGTTCTCAATTTGAACTTTGCTTGTAGATGCTTGGGCTTCTTTATGAGCTTTAAGCTGTCGTTCTGCTTGCATCATTTCCTTTTCCTGCTTTCTTTGGACTTTTGATGCGAGCTTCTTGTCATGGCTTCCAAATGATGCGACTCTGTCTGATTTCATTGACAGCAAGAACTCCAGATCTTCAGGATTTTTTATGAGTTGCTCAGCATTCCTTGGCCACAACTGAAATGTTTCTTGTAACTCCTTTTCGATCCTCTTAAGCTTCGCAACTGCACAAGGCGAAGAACGCCGATCCACTGGAAGTTCCCTAAGTTTTGCATTTTTTGCAGATAGTGCTATAATTTTTTCAAAAGCTTTCCTCTCAGTAATCATGGCAATGCTGCCTTTCTGATAAAATGGAATAATTTTTTGCAAGACAAATTTAGCATTGTTCCATTTTGTACGGTTAAACGGTAGACCTTCTTGCTGATGAAACATGTAGCATCGTAACACTTGCTCACATGTTGGCAGCCTAGATCCTGTTATCTCTGCATCTGCATCGCTGATTCCAGCACCAAGACCATAAATGGCAGCAGTTTGACGAGTTTTAACAGCATATTTATCATTTGTGCTATCTGAACTGGCCATAATGCACGACAGGTGTAAAGAGAACACAAAAAAATTCTGTAAAGAGAAAACAGAAAATTCATTAACATAAACACTTGCACATAAACATTTAACATAAACACACAAAAATCATATTTATCATAAAGGAACTGCAATGTATAATCTGATATGCAAGTGTTTTAGAATATTCTATAACTTTCCACCACTTCCTAGAGGTATCTATCACTTTATAGAAGTTTCTATCACTTTTTAGAAGTATATATGACCTTTAGAAATATCACTTACATGTTCTTGGGCTGATTTTTGTAGTGAACAAAATTTTTAAACTTCTACTGTTTGGATCTCAAATCACAGAATGACTGTGGGGTTGGTGTGCATATAGGAAGTCTGTGTGGACCCCATAAATGGCATTCAAATCCAAAAATAATTCACATAGTAGGTTTTCTTAACCATTGGAACATTTCTAACTTAGGGACAAAGTGAAACTATGTCATTGGTGATTTTGATGCACCCTAGCAAAGGGGTTCTAAGCTTGTGCTCTTTGTATGTGCTTGTTCCTGGAGGTTTCACGTGCGCCCTCCCGGCCCTAGCACCCAAGGATGATGGGGCTCGACCCTGCAGTCCTTGGTCTTTTTCCACTTCGACTGTCCCCTCCACCCTTTCTTTTTCCTCTGTCTTTCCTCTCACTTTTTCTTTGTTTTTCCGCCAAGATATGCCCTTTTAAATAGAGGCGAATCGGTTCTTCCTGAACTTTAAAAAAAAAATATATACACGGTGAACCAAAAGTAGGTGGACAGTAGGTTGAATACGGTTTGTGTTATATTATATTATAACTATGGTGTTCATTATAACTATGGTGTTTGTGTTTTATTATATTAAATATTATAACTAAATTTATTTAAATTTTATTTTGTATTATAGTATACAAAAAAATTAAATATGTATTCTCAAAGTAAACGTTATCATTTACTGTCCACCTACATTTGGTTCACCCTATATATATATATGTGTGTGTGTGTGTGTGTGTGTGTGTGTGTGTAAAACTACATTTTTGCATATGCAAAATTTATCCCTCACTCCAGGTGGGAAATTATAGGCCAATTAGTTTAACGTCTGTTGTAGGTAAGCTACTGGAATCAATAATTAGGGATTGTATAGTCGAACACTTAGAATTGCATAAACTAGTTAGAAATACACAGCACAGTTTTAGGTAAAACAAATCTTGCTAAACTAATCTTTCAGAATTTTTTCAAAGCATGGTTGACATTTATGATAGTCATCGGGTGGTTGATGTAATGTATTGAGATTTTCAAAAAGCGTTTGACACTGTGCCGCACAAAAGACTCATTGAAAAAACTAAGGCTCATGGAATCAGGGGTGTAGTAATAATTTGGATAGAAGAGTGGTTGCAAGGTAGGAAACAGAGGGTGGTCATTGATGGAGCGGAGTCATGTTGGGCTAATGTAGCGAGTGGCATTCCTCAGGGTTCTGTATTGGGCCCCTTGCTTTTTCTTATATATATATTAACGATTTAGATGTCGGCCTAGTCAGTACGGTTTCAAAGTTTGCGGATGACATGAAGCTGGGTGGTAGTGCGATTAATAACAAAGATAGATGTAAAATCCAGGAAGATCTGAATAAAATCATTGATTGGTCAGTCACATGGCAAATGAGATTTAACATTGATGAGTGCAAAATTTTGCATATACGTTCATGTAATGGTAATTTTGTGTATAGTATGTTAGGGAAAGAGTTGATAAGCGTAGATCAGGAAAAATATTTAGGAGTTATAGTCACTGGTGATTTAAAAGTAACGAAACAAAGTACAGCAACGGTCAATAAGGTGAACAAAGTGTTAGGTTTTATAGTTCGGAATTTTGAGTACAAATCGCGCGATATTATAGTTCTTCTTTATAAATCATTAGTTAGACCCCATTTGGAGTATGCAGTCCAATTTTGGAATCCGCATATGCACAAAGATATAGACAAACTTGAAAGAGTTCAAAGATGAGCAACTAAGATGATTCCATCGCTTAAGTCAAAGTCGTACAAGGATAGGCTTAAGGAGTTAAAATTGACTACACTCGAGACTCAGAGGCTAAGGGGTGATCTAATCCAGGTTTTCAAAATTATGAATGGGTTCAATAACGTAGAGAGAGATAGCGGTTTCGAAATATCTCAATATAATAGGACTAGAAATAACGGGTGTAAGTTGACAAATAGAAGGTTCAAGCCAACAGTTGGCAAAAACTTTTTTACGCATAGAGTATTAAATAGGTGGAATAGTTTGCCAGTAGAAGTAATTAGTAGCATGTCTATAAACATGTTTAAAAGTCGATTGGATGCATATGTTGATAGATTGGGTATAGTTTAAGGTAGTAAAATTAAAGTTGTGGTGATAGATCCCACAGCTCAACACAAGTGTTGTTGGGATATAGGGTGGCAGCATCTTGGGTTAGGGGATACTCTCTGTCCTTACACACCCCATTTAAAGAGATTCCTCTGCCAAGCAGTGCCCCCTATAGTACTGTGAGGTATTGAAAAATTCATGATCTTCATTTGCCCCACAAACACCTTTAAATGGGAGACCCAAAATAGGTGCACACACATTTCTACATTACTGTAGTCTTTACAGCCACACCTACACTTTTGCTCCTAAGTATATATATTGTAATGTATGTTTTGGGGGGGGGGGGGTTTACCGCCATTTCCCGCTATACGCTAGCGGATATCATGGCGAAGCAGAATATGAGAAAGAGAAACGGAGACGGGGGAAAGGCACTAGAAGTGGGAGGACCGCGGACAACGGGTGAGAAGTCACCTAAAGCTCAGAGAGGAGGCGAGATTGGGAGAGGAAAAGGAAAAGACGGTCAAGCGAGAAGAGAGGGCTCTCAGCGAGCATAAGACGTAAACGATCGGGGAGGGGGAAATCAGAGAGGAACGGGAAGGCGCGACGACGTACTGACGACAGGGTGGGGCATTCCACAAGGATGTGAAAGACGGTGAGGGGCGACTGGCAGGAGGCGCAACGAGGAGCCTCCTGCCAGGACATAAGATAGCCGTGCGTGAGGCGCGTATGGCCGATGCGAAGCCGCGCAAGGACGACCTCTGTGTCGGGAGCGGTGGAAAGAGGACGCCCAATATGACAGGCGGGGGCGGATGGACCAGAGTTTATTTCCGGTGGCATCGTCCCAGGACTGCTGCCATATGCGGTTGTAGAGGGACCGAAAGACCTGGACATAGTCAGAGAAGGGGAGCAGGCGGGGGAGGGGAGGCATCGAGGCGGCGGACCGGGCTGTGCGGTCAGCCGCCTCATTACCGGAAACACCGACATGGGCAGGGACCCAGCAGGTGACCCGGATCCGGTGTGCAGGACATGGTACTCCTGTTGAATAAGGCGTACGAGGGGGTCCAGGGAATCATAGCACTCAAGCGCTTGAAGGGCGCTCAGCGAGCCCGAAAAGATGGTACAGGAAGACCGCGAAAAACCCTATACCAGACGGAGGGCTTCCAGAAGGGCAAAGAGCTCCGCGGAAAAGATGGAGGCCTGAACCGGCAGGGGGATACCCCGGGAGGTAGGTGACAGCGACGGAGAAGACGGCGGCCGCGACACCTGCAGGGGAGCGCGAGCCGTCGGTGTAGACGGGAACATCGTCCGAGTGTACGGGAAGATGGGCCAGAAAAGAAGACCGGAGGATGGTAGGAGGAGACTCCTTACGCAGGCCACGGAGCGCCTGGCAGCGGCAGATAGGGGTGGTCAGCCAGGGGGCGACAGGTCGAAGGAGAACGGCAGAATAGAGGGTGGGGGGATCCCAGGGATGAAAAGATGTCGGCCAGGGAGGCAGCGAAATGCCACGTGTCAGGCCGGGTAGCGCCTGGGAGATCGCGAAGAGTAGGGACCTCGGGAGGCGGCAGATGCGAAGGTAACACTTCGCCATGAGAAGGCCCCGGCGAAGGGGCAGGGGGGGGTTGTCCGCAGTCCACCTGAAGACTAGCGACAGGGGACGAGCGGAAGGCACCCGACGCCAGGCGAAGGCCACGGTGGAGAAGAGGATCCAGCATACGGAGTGCCGGAGAGGAGGCGGAGCTGTAGACCACACAGCCGTAGTCGATGCGGGATTGCACCAGGGAGGTGTACAGGCGCAGCAGAGTACGCCTGTCCGCCCCCCAGGTCATGTGGGACAGGTGACTCAAAAGGGAGAGGGTGCGGCGAGATGATTGCCGCAACCGCCTAAGGTGTGGAACCCAACCGAAAAATTCGTCGGTCATACCCAGGAATCGAACGGATGGGACGAGGGGAAGAGGAGTGCCGGCAAGGGTAAGGGCGAAGGTATGCGACAGACGGAGGCGCCGAGGACGGAAAAGCATACTGGAAGACTTAGAGGGTGAGAAAGCATAGCCAACCGAGGACGCCCAGCGAACCACCGCGTTGATGGCTAGCTGGAGTCGACGTTCAGCCAAAGACGGGAGGCGGCCAGAGCAATAGATAGCCAGGTCATTGGCATAGAGGGAGCTACGAACGGTAGGCAGGATCGTAGCGACTGTGTTCATCACTAGTGAGAAACACAGGACGCTAAGGACACTACCCTGAGGGACACCCTCCTCCAACGGAAAGCGGTCAGAGAGGGTAGAACCGATGCGGACGCGGAAAGAACGGGCGGACAAGAAGTTATAAATAAAGGAGGGGAGAAAGCCTACGAAACCCAGAGAGCGTAAGCAGTTAAAGACCGCGCTCCGCCGAGTAGTATCGTAGGCCTTCTGGAGGTCGAAAAAGACGGCGAGTACAAAGTGACGCCGGGAGAAAGCCTCCTGCACGTCGTGGCTAAGGAGGAGGAGGGGGTCGGTGGTAGACCGGAAGCGCCGGAAACCAGCCTGGGTAGCAGGGTATTGGTCACTCGCCTCCAGAGTAAGGGACAGCCGCGAGGCGACCATCGCCTCCATAACCTTGCAGGCGCAGCATGTCAGGGAAATGGGGCGATAGTTCGACGGGAGTGAGGGGTCTTTATCGGGCTTCGGGATGGGGACGACGATGGACTCACGCCACCGGTCCGGGAATGAACCCTCTACCAAATCCGGTTATAGAGGTCCAGTAAAAAGCTGAGAGCAGAGGGGTGGAGGTGCCGTAACAAGTCATAGGGGATATTATCGGGCCGGGTGCGGAGGAGCGTCGGGGGCGGAGGGCCTCCCGAAGCTCCGTCATGCGGAAGAGGTGATTATAGGGGTCATCCCTATGAGGTGGAAAATCCGGTGGGTCGCGGCGGGAATGGGGGGAATCGGAACTGGAGATGGCTGCGAAGTGCGCCGCGAGTGCGTTCGCGACGGCCTCCGGATCGGAGACGAACTCGTCGTCCCCGACCCGAAGCACCGGGGGTCGAGGGGGGACACGGGTCCCCTCAAAGCTACGCACCTTGCGCCAAACAGTCGAGGAGGAGATCCCGGACACGTAACTCCTCCAGGAGGTACGCCGGGCCAGTTTCAGGACCCGACGGCCACTGCCTTCAGGCGCTGAAACTCTATCTTGTGCTCCAGCTGGCGGGTCCGGTAGAAGCGGCGGCCGGCACGGCGCCGCTCCTGAACGGCATGGGAGCACTCTGGGTCCACCATGGGACGCTTCGCGGCCTTGGGGAGCCAGAGGTACAGGGGATGCAACTGGCGGCAGCCGAGAGGATCTTACTCTCGAGGAAGGCGAGGGCCTCACTGACGGAGGGAAAGGCAGGAATTGATGGCGAGATCGCCGTGCCCCTCGCGTATGAGGCCCAGTCTGCTCGGGCGAACAGCCAGCGCGGGCGGACAGAGGTGGGGGGGAGGAGACGGGTCGGGGTAAGGCACACTGGGAAATGGTCACTGCCGGAAGAATCCGGCAGGACCTCCCAGGTGAACTCCGTCACGATTTCGAGGGAAACCATGGAAAGGTCGATACAGGTGAAACTGTCGTGGGCCGAGTGAAGGCAGGTTGGGGAGCCATCGTCCATAAGGGAGAGAAGGGTCCCGGAGAGAAAGGTGGAGCAAACGTCCCCCCAGGCCGGGTCCCGACTGTTGAAGTCCCCGAGAATCAGGAAAGGGCGGGGAAGCTGAAGAATTAGGTCACGGAGAGAATCGGGTGGAGGGCGTACGTTAGGGGAGAGGTAGAGAGAGCAGACCGTGAGCTGGCGCCCCAAAAAAAGGCGCACGGCCACAGCTTGCAGGACTGTACGGAGCGGTGCACGAAGACCGCGGAGCCCCCCCTCCCCGCCCCATCGAGAGGCGGGGAAGGGAGCCCGCAGTAACTGGACACTCGAGGGAGGGAACGGGATCCCAGAATCGTCTCCTGAAGGCAGAAACACGCCGGACACCTGGAGGCCAGGAGAGAAGAGAGACTCTCGAGGCCTACCAGGAGCCAGCGGATGTTCCACTGCAGGAGCGAGGTATAGGGAGGGGTAGGAAAGTCAGCGTAAAGGATGGTTATGGGGTGGGTGGGCCGATCGGGCGGCCCAGATTAAGGAGGGAATCGGAAAGCCCGAGTTCAGCGAGGGACGCCGAACGAGGGCGAAGGCGAGGGTCACCCCGACGAGGGGGCGATGTGGAACCAGACGCCGGCAAGTCCTCCAGAAGAGGAGTCTCCCGGACGTCCGGGGGAGAGCGATGCAGAGAAGGGGATGTGAGAGGAATCCAGAATGCCCCTCCCTTCACCGGAGGTGCAAGGGAGGCAGGACTACGAGGGGGAGTGGAAAATAATACCTCACCCAGAGGCATTGGCAGGTCGAGGAGAGAGATGGGGCGGGTCAAGCGCGGGGGCGTGCACGTCCCACCCACGCCGACCAGGCGGGCGAGTTCCCCCTCCAGTGGGTCCATCGACCGGGCCGGAGAGTGGTGTATCTCAGCCCCCACCACGAGGGCCGTCGGGGACCCCAGGGGGGAGCGTGCATAACGGTTGCGCAGTGGGGACGGTGAGGACACCGGGGCGGTAGGGCGAAGGTTTGGGAGAGGAAGGTGATGCGAGGCTTATGGCTTCGAACCTTTCGGGGTCACCACTGGCGCGGCGCTTGCGGCCCCTACCCCTCCGTCGTGCATGGGTGACGGCGGGTCACGATCCGGAATCGGGGTGGCCGAAGGCGCCGGTGGAGAGGGCGTAGAAGGGGCAGGGGGGGGTTGCCGACGAAGCATCGGCGTTCGCGGAGGGAGCACGTGGGGACGCGCTGGTAGTACGGGGAGCCGCGGTAGGAGTCCACTGGGCGGCAGAGGATGGACTGGGAGTAGCGGACACGGTGGGTGGAGGCGCGTTGGGAACCGCCGGCGAGGACGGGGTCCGGGCCGGCGGCGGCCGGGAACGGAGCCTCGGCGTACGAGGCACCACGCCGGGCCTCGCAGCCACGCAACCGGTCCCGCGCCTCCCGAGCGCTGAGAAACTCTGATGAACAGAGGGCCCGAACCTCCCTTTCAAAGAGGAAGGACAGGCAAGAGCGGGATGAAGCAGGGTGTGGTCCATGGCAGTTGGTGCAGGAAGGCGGAGCAGTACAGGGCAAGGGGTGGGGAGGGCCGCCGCAGCAGACACACAACGGGGCCGGCTGATGGCAGGAGCTGCTCACGTGGCCAAACCTATTGCACTGAAAACAGCGTGTATGGTCGTACTGAGAATTCGCACGCTCGTCTCTCACCAAAGCCCCAGAATACCGAAACGGGGGGCACCAGTGAGTCGAAAGTGAGGAGCTGGTGAGGAGAAGGGGCAGTTGGAGATCGCGATCTGTCGGGAAAGCGGTACACCCTCACAACACCCTGGGAGGCGAGGTCAATCTGGAGGTCTTCCACCGGGATGGGTAGAAGACGAGCAGCGTAGATTTTGCCCTGGCACTGATTGAGGCGGGGGTGGGGGGACACCGCAATCCCGCAGCCCAGGACATTGGGGATAGCGAGCAGAGAGGAGGTTTCGACAGAGGAACGCGACCTTATCAGAATGGAGCCATCCCTCTGAGGTTGAAGGTCAAAACGAGCCATCCCCGTCACCCCATGGATCGCTCGAAAGAGGCGTTCATGGTTAGTGGGGAGGGGCTTGGAGGAGGAGGGGCGGAGGATGAGGAACTTGTCCACCGTCCTAAGGCCGAGCGAAGACGTCAGGCCAAACACCACCGGTACTTCGAGGGGACGAGAAAGGCGGACGGCGACGTCGGGTCCCACGTCCCCCAGGGGCCGGGGGCGATGAGGCCCGACCGGGGCCGCGGGCTTCCCACCTGAGGGCGAAAAAGCAGGTGGGTCCCTATCGGGACGTGGAATATGGGGGGATCCAGGGGTCGGGGGTCCACTGCAGGTCCATCTGCCACTGGCGGGGGTCGGGCAGCGGCGCCACGAGCCTGGGGAAGAGAGGGAGAGAGGTGTCAGCAAGAAGAGCAGATGGGGTGGGCGAGGGCTGCCGACTGCCCTTACCAGACCCAAGGTCCAAAGAGGTAGTCAGAGGGAGGTCAGATGCACAAGCCGGGTCGTCAACGAGGTCCATTAGATTTGTAAGTGTTTCCATAAAGAAAATTTTTATTGTTGTTTCGCGCCCGGGGCCGCGGGGAACCGATTACCCGGGGCCCAAGGGGACCAAGCGCATGCCGGCGGGGGATGGGTGCCTCGTCCCATGTAGGTACCCCCATTTCAAAAGGGGCCCATGCAGCATTGAAAGTTCTTCCCCGCCGGCAGCAAAGACCAAGGCCCCCCAGGGTCCCAGGCCTGGGCACCCTACCAGCCAACTTAGTCCGGCCCCGGCCATGGGAGCGAGACCCCCAGCGACCAGCCCCGGCAGCCCATGGGGAGCGCGAAGTGAACAGAGAAAGCAGAAAAAACAGAGGGGGCAAGGAAGAGGGGAAAGAGGGGAAGACAGGAAAGAGGGGGCTGTAGGATAGCAGGGTATGCTAAAAGTCCACTTCGCAACCGGGCGGGGGACCTGGCAGGGCCCCCAGCCGCGGCTGACCCCCCTCACCACATGGAGGCAGGAGCCCGCGGGCGATCCACCCCAGAAAGAACGCCCGCGGGGAGGGGGGTATATGGTTGTAAATTGTGACTTGGTCTGCAAGTGATATGGACCATGACTTGTTTTTTGTTGGCAAGGTACTGGTATTGATGGATACCGTAATGAAATTGACTGGATTCTTTGGATCTGATATATTTGCATGTCAGTTATAAATAGATATAGAGTGTAACATTTGTGGATGGTAGTCTATTATGACTTGATCCTCTGGATCCAGATATTCTATCTTTAGTTTTAAATTGATGATTATTTATTTTTGTAATATATATATATATATATATGTTATAAATGGGCAATTAGCTCCAACATTTTCATTGGTGGTCATCAAGGTTACAATAGCTTTTACAAGTGAAAGCTTTGTAATATCTTATTTCTTAAAGTTTTTAATAACTTATGCTTGCATTAAGGTAGGAGGGGGGGTCCATTAAAAAATTCAAAGAATGTGCTTTTTTACTGTGTATAATGATTTTTTTTTTAAACTTCACCTGCATTATTATTTTAATTCAAAACCTGCTACTTCAGGTTTTTACAGTTATTTGTTTATGTTTGATTAGGTTAACCTAACCTTAAGTGAACCCAAAAAACATCTACAAGTAGTGCAATTTCACAAGTAGGAACTAAGTCACTGGTTCCCAACCGGTGGGCCATGGCCCACTTGCTTCTCTTTTAGCATCATGTTAATAAATGTTAATAAAAATTTGCTTATCAAACCTTGTATAAACATGGTACCAACTTAGCATCATGGGAGGTGGGCCATGAGTTATTCAAATCAGCTCTAGTGGACCATCACTTCAAAAAGGTTGGGAACCACTGATCTAAGTGAAACAAAAGATAGCACTGAATAGGAGCACACACAACTCTTAATAATACATTATATATACAGTATATATATATATATACAGGGCGTCCCAAAAAAATGTATACACACTTTAAATACTTATAAAGGCAGTGTT
Source organism: Bathynomus jamesi (assembly GCA_023014485.1). Lineage (NCBI taxonomy): Eukaryota > Metazoa > Arthropoda > Malacostraca > Isopoda > Cirolanidae > Bathynomus > Bathynomus jamesi. Next base: position 81,851 of record JAJOZX010003251.1, read on the forward strand.
TATTAAAATACATTTCATTTTCAAAATGTAATAGAATCTACAGACATTATTTAATTGTTTTGTCAATGCCTGTTTTCAAACTGACATCCGTTCTGGTCCAGGCACTGCTGATAACGCGAAGCAATGGAATCGCAAACATCACGAAACATTTTGTTTGGTATTTGTGTGCACTCTCGTTCAATGGCTACTCTCAATTCAGCGACTGTTGCAGGTTTTATAGCGTAGACTTTGTCTTTTAAGTATCCCCATAAAAAAGAGTCTAGTGGTGTGAGGTCTGGTGAACGCGGAGGGTATTCTACGAAACCCCTTCATCCAATCCACATCCACATCGTGCCAAGTACCACTCGCAATACTCCACTCTTCAGTCCGGATCATCTTCATTAATAGCATGGACTAATCTTGGAATGTAACTTTTCCATTAACAGCGCTTCAAAATGCACTGGACAAATGCGCTGGACAGACAATTCTGAAATTCCTACCTCACGACTCGCTTGCCACACAGATTTTCTTGGACTTTGGTGATACGTTTCCAGTACTCTTTCTTGCTTTGTGGGGCTTGTTGATGTCCGTGGTCTTCCGGAACGCTTCTTGTGGACATTCTGAACAGTTCCATCGGCTTCAAACTTATCTCTAATTCGAGTGATGGTAAGTCGCGTTGGTGGATCTGTTTGAAACTCCCTCCTAAACTGTCTTTGCACTTCAACTGCGGTTTCACACTTCCAGTAGCATTTTAGAATGAATTTCCTTTGTTCAAAGCTTAGTCTGACTGCCATTATTAATTCTAATGGGTTTAACTTGGAAAGAAAGAAACATCAATTGAGGTATCAGCTGTTAAAGTTTGCATACATTTTTTTGGGACGCCCTGTGTATATATATATATATATATATATATATTTTATTTTATTTTTAGTTCAGGAAGAACCGATTCGCCTCTATTTAAAAGGCATATCTCAGCAGAAAAACAAAGAAAAAGTGAGAGGAAAGACAGAGGAAAAAGAAAGGCATCCTTGGGTGCTAGGGCCGGGAGGGCGCACGTGAAACCTCCAGGAACAAGCACGTACAAACGAGCACAAAGAGCACTCAAGAGCACGAGCTTAGAACCCCCTTGCGGGGATATATATATATATATCACAGGGTGGGCACGGGAACCAAGTGTTTTTGGAATAATCAGGAAAATGATATTTATTTTTGTAAAGAAAATATATTGGTAGAACAACATTCGTAAGAACATAGCATTTCATGTCATAATAATCATGTACCAAAAATTATATCTGGCATATGAGTCCTTGGCCGTCGACGCATTGTTGAAGGCGTTTACGAAAATTGGCCTCCACTCTTCCCAGCAGGTCTCTGTTGATTTGGATGATTTGTTGATGGATCGCTTCCTTCAATGCATCTAATGTACGGGGCTTGTCCTCGTAGACACGTGACTTGAGGTACCCCCATAGAAAGAAGTCACATGTGGACAAGTCAGGGACCGAGGGGGCCATGCAATGTCACCAATCTCGAAATGAGATGGTTGGGAACAGGGGGCGAAGAACAGCCATTGACGCTCTGGCGGTGTGTGGCGTGGCCCCATCTTGCTGAAACCACAAATGTCGACGAGCAATACGCCTTCTTCGTAACTCAGGGATGAAAAAGGTGTTCACCATCTCAATGTAACGCCCAGATGTTATGGTAACGGTAACCCCATTTTGTTCGAAGAAATAGGGACCGATGACGCCAAACTTTCCCACCGCGCACCAAACTGTAACCTTAGGGCTATGCAGCGGTTTTTCATGGAGTTGTCGCGGATTTTCAGCAGCCCAATACCGACAGTTTTGATTGTTGACGGCCCCATTAAGGTGGAAATGGGCTTCATCACTCATTACCACCATCATGTTTTCATTCTGCTCATAAAGTGCAAGCATTTCCTGTGCAAAATTCAGTCGTTGGGGGCAATCGTTTACATTCAATTCCTGCACCATCGCTAACTTGTATGGGTGAAAATGTAATTCTTCATGCAAAATCCGTCTAACAGTACGATTGCTGATTCCGAGTGCAGCTGAATGTCTCCGAGCAGAGCAGCCTGGGCTTTGCAACATCGCTTGTCTGACCCTTTCAACGTTCTCTGGAGTACGCACAGTGCGTTGCGGCCCCTTCAGTTTTTTTTCATTATTGAGCCTCCTGTTCGAAGATTGTTAACCCAACGTAAGATTGTGTCACGAGCGGGAACAGAGTCATTTCGATGAATGTTGAATCTGCGGCGAAACCGCCACTGCTACTGCTGTCACTGACTCGCCACTCCTAACAAAATGATCATACGTGAACATGCGGTGTTCTAACGTCCACTGCTCCATGATGGCACCTGAAAGATAAGGTGAGTGTTAGTTTAAAGTTAAATGCTATGAACCCAGGAATGGAATGCTACCTACCGCACGCCCCTCCATTCCTAATGGCCGATTACTAGCTATTCAAAAAACACTTGATTCCCGTGCCCCACCGTTATTATATATATATATATATATATATATATATATATATATATATATATATATATATATATCCAACAGTGTGGCTTGCTATCAAACAGTGAGCAATATGCACAGAATGAAATTAACTACAACTAAAATATCTCACATTGGCACACTGAAATGTAGCCTCCCTACCCAAATTATTTTTTTCTGAAACTTTTCCTGAAATTTTCATAACTTTCATAATTTCCATTTTATTTTCCTTCAGATGGGTAAATCATACAAACCAAAAGTTACAGTAACTAAAATTATCAGTAGTGGGTAAAGTAGAAGGAACAGGCCTATCTAATTTTGAGGGATTTAGTACCAGTACAGGAATACCTCAAAATTCATCATTAATTCATTCCAGAACAACACAACGAAATATGAAACAACAAAATTTGAGGTAGATTATAACATGTTTCAATGAGAAAACATTTTACTGCATTATGTTATTAAACAGATTAATTAATCAAATTCTACTCATTTGTCAGCAAAATAATAATATATCATGTTGATAAACAGTTGAATTTTGTCAATTTCAATTGGGTTTTTTCCCCACATTTTTTAAAAAAAATGACGAATCTGCAAATATGGACTACGGATTGTGAAACTATAGGTAGTAAAAGATTGATGACAAATCTGCGAAATGACGAAATTTTGAAACAAATTTAGAGGTATTCGTGTACTGATACTACTGTAGTGACATTTTTCAGAGTACTGACAACAGCCTTCTTCATTAGCTGTAGTGTGATGCAAAATCTAGCAGTCATTTATAAAAACTTCAAAGACTTTACAATCACTGGTACAATTCATTTACATTTATAGGTATTACATTGGTTTAACCCTCATAAGGAACCTTCAATTTATTTGCATTGTTGGAACCATGGGGTCTATATGACCCCAAGCCTAAAATATTACAAAATGGTGCTATAAAAAAGTCTGTAATGAAACAGTGTATTTGACATTTAAGAACTTTTAACAAATAATATCACCTTTTTCAATGTTCCGACTCCATGGTTCCTGATGAGGATTAAGACTGGAGTTTATGTTGATAGTAAATAGGCTATGACTGACATAAGTGCAGTGGGCCCTCATTGTTCGCAATTTCGTGATGACCCATTTTACTACCATGTTTCAGTGAATTTGCAACTGACTCCACAAATTTATGATTTTGTCACGTGGCATCTGCAATGCTGCCCACGCAGGTCAATGCAGGCTCAATCGAGGTCTTTCACTGAGTGAGGTTGTGCTATTTCGTGCTTTTCAACACCAGTATACTATATTTAGTGTGTTATTTAGTTGTTTATAAAATACTAGCGGAGAACCCACCCTTCGTGCGGGTGGCAAAAATATCCTAGCCGACAGTGGAATATTTTTTGTAGTTCAAAGACTGTTATTAGTTAGGTTAATTGAATGCCCAGTTAGGTTAATTGTACAACCTTGATGATTGGTTAGGTTAAGTCGTGATAGTTTTGTTAAAGCTAATGAAAATATCATGACAACCTAACCAATTGTCAAGGGCGTACAGTTGACCCACACACACACAGGCGTCCTTTTATTATTATAGATAGACTTTTTAAAATTATAATTAAAAGTAGAATTCATTACGCCTTTTTCTAATGCATTAAAATACAAATATCGCCCATATATATATATATATATATATATATATATATATATATATATATATATATATATATATATATAAAGAATCTTCTTCTCTTTTCAAGCGTGACTGACTGACAGACATTCCTGGGTGTTTATATTAATAATTATTGCTTTACATAATTGTTTATGTAATACCAATATTGCTTTATATTACATACAGTAAAAAGTTTTATTTATGTAAAATATCATTGTTTATGTAATATTATAGTAACATTATTAGTTTTTATTAGTGTTTGATGCAAATCATTTTATGCAAATCATTTTATTAAAATAATTTTTTTGGCATTTTAAGGATATTTTACACTGCCATCCTTGAGCTTTTGGAACCAATTAGACATTTTACATTGAAAATGGATCTCATTGTTTGCAATTTCATAATATGTGACATTTTTCTGTCAGCCCCAATTAATCACAAACAATGAGGGCCCACTGTACGAGACTTTGTACCATACAGCTGGTAAGCTGATAAGAATGACTTTTTGGGACCATCATGTTGAATTCATGCAAAAAGCAACAATAATAAATGCCACTTCTTCAGTGGCGTACAGTGATTTTTCGTCAAGGGGAAGCAATTCAAGCAAAAACAACAAAGATAATAAAAATAAAACTTTAAAATACTCGTATATAATAAAAACAAAACACATATAATCATCTACTTACTTTACTTATAGGTTAATTCTATTCTTTTTTCTTTTTTATTAAATATATCTATTATTTCTTCGTAAAAGGCATTGGTTTTCATATCCTTAAGAAGCTTTTTCTCAATTGAGATTAAAGCTAAACTTGCAAGCCTTTCTTCCCCTTGCGCATTTCTAGCGTAGTTATGTATTCGCTTTAAATGAGAGAATGACAGCAAGCAGCACATATAAGTTGCCAGATATTTCAAGAAAATTAACTATAAGATCTGGACAGCAATTTCTAAATTGCTTCCTTTTTGACATAGGAAAGGATAAAATAACGATAAATATATATTCTTTTTCGCTTAACATGGCCATGGAATTTTTTAGTAGAAAAACTATATATGAAACTTGTTGTATTCAATAAATACTACATTATTAAACATTAAATGAGTTTTTAGAATGGAAAGAAACAATTTGTAACAGTAAAAAAAAAGCGAAAGTCATTGGGAAAAAGGATGCATTTCGTCAATTGTTGTCCAACTCAAGATTTTTTGTGTCAGCTTTCTTAAAGGTTCTTGCACGAATGGCAACCAATGTATATACTATGTATCCACCTGATTACCAATCAAATGCTATAAATAGTATAATAAAATGATTTTGTACAAATTATTAACACATATTGAACTGTTTAAACTTTAAAGTATAATACAGCATTTTCTTCTTTCTTTGAATAGGGAAGCATTGCTTCCCTTGCTTCCATGGACCGCACACCACTGCACTTCTTATTGTGAAACTTTACAGCTCAATTCCACGTGGCTATCAGAAGAAAATGTATCAGGGCGTTTAATACAGATGTGGTGGTCTTACATATAAGACCCTCACACTACAAATCAAATACACCACCTTTTGGAATCATTTCACTGGAAAGTCATGGATCACCCCCACCCCCCTAGTCTTGACCTTGCGCCAAGTGACTTCCATTTGTTTCCAACCCTAAAGAAAACTTCAGAAGTAAACAACTTTGAAACAATCCTGATGCAGCAGCAGCCATACAAAACAGGTTAAAAACTAAGGACTGGAACATTTTACTCAACTGGCATCAGAAAGCTTGTTCAATGCTACAACAAATGTTTGAATCTGTTTGGTGATTACAGGTATCCCTTATTTTTAACAACTGCGTTATGTTCCTGAAAAAATGATCGCTAAACAAGGGTGTTATAACACAGGTTAATAGGGGATACATTCCTACATGCCTATGTTGTGCTTGTGGCACTGCTAAAGTCACATTTCCCACCAAGACCTTCAACTCAGGAGTCTTCTTGATGATGGTCAAGACAGTCAACTGGGCTAGGCCAAGCGCTCTCACGATGGAGTTTGCCCCTTCACCACTCTTGTGGTGCTTAATAATGTTCAACTTAACCTCCAAAGTCAAGGACTAACAAGAGCTTAGCCTTACCCAATGATGCATGAGAAGCAGCCACACACTTACCCATCATTTCAATGTTCAGTCACTGAACACAGTCCAAATTAACACCAAACAGGCTGCATAAGGTTGCTTTGCACTCCACAAAGGCAATGAATAACAATGATCACAATCATACGCAATCTTACACAACAATGCAGAAGCACAAGTGACTCAAAACACTGGTGGGGTGAGAAGGAAGTGTAGGGGGTGGCCACTTAGGGGCATGTGGGTTGGGCAAGCTGCGTAGAGGAAGATAAATCCATTTCTGCACATGGCAGCCATTTTGATTAGATAAGTAAAATTAGAGATGTGCCTGTGGAGTACCAGAAACCAAACTTTGCCCATCATAGTGATTGCTAAACCAAATTTTGGCCACTTGTTGTACAAGAAAAGGTGTTAAAAATAATAGATCACTAAAGTGAGTGATCACTGAGTAAATGATTGTTAAATGAGGGATATGTAGAAAAGTAGTAATAAGTAGTTGTTGAAATACTTGTAATAAAACAGTTCCTTCAAAACACCCTATAAACTTACTTTTTGAACAACCCTCTTATATTTAAGCAATACATTCAGTTGTTGAATGGAAGGTGCCACCCTAAAATAACAAACAGACTCAGGAGATGGAAGGCTGCCAAACTTGCATCGATATATAAAATATTTCAACAAGAAAAGGTTTCACTGAAATCTTGAAAAGAGGATAACCATGAGTCAGATATATGCAAGAAGATTGCCAGTAGTGTCACCCTTGCAAAACCCATACTGATGATCTGAAAGAAGATTGAGAGAAGATAAGTGTTTAACAATCTTCCTACTAAAGATAGATTTAAAAACTTCAGAAAGGCAAGAAATCCAAGCAACTGGTGATAGTTGGAAGGTTGAGAGTGGTCACCATTCTTTGGGATAGTCTGAATAAAAGCAGGAAGGAAAAGTACCAGTTGAAAGAGTTTGCCTAGGCAGGGTGTGTCAGCAAAGAAGCACAGTTCTTGAGAACAAAAGGGACACCATCAGGCAGAGGTGGGGAGTCGGAGTCAGTCGGAGTCGGGAGTCGGTAAAAATGACCAACTCCCGACTCTTTTATTCAATTTCTATTATGCCAACAATTTACCAGAATACTACTCTGCCCTAAATAAATATCTTCCTGAACTAATTCTAGATTCACATTTCCACATTTGATTTATTGTTCTGGTAAATCTTAGCAAATGAATTTCATATTTCTATTTTAGGATACTAGGTACCATATAAAAATTAGCAATATATTAATTAATTTAATTTAATTAGCCCCTATTAGTAATGAGTCATGGGCCTAGTAGAAAATCAGCAGTCTTTCAATATTTTAAGCTAAATGAGGATGAAAGTATTTTTATTTGTCAAGTAGAAAAGGATGGTAAAGAGTGTAATGCAAAAATTAGTGCTTACACTGGGAAACATGCTAATGCTCCAACTAGAGCCTCAAACTTGAAACGCCATCTACAAAACAAACATCCCAATATTTATAAGGTTGTAGATCAGCATGATAAGGAAAGAGTCGGGAGTCGGAGTCGGTTTTTAAAAATACTGACTCAGGAGTCAGGAGTCAGTTGTTTTTGGCCAACTCCCCATCCCTGCCATCAGGAGCATACATTTTCCTAGAGTTCAGCCCAGATTTTATATATTTGGCTGTGGTAGGGCCTAATTCAAAAGTTATTGCAAATATTTGACTAATAAAAAAATCCCTAACTTGGCTGCAGCTAAATGAACTAAAACACACAGCTTTCAAAAGCAGTTAATATTCAGAATACAAATGAAATATAAATCACCTTTTCTTGCTCTTCTTCCTCTTCAACTTCTGGAGGAGGATGTTTAAAGCGCTTATGGTGTTGAGGGTTCTTCTGGTAGCATTTTTCTCCATATTTGCATGGTGTTCTGGAGTCATTTGTGTAGTTGTTCATCTTAAGCCAATCTTTTAACAGCTGCAAAATTTTAAACAGTGACTGAAATATTAAATGATAAAAATAGTTAAGTGTCGTAAAAGGGAAATGACAAACTACAATGGAAGTGTCAAATAAATACTTAATGGATTAATTGGCAAAACTTCACTATCCAGACAGTGTTCAGAGACATAGTCCATTGGCTGGTAATATGTAGAGTGGTTGAAAAAGTCCCTATCTGTTTTGCTGAATTAATAATATTTCTATTTTATTTTCTACAGACCACAATTGATGATGGATGTACAAGAACTTGTGATGGTAGTAACATTACAAATCCAAGGGAAGAACTGTAAAGAAATTCATGAGCTGATCAATAAATTTAAAAGAACAGGATCTGTTCATGATGAGGCAAGATCTGGATGGCCAGGTACCTCTCAAGAAAATGTCAAACTGGTGAGAGATGCCTTTGAAACAAATCCTAGAATGTCAACTCACACAGCATCATGTAGATTGAGCATACCAAAAATGACTGTTCTGAGGATTTTAAAATCAACATTAAAAAAGAAAAGTTACCCCATTCAAGTGCTAGCTACATGAGTTACACAAAGAGGATTATCCAAGCCATCATGTGCACAGAATTGACTGAAAAAATTCATACCAAAAACTTATTAAACCACATTCTCTTTACTTAGTCTTTTTACAACTTACAATTTTTACAATGACATAAATAATTGTGAAGCTCGACTATTTATTTTTTTTTTTTTAATTTGGCCCTTAAGCTTTTGGCTTTACTGGGCTCTCATTAAAAATAAGCAGCTAGCCGTTATAAATTAATGATAATAAAATAAATAAGTAAATAAGTATTATTAATAGTTAAAGCCTGTATTTCAATATTAAACAATATTAATGGACAATATAAAACATTATTAGTGGACATTAATCCAAGATTTTTGTTAGTATCCCATTATTAATCGGGATTTTAACTTGGTTTTAAACAAATTTACATTCGCAATATTTTTTATATCGGCATGCAAGTCATTCCATAGTTTCAATCCAATGAAAATGGGTAGTTTTTGAGATGAAGACAATCTAAATTGAGGTATAACAATCTTTGATCTATTTCTGGTCTGATACGGGTGGATTTCTTGATGATTACAAAATATCTATTTACCCATTGCAAATTAATGATTTTGCTCTTACACTTGTAAATAAAAATAAAATGTGCCACTTTGGTTATATCATTGAGCTTTAGTAGGTTTAGCTCTTTAAATAATGCACTAGAGTGATCACTAACACTTGGTGGTATTATTATAGTTTTGGACATCACTTGAATCTTGGGATTTTCATCTTATATTTAGGTATTTTGAGCAATTCTAAGGACTTTTATTCCATGGCATTTCTGTCACAAATTACAAATAAGTGAGATTTAACATTTTAATGTGTATGGGTTACAAATAAACAAGATATTTAAACTTGAATACTATTGGTGGTTTTGTTTTTGTTTGAACCAATCACAGCAACTCAGCATAGTGAATTGGTTGGTGTTGGCCAATCACAGCTCAGCATAGTGAATCAGTTGGTATCAGGAAAAAATTTGGTATTTTTTTTTACAAGAGTATGTTACAGGCTTTTGAGGAATTTTAGAATTTTACGTTAGGTTTAGTGATGCAACTCCAAAAAAACGATATTGTTTTTTTCATAAAAAACACGTTTTTTATATATAAAAAACAGCACTCAAAAAAAACAAGGTCATTTCTTATTTTTTTCAATAAATATCAGTAAATCCCAGTTTTACTAATTCCTTTACTGTTTAATTTATATATTATCATTGTATTACAGGTCTTACATGTTAAAGTTCAGTTTAGAAGTTATATTGTAAACAAGTAAACAATAAAATGCCAAGAAATAAAACTCCTGTCGTGTCCTTATTCAAGGATGTTGAGAGCAAGTTAAAGATAGGCAGAGTGAAGTGCAAATTTTGTTCTGCTGAGGTTGCCAAAAATGGAACAAGAATGGCAAAACATATCATCGATTGCCAAAAATGTGATGAACAGATTAAAGTTAAATATTTAGGCAAGAAAGATTCAAAACTTGCAAAAGAACAAAGCATAGTGGTGAGACCTGCAAGTGATGAAATATCTATTGAGTCTTTCTTTCAAAGTGCAAATGTGGCTCCAATAACAAAGCCATCAAAAAACAAAATGAATCCTTATTTGGATAGGATGTCTGGCCAAGAAATCGTAAGTACCTAATTGCCATTATTTAAAATAACTAGGCTATTTAATCCATAAATATCACCAATAATAACAGAAGAATCACATCAACAACAGTTAGCATTTAATGGCAACATGTTTATTTTTCAGAAAGAAGCTCAAAAGCAGGTAGCCAAAGCGATTTATGCTGCTGGCTACCCACTAAGTATGGTAGAATACAAGCAGTGGATCAAAGCCTTTGCTATCATAAGACCTGCTTTTAGGTTACCGAGCGAGACATGATCTCCAAAACACTTCTTGAAGAAGTGTTTTTTGAAACCTCAACAACAGTCAAGGAGATGGTTGCATCTGCTACAACTTTAAGTGTTGCAATTTTAGTTGACGGGTGGAGCAACATCAGGTGGTGATCAAGAATTTTTTTTGTTTTGTATAACTAATTTAAAAAACATTTCTTTAAAAATATTTCTTGAATACTTTTTATTATTATTAAATGTTATTAAATTAAATAATATATTTATTATTTTAATATATATTTCATTATTCCCACTTGACTTTACAGGAATGAAGGAATAATAAACTTCATAGTGACTGTTCCTGAGCCAGTATTTTGGACAAGTATTGCTACAGGTATTTCTCTCTCTCTTTAGAGCTAATTTTATAAGCTGATCTGATAATTTTTTACTCTGCTGCTGATAGACTTTGCTATGTTCTATAATTAGTGAAGCATATCTGAAAATTAATCTATTTTTTCTTAATCAGGAGTTGAAAGCCACTCAGGAGAATACATGGCGAATACCATAAAGAATGTGGTGAATGAAGTTGGACCTATGAAAGTGGCAGGCATATGCACTGATAATGCAACTAATATGAAGAAGGCCTGGGAATTGCTAAAAGAAGAATTTCCTCATATAAGCACATATGGTTGCTTAGCTCACACTCTGCATTTAGTATTTACTGATGTTAGTAAAATCAAAACAGTAGAATGTATCCAGAGAGACTGCACCAATGTTGTAAAAACTATAAAGAAGTCTCAAAAGCTTACTGCACTGCTGAAGCAGCTTCAACAACAGCCCTCTAAATCACTGAAACTGCCAGTTAAGACCAGGTACTAATTAAAAATGTGAAATTTTTAAAATTACATCCTTTGCAACATAAAAATGTGTATCTTACAATAACACTAAATTAACAATATGTATATACAATATACATACTTCAATTGTGCACAAGTTAACATGTTTCTTGCACAAATAAATATGCAATATTTTAAATGAATCTAATAGATATTTTTATATTTATTATTTACAGATGGGGCTCAGTCATCCACTGTATGGAGAGCATCTGTAACAATAAACAAGCTCTCCAAGCCCTAGCCATAAGTGAAGAAGCTAAGAAAACAGCATTGGATCAGTCTGTCAGGAAACTACTGCTCTCAGAAGTGTTCTGGGATAGAACTGAAGGTTTGCTCAAACTATTGAAACCAGTAGCAGATTCTATCACATCTGTTGAAGGAGACAACCAGCACCTTTCAACTGTAGCAAAGGTATTCAAGGAGCTTGAGAACTCAGTTGAGAAATATGTTACAGAAAGTCCAATCCTTAAAAGTGAAGAAGCCGCTCTGCTAAGTATAATCAAGAAAAGAAGAGAATTCATAGTGAAAGACATTCACTTAGCAGCAAATCTCCTGGATCCCCGCTACCAAGGATGCCACATATCGGAGGAAGAAGCAGTAAGTTTTACATCACTATTCAGGAAATAGTCTGATCAAATTATAAGCAATATTTTGTTCTACATAGTGATTGAATAGATCACAATTTCACAAATCACAGTTTTAAAAATTTTATGTTTTGCAGAAAAATATTACTAGGGTTACTCAAAAGGATAAGATTCTGATTAGTTACAGTATTTATAAGTTCTAAAACACAGATATGGCTGAAATATTTCTAGATATTATAATTTTTGGAAAGAGCATGAGTTTCATTCTAAATACTAGCTATGCATGTTTACACACTGAAGTATTATTTACTTTAAACATTATTTTGCAAGTGGATGCTCTACAGGTTATCCATGAAATAGCTGAAGGTCAAGAATTATTAGATGCTGCAGTTGTAATTGGAGAAGTTGCCAACTACCGTTCAAAGGAAAAACTATTTAGCAAACAATTCCTTTGGACATCTGCAATGAAAGTAAGCCCAAGAAGCTGGTGGAATGGACTTTGCTACTCAACTCAGCTGTCAAAAATAGCAGCTAACATTCTGAGTCTACCACCTACAAGTGCCGCTGTGGAACGTTCATTTAGTAGACATGGGTGGATACACTCAGCAAAAAGAAACAGGCTAACAACAGAACGAGCTGCAAAACTAGTCTATATATCGCATAATATCCAGCTCATTGAAGCAGAACAGAAAGACCAGCATTCACCAAACAAACTAAGCCCAAGTTATGGATCATTCAAAAAGGCTACAGTCTTTACAAAGCCCACTCCAATATTACCTTTGGCAGGTGATGCAGGTCCATCCTCTGGAAAGGGGCCTGTTACTATTGCTGAGCCAAATATTGAGGCTTCTGATTCCGAATCAGAAGCAGATCATTGATGGAAGTTACCCATCATGATTCATCAGATTTTGAGAAAAGTGACTTTGAAGAAGACTAACTGTTCATGAATATATCAGAAATATGTATTCACATTTGAAAATCTTGTAATCACTGCTCTCATTATGTTTCAGTTTGTCATAATTTGGTTTTCATTTAAAATGGATAAATACATGCAAATGTACTGCAGTTTTTTTCTTTTACAATACCAGTACCTTTTAAAATTAATGTTTAGCTTTTCTTAAAATGTATTATATTAACAACTTGAATTAATAATAAACTCTGCGATAAAAAAAACCACTCATTTAATGATATATAAGTATTTTGGGAAAAAAAACATAAAAAACAAAAAAACACGAAAAGAACGTTTTTTTTCCCATTAAAAAAAACAATATTTGAAAAAAACACATTTTTTTGCATCACTAGTTAGGTTATATATTAAAACTGTGTTTTTCCGATTGTTTTTGATGTTGTTTGAACGTAATTAACCTTCGTTCAAACTGCATCAAAAACCATCAGAAAAACATAGTTTTGATTTACAAAGCCTGTAATGTACACTTGTAAAAATTTACCAAAAATTTGAATCAGTTCCACCATGGCTGACTTTTGTGCAGGTTGTGAGATTGATAAAAATTAAAGGTGGTTAGGTTAGGTTATAGCCTAGTTTCAGATATCAAGTTCTGAAGTTGAAATTATATTTTTCCGTTAAGTTTGATGTGTTTCGGATGATTCTGACATAAATTTGTGAGAAAACACTAGATTCAGAGATGGGGGGGGTGGCTATCTCAAAAACTAGTGATTTCTGATAGAAATTAAGGTCAGCATCGTTCAAAACCTCAAAAATGTTTAAAAAATATAATTTTGGTAATTGTATACAATATCCCCCTCACCTTAGTTTCTAATAAAAATTATTGCAATCCATAGAAAACAATAAATAAAACCTTTCCTTTAAGTAAAAATTTTTTGGTTGATCATATTTATGGAGATATTATTTAATTAACAATATCCATTTGACGTGGCATTTTTCTGATTGGGCTATTTTTTCACTACTCTGCGACTTAATTTGTTGGTTGGTTTCTGTTCTGGCTATTTTTTTTTTCTAACTGGATTCAGTTTGGGTAATACCTCAGTTTGGTCATGTTTGTGATAGAATTATGATGTGCTGTTCATGTGGTTTCAACTTTGTGAACTTGATTCATCATGTGCACTAGATGAAGACTAAAAAAGTGCATAACTTAACATGTTATTATATTATCATTTGTATAATTTAGGTCTCGGGGGTATGGGGGCAGAGCTAGTGATGTTAAAAAACGGTTTTTTTTATGTCCATGTTGTTTTTTTTGTTGTTTTTTTTTTTGTCGTTTTTTTTTTTTATTTTTTTTGTTTTTTTGTTTTTTTTTAATAATTAATATAGATATTGCCAATTTAATTATAAGGTGTACTTTTGCAATGATAATATTATAAAAATAAATAAATAAATAAATAAATAATAAAATAGGCCATATGGTACCAGTATAGAATGTCCTTTTCAGCCTATTTACAGAAAAAAACTGGCCTCCTTCTTGCACTGAAAGTCTCTTATCTTGAGATCCGTTAAACTTGCGAGAACACTAGCTGGGAGCTGACTGCCCATTGTCCAACCTTCCAGGACTCTCCCATCCATGCCTCGGATTTTGAATCTCCCACTTAACTATCCTTTAGACCCGCGATGACATTTTCCCCCCGAGACCATCCATATATATACATACACATACACCCATATACATATATACCAATATATACATAAATACTTATGTACACATATTTATATCTATTATATACCCCATACACACGCATACATCCAGAATTCCAGATACATACGCAAGCATACTCACATATATACCTACACAAACTCATACACCTCTATTTCGCCCTTTCATTACCTCCGAGATCATTTAGCACATACAGTAATATCCATACAGCCAAAAGAAACCGATTAAGCACAGACAGAGCAGCAAAGCTAGTATTTATATCCCAAAATGCAAAATTCCAAGAAAGTGAAGTAAAACATGGTGCTACATTGGCTTCGTCAACATCCAAATCTGCAATAAGTACCAGTACCTGTGATATTGAAACTATATGTTCTAATCAATCTAGTGATAATGATTCTTCAATGGAAATAGAATCAGATAATGAAAGTTAAACAGCATTAGGTTAACACAAAGGTTAAAGAAAGAGATGAATATTTTTATTTTTTTTATTTTTCTATTTGGAATATATATATATATATTTTTTTTTTTTTTTTTTTGTTTCAAAGAATGCCGCTCATGGCCACCAAAAGAAAGGTGGATAGCAGAGCGAACACAGAACGAAGAGTATGGAACAACAACGGAAATGAACAATAGACGGGGGGGGGAGGAGGAGGAGGTGGGGGAAAAGCAAAAAGATCATAGCGGGGTCACAGCCGGTAAAGAAATCGGGAGCGAAGAGGAAGGAGAACAACCCGGTTATCGAAAAAGTAGGAACCTTCAGACAGAAGAGCGCCAAGCCTATCACAAAGCCCAACGTTCTCCAAAAAGGGAAAATACTCTGCGCGCAGCGCAGAGTAAAGCGGACACTCCACCAGAAGGTGGGCAACTGTAAGGAGGACGTCACAATTGGGACATCGGGGCACCCGATCCCCGGCCATCAAATAGCCATGGGTCAGGTGGGTGTGGCCAATACGGAGGCGGGCCAGAGCCACCTCCTTATGGCGCGACCGATGGAAGGAAGAGGCCCAACATCCCAACTTGGGTTTAATCTTGCAAAGTTTGTTGTCCGTAGCGCCATCCCAGCGACTCTGCCACCGGGAGCGCAAAAAACCTACGGAAGCCAGGGATATAATCAGAAAAAGGGAGGGACACAGGTGAAACCTGCAGTCGGCACACGGAACGGGCAGCTCGATCGGCAGCCTCATTTCCAGCCACGTTAACATGTGCTGGGACCCAGCAAAATACCACCTCCTTGCCACCGAAAGCGACAAGAGTATGGTACAGTAGCTGGATTCGTCGGACCAGCGGGTGGACAGAGTCAAAACACTCCAGGCCATCCAGGGCACGGGAATCCGAATGGATGACGAACGACCCATCCGGATGCTCCCGCACCACCTCCAGAGCGCTCAGAATGGCATAGAGCTCCGCCGTAAAAACGGAAGCCTCATCAGGGAGACGGGTACATCGGGGAGCAAGGACAGACGACTGGGGAACAGCCGCGGATCCAACGCCCCCCGACGACCTCGAACCATCCGTGAAGATCGCAACACATGCAGAGTGACACGCCGCATGCTGCAGGAAAAGAGACCGAAGCAAGGCAGAGTCCGACTCGGTCTTGCGAACGGGGCGCAACGCCTACAGCACGCAACAGGGGTGCTCCCAAGGTGCAACACCACTGAAAGAGACCGTATAACGGATGGAGGGGGAGTGCCCATACCATCGAGGAGGGAGGTCACCGTGTCGGTGAAATACAACCCCCATCCCGGCAGAACGCCCTCTCAACCACCTGGAACAGAGGAGAGGTGGGAAGACGGAGGATCCGGAGATAGTGTTTAGCAACGAGGAACGACCTCCGATCCTCCAAGGGAGGGATGTCGCACTCCACCTGCAGACTATCAACCGGAGAGGAGCGGAAGGCGCCAGATGACATGCGCAGTCCTCTAGAGAGGACCGGATCCAGTATCCGAAGGGCCGTGCGGGAGGCGGAGCCATACACCACACTCCATAGTCTAATTTGGACTGTACCAGGGACACGTACAAACGGAGGAGCGTCCGCCTATCCGCGCCCCATGTAGTATGCGACAGATGCCCCAGCAAATCCAGGGTACGTCTCGCGGACTCGCGCAGCCGGCGAAGGTGGGGAACCCAGCTCAAACGGCTGTCGAAAACCATACCCAAAAAGAGTACTGATGAAACGAGGGCCAGAGGCTGACCCCCGAGTGTAAGGTTAAAGGCCGGATGGCGCCGGATCCCCGTCTCCTCGACGGAAGGAAGGCCACACACGAAGTCTTCGGAGAAGACAACGTAAGGCCCACCGACGACGCCCAGCGTTCAACCCGATTGACCGCGAGTTGGACTTGCCTCTCCACGAGGGGGGGACTCGTCCCGCGGCATAGACAGCCAGATCATCTGCATAGATGGAACAGCGCACCGAGGGCGGAAGAGCTCCCGGTAGCGCAGACATAACTAGGTTGAAACATGAGACGCTCAACACACACCCCTGGGGCACCCCTCCTCCTGAACATACAGGGCAGATAGGGCCGCCCCATTACGGACGCGGAAAGTGCGACGGCAGAGGAAGTTGCGAAGAAACGTGGGCAAAAAGCCCACAAAACCAAGAGACTTCAAACGGCCCATGACCACTCCCCGACGGGTCGTGTCATAGGCCTTTTGGACGTCAAAAAAGACGGCCAGAACAAGATTCCGGCGGGAAAATGCCTCCGTACATCATGACCAAGGAGGAGAAGGGGGTCCAGAGTACCCGAAATCGACGAAAACCATACTGGGTCGGGGGGCATAACCCAAGCGACTCCAGTGTAAAGGAAAGTCGGACGGCCACCATCTTTTCGAGGAGCTTGCATAAGCAGCTCGTCAAAGCAATAGGCCGATAGCTCGCCACCCCGCCGGATCCTTCCCCGGCTTAGGTATCGGGACCACAATCGCCTCCTCCAACGGGAAGGGAACGACCCTCAACCACATCCGGTTGAAAAGATCCAGCAAGAAGTGCAGGGCCATCGGGTGCAGATTCCGAAGAAAGTCATACGGAATGTCATCAGGGCCAGGAGCGGAAGAACGACGGGTTGCCAAAGCAGCCCGAAGTTCCCGCATCGGAAAGAGATGGTTATAGGGCTCGTTCCCAGGGGGCGGAACGTGACCTCCGATAAAGGGCGATCGCAGCGAAGGCGAACGGGAAACCGCAGCAAAAGCACCGGCCAGCCGATCAGCCACAGCAGCAGGATCCGAAAGGAAGCCGTCCCCGTCCCGAAGGACAGGGCGACTAGCAGGGACCGGCCTCCCCTCGATACTACGTACCTTCCGCCACACAGCAGCAGAAGGGGTAGATGAGGAGATGCCGGACACAAAAGCACGCCAAGAGGCCCGACGGGCCAACTTGAGAGTCCGGCGGGCGAAAGCCTTCGCCCGCCGCATCTCAATCAAGTGGCCCGCGCGCCGGGTGCGGTGGAAGCGGCGCGTTGCCCTCTTCCTCTCGCACACCGCCTGGTGACATGCTGGAGTCCACCACGGGACGCTACGAGTCCGCGGGTTACCGGAAAACGAGGAATACAGTCTCCGCGACGCCCATCACCACCCGCTCGAAGAACTCCAAGCTCTCATCCACGAGCCAAAGCTCAACACCGAACGGACAATGACGGAACGAGCTCTGAAAGATGGCCAGTCAGCCCGCGCAAGGCACCACCTCGGTCGAGACGAAACGCCCGGCTGCGGACCGACCGGCTCAAGACAGACTGGGTAATGATCACTGCCATAAGAGTCCCCCAACACCTTCCACGAAAAATCGAGTAAGGCATCGAGGGACACCAAGGAGAGATCAATACAGGTAAATGAACCCGTGGGTTCGTGGAAGTAAGTAGGTTCACCGGAATTGAGACACGCAAAGGAAAGTTCCTCCATTAAGGAGAGTAAAATACCAGCAACATTAGTCGACCGAACATCTCCCCAAGCCGGGTCGCGACTGTTAAAGTCCCCGAGGAGGAGAAACGGTCGGGGTAGTTGCAGCACCAACTCGCGAACCGCGTCGCGAGAAGGAGGGTCATGAGGAGGAATATAAACCGAGCAGGCAGTGTACTGGCGATCTAAAAAGAGCCGCACAGCCACAGCCTGCAAGGAAGTGCGAAGAGGCACACCACGCGATGGTAACGAATGATGCACGTAAATCGCCGCACCCCGCCGGCGTGTGCGCTCATCCGGGGTGCAAGGGAAACCAACATAGCCAGAGAGACGAGGGAGTCCCCGCGCAGCCAGGATAGTCTCCTGGAGACAAACACAGGAAGGCCGCTCGCTCTCCAGCAGGGAGGCAAGGTTCTCCCAGTTAGCTAAAAGCCCCCTACAGTTCCAATGCAAGATGGAACTGTAAGGGGAAGCGGCATTATAAGAGGCAGAGAAAACAGCGAAATAGCCACGGACCAAGCTGAGCAGCAAACTCAACGGTCCGTAACCAGGGACGGAATCGGTTTCCCCGACTCACCCAGAACTGGGGGGGTAGGGGCCACCGACTCCGCATCTGCTGCACCCGTAGTAGGACGAGAAGTGGAGAGTAGAACAGGGAGGTCAGAGGGGGGCTCTCCCGGCGGGGGGAGAGACGACGAGTCGGGCCCAGCCGAAACCCCCAACTCCCCACAAGAGGGGGACCGGGGGGAACCAGCTGTTCGAGGGCTCGTCAAACCAGACAAGCACTGACGGGGGGGAGAGGAAAGGTCGACCACAAGTGGGAGAGGTAGATCCAGGGGAGAGACCCGACCACTCTCAGCAGGAGCCGGAGAGAGAGAGACTCCATGAAGGAGGGCCAGGCCCCTCTCGACCGGGTCTATCATGGGAACAGAGTCAGTAATCGAGGGTGTCATGGGGCAATGCACCTCGACCGACACCCGGACACTGGTCGGGGCACCGGGAGGTGACGCCCCACCAGCGCTCCGTATAGGGGGGGGGGAAGTCCCGAGCGGATCAGGAACAGCGCGCCGCTTCCCCTCCGGTGAAGACGGGGAAGAAGGGGAAGCAAGGCGAGCAGCAATCAGGGTCGGGTCGGAAGGACTCCGACCACGGCGACGCTTCCTCCTCTCCTTCGGGGCATCCCCCTCCCCACCCGAGAGACGAGTAGGCAAGGATCCAGACCCCAAGGCCGGAGGGGGAGAAGGGGCACTTGTAGGCAGGGAAGCAGATGGGATGTCAGAAAGTGAGACAGAGGAACAAGAAGGACCCGCGGCGCCAGGAGGACCACCAACCCCGGGACTTCCAGGGGGGGCACCACTCCAGTAGACGCCGGGGTAGCACGGGAGGGGCCCGAGGCCCGCCAGGGCCAAGAGCCGCAGCGTAGGACAACCCCCGCCGCGGCTCCCGGTCACGGATCTTATCGCGCGCCTCCCGCGCACTAAGGAATTCGGTAGTCCTTAAGGACCGCACCTCAAATTCAAACTTGAAAACGGGACAGTCCCGGGAAGAGGAAGGGTGGGCCCCCGAACAGTTTGAGCAACGCGGGGGCTTCGTGCACGGGGTAGGGTGCGCAGGCCCACCGCAGCGGACACATAGCTTACCCTCACGGCGGCACGCAGAGCTAACATGGCCGAATCGGTTGCAGCCAAAGCAGCGAACCGGGTCAGGCACATATGGTCGCACCGAAAACTCACACGACCGGCGATCACCCATGCCCCAGAACACCTGGGCCGGAGGCACAAGGGAGTCAAAGGTCAGGAGCAGACGAGCGGACGGGGTAAGAGCACCATCCCGGCGCGACGAAAAGCGGAAGACCTTCGTTACCCCCTGGGGGGCAAGATCCTCCTGCAACTCGCCAACCGGGATTGACAGCAGACGGGAAGCGAAAATGGTGCCTTGACAGCTATTCAATTGCGGATGGGGAGTCACAGAAACTCTGCAACCCAAGACATCCTGCAACTGTAGAAGGGACCCAGTCACCCCCGAAGAACGGGACTTCAAAAGAAGAGACCCATCCCTCAGAGGGCGGATATCATAACGACAGGGAACCCTATCGTCTTAAGGCGCTGAAACACCCGTTCCGAGTTGCCCGGAAGGGAGCCAGCGGAAGGGCGGAGAACAAGGAACCTGTCCACTGGACAGAAATTGACAGCAGAGACAGGTCCATGTGTAACGGTAACCGAGAGTGGGCGAGAGAACAAGGGCCGCGAAGACCCCGCCCTACGGCCACCACGAGTCCGGCCACGAGAGCCAGACACCGCAGAGGACGAGAGGGGGCCATACGGCTTGAGGGTCAATCCAGCGGAGGCAGAGGCCGCTGAACGACCAGAAGTAGTAGTCTGATCCAAATCCAAGGGCGGGCCAGAGTCGTCAACAAGAGGGGAGTGAAGTTTAGTAAGAGAACCCATAAACAGTATTTTTGTTGTTTCGCGCCCGGGGCCGCGGGGAACCGATTACCCGGGGCCCAAGGGGACCAAGCGCACGCCGGCGGGGGATGGGTGCCTCGTCCCATGCGGGTACCCCCGTTTCAAAAGGGGCCCTTACAGCCTCGAGAGTTCTCCCCCGCCGGCAGCAAAGACCAAGGCCCCCCAGGGTCCCAGGCCCGGGCACCCTACCAGCCAACTTAGTCCGGCCCCGACCATGGGAGCGAGACCCCCAGCGATCAGCCCCGGCAGCCCACGGGGCGCGCGAAGTGAGAAGAGAAAGCAGAAAAAAAAAAAAAAACAGAGGGGGCAAGGAAGAGGGGAAAGAGGGGAAGACAGGAAAGAGGGGACTGTAGAATAGCAGGGTATGTTAAAAATCTACTTCGCAACCGGGCGGGGACCCGGCAGGGCCCCCAGCCGCGGCTGACCCCCCTCGCCACATGGAGGCAGGAGCCCGCGGGCGATCCACCCCAGAAAGACCGCCCGCGGGGAGGGGGGTATATATATATATATATATATAATATATATATATATATATATATATATATATATATATATATATATATATATACCAGTACCTGTGATATTGAAACTAGCATATATGCTCTACCCAATCTAGTGATGATTCTTCCATGGAAATGAAGGTTAAACAACATTAGGTTAACAAAAAGGTGAATATTTTTTTTCTATCTGGAATATATATACTGGTACTCTTGCCAATCACAATTATGTATATTGTTTGAAACGAGGAAGAATGTTTATTCTAGTTAAAAATATATATATACATAAAAAAATGACTTTGTTTCTATTATATACTTTTTGTGTGATTCATTTTTCTAAAGATGACTATATATACTAGGTATAACCGTATAAGCATGGTAGTATAGTAAATTATAGTAATACTAATATACTTATTAGATTAAAGGAAGAAAAATATGGAATAAGTTAAAACAATAAAAAACAAAAAAAAACAAAAAAAACAGACTATCTTCGTTTTAAACAAAAAAAACGACAAAAAAAACAAAAAAAAAACGACACAATAAAAAACGACTTACATCACTAGGCAGAGCCCCCGCAAAGATCATGCATCACAAATGATCAGTATAGGGTTCACTTTGTGATACATGATCTTTATGGGGGCTCTGCCCTGTACCCTCAAGACCTAAATTATACAAATGATAATGTAATAACATGTTAAGTTATGCACTGTTTTAGTCAAAAATACATTTTTCTAGGTTAGGTAGGTTAGGTTGGTTTCCAAAAATAAAGTAATTACATACTATAAAGGTTTTACATCAATTGTGAAGTCAATTTCATAAAATTGAGGTGAGGGGGATGTTGTATACAATACCATAATTTCAACTTCCAAAAACTCGTGATGTCTGAAACTATAAATTTACCCACTTGGCTTAGGCTTAACTTCACTTGGGCCTGCATCCCTGTCTCTAACACTAGGGCCAGGCTTAGGCTCAACCTCATCATCATCTGCATCAGTACTTACTGTATTAAATTCAGGGATCAAAGAAAGAAAGCCACCCAAAAGTTTCTAGTAAACAATGCCACCCCCCAAAGTCACTAAAGTAAAGCATGTAAGTAAAAACACCTTCATGAGAAATTGTTTATTATTTATTACTGTATGCCCTCGATGATTGGTTAGGTTACGTCATGAAATTTTCATTTAAACTAAAATATCACAATTTAACCTAACCTAAATAACTTGCAGATCAATGAAAGAAAGCCAGGTTATTATTCATTTTTTGACCCAGTCACACCCAGCTATAACAGCAATATATATTGAATAACCAATCAAAACTGAATAAGAAAATATATATATTATCTTGTGCAAATTTGTATAAAATATGTTTTTTTATTAAAATATATTTCCTATTTTTGGTGTTTTTTTAATGTATATACATATCAACTATTTGGTGAATATTTCTTATTTTTGGTGATTCTGGCTACTTCTGCGTAATTCAATTTGTCCTGTTTTACAAATAAATCATTTTTAGCAACTGTTCATCTATTCAGTTCAGTTTTTTGGTGACTAGAAGTATGACGTGTCAGTTATGCATATTTGATTTTGAAGATGTGATCCGCCATATTGCCCTCGATGAAGACAAGAGTTTAGGCCTTTTTTTCAATCATGGAATAATTAAGACATCCATGACCTGCCCTAAATGCAATAGTGCTTGTATTTTAAAAATAAATGTATATCATTTCAGTTTAAGGGCACACGAAATTTAGCAGACTACCCATGTAAGGTTGGCACATGTTATTACATTATCATTTTTATAATTTAGGTCTTAGGGGTATGAGGGTAGAGCCCCCGGAAAGATCACACATCACAAATTGATCAGTCCTAATATTTTGCGGACAGTTCAGTACGTGACACCGGTTAGGTCAACTGTACACCCTTGATGATTGGTTAGGTTAAGTCATGATATTTTCGTTTAAATTCGTTAGTTTAAATGAAAATGACGAGTGCAAACTTTTCTGGTTAATTTTGAGGTGTTTTGTACGAAACTGCCATCCGTTTCCTGTGCAAATGCGTAGTTTTCAAGATGACAATATCTCGAAAACTACGCATTTGCACAGGAAACGAATGGCAGATTCGTGCAGAACACCTCAAAATTTACCAGAAAAGTTTGCTCTCATTATAAAAAGTAACTGGATCAAAAAACGAATAATTACCAAAAACCACCCCCCAACCCATTTGGAATTGGCTTTCTTTCATTGATCCAAATTCAGTTTCTATCCTGTTACATTAATCTCACTAGCTACACTATCAATCATAGGGCCAACTAGACCCTGAGCCTTAACCTAACCTAGCAAGGAAAGCATGTAATTTCTCCTTATTTGGGGGGATACAGTTCCGCAATTGCTGCGAGGAAATGGTGCAATCTTGTGGTTTCGTCAGAATGCTCAGAGAGAAATAAGTAATGTGCAAAATATTTGCGGTAATGATACCGTTTATTCCCAGCACGTACAACCCACGACTTTATGTCTTTCCACAAACTTTCAATGTTCTGAGTGTGGATGTTTTGATCTTGCGTATCTACAACATATTCACTGTAATTAATTTTCTTATGCACGTAACCTAGCTCACCAAGGTGGTCATACGCACGCCAAGAGTCACTAATAATGGTCGACCCAGGTTTAACAAACTTTTTAATTAATGGTTGAAGTGTCTGCGCCGTCCTGTCTGGAACCGGGGTAATAAATTTTGCCTTCGATACACGTTCAATTCCACCGAAGACCCAAAGCCCCGCAATTCGTCGTCCACGATTATACGCTATTTCCACAATTATTCCTTCCCCACCAATTGGCTTTTGATTGTCCATCCACTTTTCGCACACTTCACCACAATACGACTTCCACCTAACTACAGTTGCGCTGTTTAACTTCAAGAAATTATGTGCATAACTTTGGGAAAAAAAATTGCGAAGATAAACATTAATGAAGCGAAGGTTAACATTTGCAGAAATTCTAGAGTTTCCCAACCACGTGTTCTTGAACCGAGACACACTGAAATTACACTTGCGCTTATTTCTGGGGTTAACTTTACGGCAAACAAAAATGTTCTGATCTTTTCTAATATTACACTGGTTATTACATTTCGGGCATCTTAAGGATGCAAGAATTACTCCATGATTACTAAAGACTTCCACAGCTTTTTTGTCTTCACGGCCGATATAGCGAATTAGCTCCTCAAAATCAAACTCACAAGAAGTACACAGCATATCGCTAATACGAACGTCTGAAAACTAATTTTTTTTTTTTTTTTTAAGGCGCATAAAACATCGTCATGAGCACCTAACAGAACAGCTGGTAAAATTATGAGAAGGGCTTGGATATTCGAAAGTGTAAGTTCTATATGAAAATGAAAAGGTTTATTGGCAGACTATAGTTCATTTGACAAATACGTAAATCTCTAGGAGCGCTCCATTTTTCAGTATTAAACATACACTCATAAAACATATACCATTTGAAAGCTCACATTTTTCTGAGTCTAAAAATGTAGTAATCCAAAAGTATCAATAGCAAATAAAAAGTAACTAGGTTTAAATATAAAACCCTATACCGATCAATTTGTGATGCGTGATCTTTACGGGGGCTCCGCCCCCGTACCCCCGAGACCTAAATTATACAAATAATAATGTAATAACATATTTATGTTAGGTTAGGTTAGCGTAACAATTACCAAAAATACCATCTTACAACACAGACTGAAGATTTATAACTTAGCCAAACTTTATAATGTAGTTAATGACGTCACGCGTCAAACAATTAATTAAATCGAGTTACTTTTTATTTGCTATTGATACTTTTGCATTACTACATTTTTAGACTCAGAAAAATGTGAGCTTTCAAATGGTATATGTTTTATGAGTGTATGTTTAATATTGAAAAATGGAGCGCTCCTAGAGATTATCCGACAAATATTAGTAATACAATAACAGTTCACATACTAAGGATAAAAATATATACAATTGATTAGAAATAATACAGTAATGTCGAAGTTAAATGGAGATACAGACAGACGTTTTTGTACCAAGAATTCCATAGTTTAGGCCTTAGAGCTTAGAGGATAAATGGCAGGACTCATGGATAGCTTGGATAATCGAGTTGGTTGATTTTTTAATTCTTTGCATTAGACTGCTGTTGTTGTTGGTTAGCCAATCAGCCCACCCTGATCGAGCAAGCCGGCGCGCAGGTAACCGATCGCCTTCTCCGGAGTGGACCAGAGGTTCAGCGCACTAGTAATGTTGTGTCGTGTTCTATGTTGTGCTAGAGCGGTACAGTCTGTCATAATGTGTTCAATTGTTTGTGGTGTGTCCTGGCATAGGTGACAGGTGGAGTTGTCTAGTCTGTGTTTATATGTCTGTAAGTTAGGGTGATGTCCACATCGGAATCGTACTAAGTTAACTCGATCCGATCTCCTCAGGCTGGTCTCTGACCTGTCTGTTAGAAAATCTAGAAGAGGAAGAACCATTGTTGTCCCAAGGCGATATGATGACTAAGCTGATTGATGCAGCATTGCTTGTATATATTAAGTTTAAGGTGTATATATATCCATCTCATAATTGTAAGGTTAGTGAAAAATTCACTTAATTTAGAGCTAGCATTTTTGGGCTCTTGTGGCATCATTGTTTGGGCACTCTTGTGGCACCATTTTGGGGCGCTGCGCGTCTTTTCTACTCGTTTGTGGAATGCCGTACTTACAGGGTGTGGTCTTATAGAGAGCTCTCATGCAATTCAGTTTGGTTGTTTAGATACAAGATTGTTGCATCGTGCAATAGTGCAGGTTGTGTTGTTGTTGCAAGGTTGAGAAAGAAGACCATAAATAGTGCTCCTTTTGTTTTTATCTTAAATTCATGCAACTGAGGCCTAAGGTAGGCCCACATCGAGTCAGCAACCCTGAGGTAGGACCTAATAGGACCTCAAGTCCATAAGTTTTTAATTTTAGCTTAACTTGGGCTGTAGGTTGAACTGGCCCTTTAGAACGTGGCCGTTCACGGCTCAGCTGGGATTTTGAACCCAATAAATAAATAAATAACACTGTCAATGGGTGGCGGCTTCGCACCTAAGACTGCATTTGGACTGAGTCGTGTCAGTCCTTTGTGGGTTAGGTGAGTGTGTATGTGTTTTCTGTACTGTGTGATGTCTGTGGGGCGTGGTATGAAATGGAGTATTTGGTTATAATGTCTCTCTGGTGTTACCTTAATGGTACGAGGTGTTGGTGCATGATTGTACATGTAGCGGCAAGGGTGTTGCGGGTTAGTTGTCGCTGCTGCCATGAATTGTGTTCCCCTCATGTCTAAATGTTCCCTAACTTTCAGTATTTTTGTTTGTGTGTGCAGGTGTTCTATTGGTGTTGTTTGAGTACATCTTGTAATGATACGAAGTGCGTTGTTTTGTATTGTCTGTAAGGTGTTTACGTGTGTGTTTGAGATAATGGGTGCCCAGCAATTTAGCGTGTAGCGTCATTGGGCAAAGTGTAACGGATCAAGAGGCACATTTCAGGTTTTGTACAATTGACCTCCCTAAATTAAAAAATGAAAACAGAATTTTTTTGTGACAAGTGCAACACCTCCTTTTTCGCATGTGAAAATCGTGAAAATTGCTAGTTACCCATAACTTTTGGACACTTGCTTTCCTAGGGTTTGAGCTATCATTTGACCCCTTACAATGTCCTGCTTTTCAGGAAAAATAGAAAAAATTATTTTTGGAATAAACATATACACTGTAGGTAGGTAGGTAGGTAGACTAGATAGTTTTATTTAGTAAATGATACATTAAAATCTTGTTTAGTTTTGAATGACGGCATAAAGTTACGGGATTTAAGTACTGCTCTAATGTAACCATCTCTTGAATCCTTTCCATACACTGCCCCAGACGCTTCAGTTACCATCCTAACACAGCGTTCTACACCTTGGGAGTGACATGGTATCCGGACAACAAGGGTCTCTTCAGTGATCTTATCGAGTTGTTCGACAGAGAACTGCTTCGTGAGTGGTGGTTCCATTGTGCATTCCTCCACTGGTGGAAGTAAATCTTTCAAATTCTGAGCACTTTGTTTGATCTTTGGTGGCAAAATTCTCTGACTTGCTGTTGAGCAGGTTTGGAAGCTCGTCGAATGGTCTTGATTATATCGATGGCCAATTTCCGGTTTGCTTGATCTGCATCTGCAAGCATTGCCAGTAGAACATTTTCAGGGTGAGCCCAATATGCATTTCTTTGGATCACAGGCCATGTGACAGTCTTGCTAGCTGGTGGCAGTAATCGTAGCAGCTTGATTTGCTCCAGGAAATGTTTTGGGCCATCTGTGCACCTTGGATGGCACTTGATGCTAAACCACATGGGTCCATAGTGGCACACGACAAACTGTGTGAGTAAATACAGTTCATCACTTGGCTGCGCCATCGCTACATATAGCCGACAAATTCTGCTGGCAGTTGTAACCCATCATGCATGGGAGATTGGTCCAGGCTTCTCTCGTAGAAGATCTTCATTAATGACACCAGTCCTTATCGCTTTCATCATTCTGTAGAGGTAGGCTTGGTCACGACTCAATTCAGTAAGGTCAACATCCGGGAGAGTGTGGCCATCAGCAATACATTGAATTCCTCTAGAGGAAAGTGGCAAACTTTCACATGTGGCCAAAGCTTTGCCAATTGGTCCTTTCCATTGAGTTGCAGATTCTGTTGGGCCGATGAGTTCCTTGCACAAGTGGCGCAGTAGGAGTTCATTTAAATGCGGACTACAGATGAACCAGTGCAAAGGGCGACCCAGGAGGCACTCTAGCAGGTGTATTGTATTGTCCACTTCTGTGCCCTGTGTTTGTGGCTGTGCTTTCGGCTCCCACTGCAATTATCTTGTCTGCAATACCCATTTCTTCAATCGCATTTTGAAGTCCATCCGCAATGACAGTGCCAGTTCCTCGTTCCAATGTCAGATGGCTTAGATAGAAGGTTCCAGGCTCTCCGACCAGCACATAGTGGTCCTCAACTTTCTTTGTGCTGTACCATTTGTTCCCCTTTTTCTCTTTGACAAGTGTCATGTCTTTCCGCCCATCAAAAAATAAAGCAGTGACTTCCACATCGTGGTAAGTTACTGCTTCCTTCAGATCCCTCCGTACCTTCTGCCGTGCTCTCCATACTTTGTGGTGGTCAATTACGTTTATCTGATCATCAGAACTAATGATGCCATAGTCAACCAATGTTGCAGTGCTGATAGCTGCAGCAGCCCTGTTCGATACACCATACCGGTCAGCTTCCAAAGCAACAGTGGGAATCGGTGTGATGTTCCTGTCCTCCTGGGCACTATCACCCATCCACTCATCACCAACACTTTCACCACTGGAGTCTGCTTCTGCTTGAGCTGATTCGACCACATCTGCAGAGGATGCTACCTCTTGCCGTTCCGTTTTTATATATTTCTTGCATCCGATCCTCTCTTGACTTCCTTCTCTCCATCATCTGAGTCACATTTGTATCCACCCGACTGATCTGCATGATCCGCGTGGTTCTCTGGTCGATCAGAAAGGCATGCTCTCGTCGTGGAACTTTCATTTCTTTTTCACAGTGGCATGCAGACAGATCATCGCATTGGCAGACAGCTATGTCAAACAATTGATTCAGGCTTTCCTCGAACTTCTTGGTTTTTGTGGCCTGCTTGCCTTGCTTCGATGCTTGTGAGCCTTTTTCCATCAATCGGAGCAGCTTGGTCTTCACATTCTTGATTGGCTGTGATGGAATGTTAGCACGATTCCAAAGGTCAATGAGTGTTTGGCATACCTCGGAAGAATCTCCCTGTTGCTGGTGTACTTGTTCTCCTTCAAGAAGAGGAAATGCCTTGCAACTTGTATACGGGTTGGAAGTTCAGAGAGAGGAATCTCTGATAGTGGAGAACCAAAGACAATGTGGCTGGCAGATCCTCGTGTTCTTTGTGTGCTCATTGTACCAGCAAAACTCAACAAGTATCACACAGGAACACAACAAAAACACAAACGTATAAATAAAAAATATATATGATTATGAGTATATATATAAGGCTTGGTTTATTGGTAAACAATAAGTTTACCAATATATATATAAAAATATACTGCACACACGCATGTATTATGTATATAAATATCCATAGGTATATACATACCCTAAGACATATAACAAACTTATAAACATTGTAAAACACAACAAAACAAAGAAATGTGTATAATGTATATATCACAAAACGCACCTTTCGTTAGTACCTTGGGGTTTTTGAACACCCCATCCACAGAAAAAACATTTGTTTCTCTCAAGCGAGCTAGCGTAGAACTAAGAAATTCCAGGGGATGACTTACTGAGAGGTGTTCTGCTTGTTGCAGAAAAGTTTTGATTTCTTTTCTGAAATCAGCAAGGTTGATTGTACAAAACCTGAAATGTGCCTCCAGATCGCTCATGACGCTACACGCTACCCAGCATGGACTAGCATAGTCCATAACTGAGCGAATATATTGTTTGTATATGAGTGATGTTGTTTCCTGCTGGTGTCCAAAGTTTGTGCCTGTTAGTACCCTAAGCGTGTTAAGGCTTGCGTACATTTATTTTTAATGTCCTGAATGTGGTTTACAAAAGATAATGATGTGTTGTATGTGACCCCAAGTATTTTGGTCCTGTGAGTGTGTGGAATGTTGGTGTTATTTAGTGTAAGCTGTGGAGTTATCTGGTGTTATTTTGTGTTGCTTGTTAGCAAGGTAATGGTTCATTTTGTGAGCGCTACTTTGAGTCTATTGTGTGTGAGCCAGTCTTGTATACTGTTTATGTATGTTTGTAGGTTATTTGTAGCGGTGTTGATGTTGTTGTGGGTGGATGTTAGAGTGATGTCATCTGCATATGATAATAAGGTAAGCTTGTTATCTATAGGTGTTGGAATGTCATGCATGTATAAGTTGAAACAGTGTTGGTGAGAGAACAGAGCCTTGAAGGACCCCGTTAGGAAAAAGCTTGTTTTTGGATGACTTGCCATTAAATGTGACATGTGAGTATCTTCCTGAAAGATAGTTGCTCAGCCACCTTTTGGTGTTATTGTGCATGTTTGTGTTAAGTATTTTTTTATAAAAGGGAAGCGTGGGACAGCATCAAATGTTTTACTAATGTCTATTGTTGCTAATAGTGTACGTTGAGCTGGTCGTCTGGAGTTGATGCCATCCATGATGTGCTGCGTGAGGTTAGTGAGTAATGTCGTGGTTGAGTGGTGAGGTCTGAATTCATGTTGAGTAGGCGATAGTGGTATGTGTGGGTTGGTGATTTATAAGATTAGTCTTTCTGTTACTTTGGAAGGTGTGCATAGTCAAGTAATGGATCTATAGGAAGCTGGTTCTGTTGGATTTTTGTTTGGTTTGAGTAGTGTAATAATTTTACCTTGTTTCCATATGTCAGGAATAATACAGTGTTGGTATGAATATGTGCTGATGTTTGTGAGAGCTAGTATTCCCTGTGGGCCCAAGTGTTTAAGGTATATGTTAGATATGTTGTCTGGTCCAGTAGCCTTCGAATTTTTAGTGTTTTTGATGATCTTGGTGGTCTCTGTATTGAAGGGTGTAATGGTCGTGTCGAGTCTGTAGGTTTTCTTGTGTCTGGCTGTTTGTCTGCGTGTTTCTGGTTGTTGTCTCTGTTTAAGTGACTTATCTTTGCGTAGTGATTAACTAGAATGTTAGCTTGTTGTGTATATGCTGGGATATTATTTTGGCTGCGACAGATAGTCGAGTGTGAGGTATGAATGCCGATGTTAGAGTGGGTAATGCTGTTTATAGTCTTGTATAGCCTGAATGTATCTGTGGAGTGGTTTAGTGTTGTTATGAATTTCCGAAATGTTTCTGTTTGTTTTTCTTTAAGTTTCTTGTTTATTTCTGTGTTGAGCTGTTGTATCTGCTGTTTTATGGCTTCTGTCTGTGGTGTTTGTGTGTTATGTTTGAGGTTATTATGTTCCCTTATGAGGTGGGCTATTTCTCTAGTGTAATTTGGGTTGTATTCCCTAATGTTACCCTTGGGTATGTATTTGTTTGCATTATTGATGATCTAATTAAATGTCTTGAGTGTTGTATTGATGTTTATGATGGGTGTGCTGTTTAATGTGGTGAATTGTTCCTCAGTCTGTATTTTGAACTGTTACCAATCAGCTTTTTTGTAATTTCTGTAAGTGTGCCTAAGGCTGTTGAGGCAGAGTGTAGAACGTGTTGTAATGATGATGGGCAGGTGGTCTGATAACAGTTGTTTTTCTGTTCTCCAGTGTGTATGTGTTGCTAGTGAGGGGGAACAGAACGTTATGTCTGAGGAGGAGTTTGAGTATCCTGCTTGATGTGGTATGTGTGTATGTTCTTCTGTATTGTTAAGAATGAAGAGGCCGTTTAGTTGCGTGGCTATGTTGGCGCCTCTGGTGTTGCTTTGGTTGTGCAGGTCCAACTAGTGTCTTTAGCGTTGAAGTCTCCTCCTAAGATGACATTAGTGAGAGAGGCCAGATTGTGTAACTGTGGATTGTAATTGGCTGGCACCTGAGGTGAACTATCTGGTGGGATGTAAATGTTGAAAAATGTAGTGTTGTGTTTTGCGCGTGTCTTAATGTTAACTGCCTGTATTTCTATCGTGTTATCTGCTTGGATTGTGTTTGTAATGTTTTGGGTGGCATCACTGTAGCTAATGCTTTTACGTATGTAAGTAATGAGTCCACCCCCGTTACCCCCAGTACGATCTTGACGGATCGCCGTGAAGTCAGGGATGGTGGGTGTTTTGTGTGTGCGTTTTAATTTTGTTTCTTGTATAAGTGCTATGTGAATGTTTTGTTTGTGTACGAATTCCCTAAGCTGCATGATTTTGTTTGTAAGGCCATCTACGCTGTACTGTAATATGTTAATATTATGCTTCTGTATGTGTCTCATGGTCCTATTGTGTCTATGTCTATGTGTATGGTGACATGTGTAAGTTGTAGTGGGGCCTGGATTAGTCTTAACTAGCAAAAGGTCAGCGCTACGCGCCGATTTTGCTAGATCTGCGGTGCTTCGGCTGAATTGTGGGCCTACGGCGTATTTTATTTTGAACATCAATAGCCCTTTATCTGGATATCATTCCTATTCCTCTCACCTTGGGCCTCAGTAATTGGGGTGCCTGCGGCCTTCCAGTTACTGGCAAACCAATTATTCATTCAATAAAACTACAGAAAAGAACGCAGCCATGAAAATCTAAAGCTTCACAAATCTTAATACAATGAGCTCGGATTTGAAGCCTAAGATTTTCATGACTGCGTTCATTT
Organism: Bathynomus jamesi; assembly: GCA_023014485.1. Lineage (NCBI taxonomy): Eukaryota > Metazoa > Arthropoda > Malacostraca > Isopoda > Cirolanidae > Bathynomus > Bathynomus jamesi. The sequence continues at coordinate 114,699 of JAJOZX010003251.1, forward strand.
CTATAGTTTTATTGACCAAATAACTGAACCGACAGTAATTGGGGGCCCTGCGGCCCGCCCAATCATAGTTTTCATTGTTTCGAGTGCATCAATAATATTGTTATAGTGTTCCATTAGTTGTGATAAGCATGATCTTCCTGACCGAAATCGATGTTGGTTATCATTTTTTTTCTGAGTTTCCCCATTAACCCCACCACCTCCCCCATTACCCCACCCCTCCCCCATTTTGTGCCAAAATTATGATTAAAAATGAAGAAATGGGAAGAACTGTACCCCTAAAAGGGGGGGCAGGATTTATGTTAGGGAATTTTTTTTTAGCATGGGCACTGCACAATAAAAAGACGCATCGAATGGTGAAAACCGTATTGTTCTACACCAATTGTAGCCCTGTAGGTGTGCGCAAAAAAACTGTTACATATATATATATATATATGAGGCTTCATTTCTGAAATAGTATATTAGATGTCGCCGGAGAGTAAGAGTAGTCCGGGGAGCACGCAATTGCTCCCCTAAATGAAAAATACAGCACGCTGGTATAGGTCCGGCCCTGGGAGCCGATCGGCACTCTGACCGTGACACGCAACAGGCCGTCGACTGCCAGTCTGGCCAACCGTAGACAGCCCGCTGCACGGAGATTTGAGGAAGTTTGGCCACCAGCGCGTTGATGCTTCGGTTTGACGTCACCTCTTCGCGTTGACGTGTCCCGCGCTGGAGGATACAGCCACTGTTAGAAGCTTCCTCGTCAGCTGCTAACTGTCGACATACGTTGAGGTTTTTAGGTCCTTCCTATCAGTTTCTTATTATCTTTGGTCAAAATGTGCTGTTCAATACTGTCATTTCTTTTTGTACCTTATTTTCTTTATTAATTTGTCCATCAGTTTGGGATTGGAAGTATATAATGAAATTATTTCCAGTCCTGTCCTTCAAATGTTTTGATAAAAAGTTCTTTTAGGATTTTCTTTCAATTAAGAATAAAAAGAATGAATTCTTTACTAAATTTTGCTTTATTTTTTCCATCTCTTTACGAAAAATATCTCAGATGTAGTCGTTTTTTCTTGTTGACTGTCGCATTAGACTGTATTGATCACGTCTTGTTACCTCTGGGAAGCTCGGGACATTACGGATAGCAAACATTTGCGAAGCTGAGCATCACGGGGGTAATTTATGTAAGAGTCTAAAAGACCTGTTGTACAGCAAATTTAGAGTTCTGTCAGAACCTTTTTTATAATTCACCCAGAGTTGCTGTCCGTATATATTACTGCAGAAAGTACGAAAGAGAGTGTCTTTAGCTTCACTTGTACAGAACCAAAAGTTCCTTATAGTCATATTCGCTTTAGCACACAGGCTTCGAGACTGTTTTCTTATATCCGAGTCATCACTCAAGGAGCTGGTAATAATTTGACCCAAATACTTAAACTCTTGTACTTCCTCAATTACTTCACCTTTCATTTTAAACCTAATGTCAGCTGGCTGAATATAGCTTTTAGGATGAAACTGCATAACCTTAGTTTTTGTAACATTAAAAAGAATATCATGTTTCTGCGAATATACTTCGCATACTTTTAGTAGCCGATCCAGACCTTTAACAGAGGGACTTATTAACACCATATCATCGGCATAAACTAAGTTATTTATCCTTGTGTTAACTATAGTGCAGTAGCTTAGACCCTGATTTTTGAAGTAAGTGGACATTCTGGACAAAAGCACCAAACTTGGCTCAAATGTTGTTCAGGACCTTAGCTACCAATTTTTCCCCGGAACCAAGACGCACAACCCTATCTTGGCTGCCATTTTGGAAATCCAAAATGGCTGCCAGCTAGAAATCAACAAACTATTGTGAGGAGTAATTGTAAATAAATAGTCCCTAAACCTACATATTTCGATGCCAGGATTGCTATAAAATAATCAGAATTACCCTTAAATGTTTATTTAATGTAAAATATTTAATAATATAACTATATAATATGTGCTTTTCTGTTTTGCAGGTGATTTGTGAACATGGATTGGAGCAAATGCATGGTTTGTCAAGAGAGCAAAGGTGAGACTCTTAAATGTCCACTCAATGCTGTGAGTGGTAAAAAAACTGAAGCATATGCAACATTTATGGAGAATGTCAACGCATTCAAGAATCTTGGAAGACTACCAGTTCTTCTTCTTTTCAATGAAGAGGTGACTGTTGAAGATCTGGTTCAGAATAAAGCTGTGTGGCACAAGTCATGCCATGTTAAATTTAGTAAAGAAAAGCTTGAAAGGGCTACAAAAAAGAGAGAAAGGGCGGATGAAGGTGAAACCAGTTCATCTACGGGGAAGCGGGTTCAGCGGCATCCTATGGACAAAGCAACTTGTGTGTTTTGTCAACAAATACATGGGCATCTTCACGAATTCAGTACATTTGGCGCTGACGTCAATTTACGAATGATGGCTACAGAACTCAGTGACACAGAACTAATGTCTAGAATAGGAGGTGGTGATCTCATGGCCATTGAAGCCAAGTATCATCTGCAATGCTTGACATTTTATCGGAACCGTTACCGCTCACTTTTGAGACAAAAACAGAGCAAGGAAGAAGGCTATGAAGAAAACTTGATGAAAGCAAAGGCAATAGTTGAGGTCGTTAATCATGTAGAAAATTGCGTGGAAGAAGGAATCTTTCAAATGAAGTTTTCTGTGCTATTTGATCTGTATCAAAAAAGACTTCGGGACTTAGGTATTAATAAGGAAATGAACAGAGGACGATTCAGAGAGAAGATTCTGGAGTATTTCCCATATGCCCAGGAAGTGAGTGATGGCAAGAACAAAATCTTAGTTTTTCAGCAGGGAATTCAGGAAATGCTCAGAGAGACAAATAGACAGAATTTTGAAGGAGATACTATGATTCTTGCAAAAGCTGCTAGAATCATACGCAAGGAAATCGTCAACTTTACTGGATTCAAGTTTGCAGGTGCCTTTCCATCTGGTTGTCAACAGGAATCGGTACCTACAACCTTGAAAACCCTTATATCTATGATCACAAATGGTGCTGACGTGAAGGACCAAACACCAGAAGACTCCCCTGCAACTCTCACTGTCTCGCAACTTATCCTTTTTTAATTTTAGGAACAAGCATACATCATCATCTAAGGTTCGCCATTCTTTGGAAAGAGAACCACCATTGCCTCTGTATCTTGGTCTGAAAATTCATACTGAAATTCGGTCAAAATCATTAATTACACAACTATATGAATTGGGTCTCAGTGTGAGTTATGACCGAATTCTTCAAGTCGAAAGCCAACTTGCAACAGCAGTGTGCCAGAACTTCAAGACCAAAGGAGTGGTTGTACCAGCTCAGTTTCGTCATGGACCATTTATTGTTGGGGCACTTGACAATCTGGATTACAACCCATCTAGTACAACTGCCGTTGGATCATTTCATGGTACAGGGATTAGTCTGTCTCAGTTCCCAACTGTCTCAAACTGTGGAACCAAACAAGGTGATCTTGTGCTACCTTCTCTAGGTTCAAAGGACTTGGAGTTACTCATGTCCTACTCAATTGTACCAGCTGTTGCAATGGACAAAACCAAGGTAGAAGTCCTGAAGTTGTCTAATGTGTCTGACCCTATTGAGGGACACTACCATGAAGCATGTTTCCAGGAAAAGGAGTGGATGAAAGAAGCGTTCAGGATCTTGGAGAAAGACACGATAGGGAAGGGTGATGTTATATCATGGTCAGCATACCACGCTACAAGGCAAGAACAAGATGAAGATCAAATGAAAACCCTTTCCTACCTCCTTCCCTTATTCCATGAAAAGGCCGCTACTCCAGCGATGATCAAGCATGGAATGAATGTTGTTCGGTCTGCTACTGAATTCCTTAACCCCGGGCAAATACCAGTTGTTGCATTCGATGCACCCCTATATGCCCTTGGTAAATTCATTCAGTGGAAGTGGCCAGACACCCACGGAGAAGACAAGGTCATCGTCATGTTTGGAGGTCTACATACAGAGATGGCCATGTGGAGAACGTATGGAGATTATCTAGAGGGATCTGGGTGGACAAATGCCTTGACACAAGCAGGCATTGCTTCGGCAGGAACTGTTGACTTATTTCTTAAAGCCTCTCATCTTACAAGAACCAGACATGCTCACCAGGTAACAGCTTTGACATTGGCAAAGCTGCAGCATGAAGCCTTTATGGAAACTGTTGGTCCCTATGATGACAAGACAAAGGAAGAGTGGAAGAAGAAGATGGTTCAGGTCAGTCCAACATTCCAATACTGGGAGACAATTCTTCAGATGGAGATAGACGGCCTCATATTCATACGATCACATCGTGCAGGAGACTTTCCATTGTATGTAGAAAGCTTGAAGAAAGTAGTTCCCTGGTTCTTTGCTCTTGACCACCAGAATTACGCACGTTGGCTTCCACTCCACATCCGGGACATGAAGAATCTCCCTCAGCCAGTTATGAATGAGTTTTCACGAAATGGACACTGGGTAGTACACAAGACCAAGAAGAGATTCTCAGCCATGCCTTTAGACCAAGCGCATGAACAAAACAATGAGAAAGTCAAAGGTTCAGGAGGCGCGGTGGGTCTGACTGAGAATCCAGTGGCATTCAAGAAGTGGATGGTAGCAGGGCCAGAACAAGCCAGATTGATTACTGAATATGAAGACGAAAACCTTCCAGAAACTGAAGACAACTTCCACCACGAAGAAGGACTATCTACACAGAGAAGATTCAAGGATCATGTTTCTAATCTCGTTGAAGTCTTCCGTGATATGGGAAATCCATTTTGTGATAATGGGAATGAGTTACTGGCCTTAGACACAAGGAATGTCATGGATGAATCTGTGGTCCATACAGTGAGAACTATAAAGGATTTGGGTAAGGAGCAATATAGCCGATACTACAAAGAAGTTGTCACAGATTGTACAAGGTCAATTCATACACCGATCAAGAAGAACTCGCTTGCCCTCTTCAGATGTCCTCCCTTACTCTACAAATGTTGTTAATACAAGTTTTCTATAGAACCACGAATAATGCATGAAAATTGTGCAAATATGAAAGGGTAGCATTTTGATCTTTGTAGAATTTCATTTTTTAAAATGCACATATTTTGCCAATTTTCCTCTCCCACATTCAGTTATAGAGCTAAAGGTCTACTTTTTGGTGGGTGAAATCTTCAATTGTTATAGTTTCGTTGATTTTTCTTAAACATGGTTTTCTTGAACATGGTTTTTGTGTTAAAATATTCACGATTTTCACTGTATATGTTGTACGAAGTGTGATTTCTGCAGTAAACATACTTCTGATCAGCTTAAAAGTTGTTTTATTGATCTGATCATGCCAAAAAACATATAGTTTGATGCCAAACATGCCAAGGGAATTCTCTATTGAAACTTATATCAGAAATTCCATTTTGTCTATGGCGGCCATCTTGAAATCCAATATGGCGGCCAAGTAATGGTCTCTGAAGGTGGTTCCGGGGATATTTTTAATTGTTGGTCCAAAATATACAAGTAGGGAAAGTTTGGTGCTTTTGTCCGGATTGTCCACTTCAACTTGTTCAGCTGCCCTACTACTATACAACATCCCACTGTTGCCTCATTAAGTGAAGAAATTAATCCGTCAATATACACATTAAAAAGCATAGGGGAGAGCAAGGAGCGTTGTCTCACCCCCCTTGTCTCACCCCGCAAGAGGAGCTAAAACATTCGGATAGTACATTGCCCCACCTAACGGTAAAAGATTGGTGGGAATACCAAAATTTCAATAAATTTAATATGTACATGTGAACCTTCCTGTCTTCTAGTTTACTTATATCTAGGAAACAGCGATAAATAGTTGAATTACTGTCACGGTATTTAGATATTGTTTCTTTAAGTACATAGATACACACAGGGACTTTTTTAAGGAATTTTTACTAGTGGGCCACTTTAAAAAAAAAGGGCACATATATCTAAAAAGGGCAGACACCAAGTACCTGGCATTTATATTAAAAGATACTTAGTTAGATAGCAGATAATTATATAAAAATCAAAGGAATTTAAGGAAACACATTACAGTAGATGCAAAAATGGTAATTTCTATTAAATAAAAGTAGTACCATACAATATTTTTTGAAAAGACCAAAGAGACATTTCAAACATACTGCTCTATTGTAGCTCAGCATTGACAAAAATTGTGAAAATATAAGGGCAAATAGGTACAAAACATTTTGTGGAATGTAGATGATAGAAGCATGTGGCAGTTATGTAATATTTCATACAAGAAAATAACTATCTTAAAATGAACCACCAGTGAAGAACTTGACAGCAAATTTTCTTGTTTGGTAGGCTTCTGTTGGCTCTCTACATCTGCGTTCTATCTATATAAGCAGTAACAGTAAAGTGAAAACCAACACTAAACATCGAAAAAAGCGAAAACGTTACCTCCAGTTCCTTGAAATGCACATAAACAATCCCTCTAACTGCCACAGTCAGTCACTCAGCTGATCGCTCCCATTTTCTTCTCAAGTGCATGGGAGACCTTGCTAGAATCAATATTTTTACTCCAAAGCTTAAAATTGACTAGGGGGCCAGTAGAATGTGACTAGTGGGCCAAATACAAGGGCAAGTGGGCCATTTGGCCCACTAGTATATATGTTAAAAAAAGTCCCTAGATACACAGGTCAGTTGAGTGGGACTTTTAAAACCAAACTGATTAGATGTCCATAGGTAATCATTTAATCGGAGTGACAAGGTTTTTTCTAGTAGTTTCGAGAAGCAGGAAGCGATAGCAATAGGCCTGTAATTATTGATGGACAGAATGTCTCCATACTTATTTTTGACCAGGGGCAAGATATATACCCTCATGGACTCTGCAGGGATATGGCTATGAACAAGCATGGCTGATAAGAGCAATGATATATGCAGACATACTACGTCATTGGCATATTTTAAGTGCTCATTCGATAGGTCATCTACCCCTGACGCAGAACCAGTCCTTAACTCTTTAATTAACCTCTTTACTTCAGGAACTGATATCAAAGTATTTTCTCTTGTCTCTCCCACAGGAGTTTCGCTGCAATCTATCTTAAGATTATCCCTACTCACACTGTTAAGAATGTTAGAGTAGTGGTTTTTCCACAGCTTTGTAATTTCATCCTCCCCAACACCCTATCGATTGTCGGAGGGAGGACACTTTTGACACCCGTTTGATTCTTAACAAATTTCTAAAATTTGTTATTATCGATATTTATGCGTGCTTCACAGGCTTTTGATGCTAGAATAGACTCTTCTTCCTGTTTACATCGCCTTATGGCCGCCTTATACTGACCCCTACTTCTACACATATTCATGTATACTAGTCCTAATCTGGGTCTACCATGAATGCACCACAAATCACAGACGTCTTTCGATTCCCTCTTCAGGGGGGCAATAAAATCATTCCATCCAGGAATAATCTTAGTATGATAGTTGTAAGATTTAATCAGGTGGCTTCCTGCTTCTCTTAACAGGGATACTATCTTACTATAATACATATCTATGAATTTACAGTGAGAATCATTTGAGCAAGGATTATTACAGGCAAGATGCAAAATTTCTAAATTATTAAAGAGGTGACCTGTTCTGTCTTTTTATTCTATTCTCTGTTGCATATTAACATTAGACCAATCGACGCGATTATTCTTACCTATTGAATCCTTGCTATGTCGTGTTGCGCATAAATTGGTAAAATTAATTAATAGTTCTAATGATCTATGATCAGAAAGGAGGAAATCATGCAGAATATGAACTCTAACAATTCGATCCTTTAGATTATTACTAGTGAGCAGTGGTGTAGTGCTAAATAAAGAAGTGAGGGAACTCATTTTGAAAGTGTTACTCAGATGCGGGGGGGACAATGGCGAGCGCGGCGAGCCCATACAGCTGGGGGTCCGGGGGAACTGTAAGCCCCCGGGGAAATCTTTTGAAATCTGACCAATTTCAGGGATATTTTGAGGTCATATGCACTGGATATTAGGATATATTCCAAGGTTGAAGATGCAGTATTTCCAGTGTCATTAGATATATGACATCCAGTACGATCAATAAAAATAGCTAACAACTGGAATGATTAACTAAAAAAAAGTTAACAACTGTTACGCCGTGGTGACTGTTTCACCAGATCTTTATAGGCTAGCATTGCCTCAGTCGAAGCTAAAAGAAATGAAACAGTTAATGATTCTTTCTCATATTTCTTCTAGGGGTGGGAATTAAAATTTCATGACGTTAGAGATTTGTAAGTTCGGATTTATTTGAAATAGTGAGGGAACGCCGTTCCGTCTACCAAAAAAAGTAAGGGAACGCCGTTCCCACGCGTTCCCACAGCACTACACCACTGCTAGTGAGACAATGATCAATCCACCTGGTGGTACCACTCATATCACTAACGCATATAAAATTACCACTGGTTACCCCAAATACATCTACATTACTTATACTTAATTTGGCTGACTCGCACATGTTGCCCAATTCTACAAAGAAATCCGAGTTCACATGCGCGTTAAAGTCCCCCATTATTATACAGTGAGAATATTTGAGGTTATCTGATAATTAATCACTTAATTTTATACAGCAAATCAATGTATTCATCTAGATTACTGCCGCTGTTGTATGGTAAATAGCAGTTTACAATTAATATGCAATCATTGTTTTCTTGTAATTCAATGCCTAACAACCTTACATTATCGCTTGTTAAAAATTTTATGTTTTGACAAATATTTCCTTATTAAGAAAGCAACACCACCATGCATGTTTTGACAAATATTTCCTTATTAAGAAAGCAACACCACCATGCATGTTTGTAGTTTGCATGGTATGACTGTGAGTTAAGACTGTGTTTGCATGGTTTGTAAGCGTTCTTATTTTACTTCTTTTCATCTTTCACCCCTCTCCTATTCTCTCCGACTATTTTTCTGACTTGTCGGCAGTGGCCGGCGGATGATGATGGTGAGTCTTTTTCTCCTTTTCTAAATGAATGTTAACCCACGAGTGATAGGTGTTCCTCCTTACTTAACCCCTTATTCTCTTCTCTTCTCTTAACCTCCTACTCTTTCCTTTCTCTCGGGCTAACCTTAGAGTGGATCTTAGGGTCTTTGTTAGCCTTAGCTTCTGTAGATCTGTACATTAATTCATCTGACAAGTGTACTGCTGATGACGTATAGTATGTAGCTGGTTCCTTCTTGCTACTACTTGTATTTGCCGGGAAGAATGAAGGATACGAGAGGCAGGCTATTTCTTTGTTGGGTATCTCTTCTAGGGGCCTCTCGTGTCCTCTTCTCTCCCTGTCGTTTGGAAGGTTGGCGTCTTGAAGAAAAAGCCGGTCGCTTTCAGAGTTTATTGAGTTCTTGGTTGGCTGGGGTGATTTTACAGAAGATTTTGTTATTATATACAGCTGAATTAATTAAATATATATATATATAAATTTATGTACAATAATTATTTATAAAGATTATATATGATTCTTAAAATTACACAATGATAAAATATATACAATTTGGTACGCGCAAAATTGGTTTGTCGGTAACTAATATAAAAATAATATAAATGCGGAAAATTAACTGCGCGGCCCCACACTACTGCCCACCCCGAGAAGCGGAGCACGTATATCAAAAGTAGAAATATTCGGGTCTTGATTTGAATCGGATCCTTCGTCCAGCTCGCGTTGATCCTCGGTCGGCCTCGTTTCCGGTTGTTGCGTTGTCCTGCGCGCCGTCCTGAGGTCTGTATTTGCTACCTCCGAGGTGCGTCCTCCATCGTCCTTTTTCCTTGCGTGCTTTTTCTCCGATCCGATGTCGTCCGATTGTGCGCCCGGTACCTGTGTGGGACCTGAAACTATATACGCCGGTTTTAAACGATTAATTGAAATGGCTTCTGATGATCCGTTAGTTTTTTCTATTACGAAGTACTTATCGTGGCGTTCGAGAACACGGAAAGGTCCTTGATATGGTGCCTCGAATGGTTTTCGAACGCGGTCGATGCGTACCCATACGTGGCTTGATTTGTGGAGTTCCGATGGAATGAATGATTTGGGGGCTGAGTGAATGTTTCCTTGAGAGAGTTGGGCGAAATCGATTTGCGTCATTTTCTTGGCTAATTCGGAGATGAATTTTGAATTGGATTTTGACGACGAATTGGCGATCATTGGCCTCGGGCATAATAGGGTGGTTCCGGTGACGGTGGTGAACGGTGAATAACCCGATTCGTTGGGGAGACTGCGTAAACCAAGGAGAACTATGGGTAAAGCGGGGAGCCAATCTTGTTTTCGAGCGATGATTGCTGTCTTGATGGTGCGATGAGATCTTTCAATTATTCCGTTGGTCTGAGGGCGATACGACAAAGTTCTTAGTCGGTGAAATCCGATGAGAGCTGAGAGTTCCCTAAAGAGTTCGGATTCGAATTGGGATCCGCGGTCCGTTATGACTTGCAGTGGTACACCAAATCTTGAAATCCATACATCGAGAAATGCGTGTGCTATTGATGTGGCTGTAGTATCAATCAGAGGATATGCTTCTATCCATCTTGTGGCACGATCGATGCAGGTTAGGAGATATCTATATGGGGAAGGATATGTTTGACCGGGCAAAGTGGTTGGCGGTAAGGGACCGACGATGTCGATATGTACCGTTTCAAATCTTGAACTTGGTAAATCGAAGGGGGTTATTTCTGATTTTGTATGGCGAGAAATTTTTGAGGATTGACATGATTCACAATTTCGGGACCAAGTTCGAATATCCTTATTCATTGAGGGCCAAAAGTATCTTGATTTAATGATACGAAGTGATTGCTTGATGCCTGGATGAGAAATATTATGAAATTGATTGAAGATGGAAGATCGATGCTGCTTGGGAACAAAAGGACGGGGATATGGCGTGGATGTATCGCAATATAAAGTTGTATTTTCTGGAAACGGGAACGGCTTGAGACGTGGGAGAAATTCTTGCGTTTCTTGATCTTTTTGTTGAGATTCCGCGATTGCTGATAAATCGAAAACGTCGATATGTACTGCGTTTACGTTGCGTGAAAGGCAGTCCGCTACGCTACGACGTTTTCGGATCCACAGATATGTATTACATCGCATACGTATTCCGTGATGGCAGACCAATGACGTTGTTGTCGGTCTGTCTTGGCTCGTAAGGGACTCTTGTAGGCAGAAACCATCGGTTTGTGATCCGTGAAGAGTATTACTTGACGACCTTCTAAAAATTGACGGAAATGCAGGACGGCTAGGTATGCTGCGAGTAATTCTCTATCGTATGCGGCGTACGCTTGCTGAGTTGTAGTTAATTTCTTGGAAAAGAAGGCGATGGGAACTGGTGTGCTGTCGATTATTTGATGAAGAACTGCTCCAGCTGCTATTTGTGAGCAGTCCGTAACTAAATGAAGGATTGAGCTTGATGGAAGAGGATGACAAAGCGTAACGGCGTTCCGTAGTGCATCCTTGACATCTTGAAAGGCTTGAATTGCTTCGTCGTTCCACTGTAGACTTTTGCTTTTGACTTGAGTTCTGACGATTTCACTTAAAGGTGAGACTAAATCGGCGTAACGGGGTATCATATGGCGATAGAATCCCGTCATTCCTAGGAATCTTCTGAGGCTTTGGTAATCTTGCGGTTGGGGAATATCTTGAATTTCGGAGACTTTGTTTACAGGAGGACGAATGCCTGCTGGGGAAACTTCATGACCCAGAAATTCAATTTTGGATTGCTGAAATATGCATTTTTCTAAGGAAATTCTTAAATTGTGTTCTTGAAGGATCTTGAATACGCGTTCTAAGTCTTTCAAATGGTCAACTGCGTTATTTGAATGGACTAAAATATCGTCGAGATACACAAATACGCAGTCAACTCCTCTGAAAATTGTATCCATGAAGCGTTGAAATGTTGCAGGGGCGTTTCTTAAACCAAATGGCATGTATAAATACTGAAATAAACCAAATGGAGTTGTTATAGCCGTTTTCTCGATATCTTCTGGGTGGACTGGAATTTGGTGATATGCTCTGACTAGATCGATTTTGCTAAAGCATGATTTTCCGTGCAGAGATGTTGACAGACTTCTTATATGAGGAAGTGGATATCTGTCCGGTTTCGTGACAGCGTTTAGGCTTCTATAATCACCACACGCCCGCCATTCGCCTGGTATCTTCTTCGGAACGAGGTGTAACGGTGAGGCCCATGGTGATTTTGAGGGTTCTATAATTCCATCTTGAAGTAAGTTGTTGAAAGTAGCCTTAGCTGAGGATAATTTATCGGGTGGAAGACGTCGAGGGCTTGCAAACACTGGTGGTGCGCTGCCAGTGTCGATGGTATGCTTGACAGTGTTGGTGGAAACTTTCTGCGGTTGAGCTGGTTTCAGTAGTGAGGAGTACTTGTCAAGCAGGTTCCTGATTTCTTGAGGTAATTTGTCGGTAGGGTTAATATTGATGAGGTGAAGGTCTTTGGATTGCACAGGTTTAGTAGTGGCTTGAAGAGTTGTTGCTCTATCCTTCAAAATGCCATGCTTGCAGTCCACAAGGATGTCATAATGGGATAGAAAATCGGCGCCGAGAAGTGGACTGGAGACTTGGGCGACGACGAATGGCCACCTGAATATTCTTCGTAATTTAGGAATTGATATGTCCAGTGTTACTTCTCCGAATATTTCGAGCGGCTGACCGTTTGCGGTGGAAATCTTTACTGCGGTTGGGTGGAGTTGACAATCATTGACACAAGTTGGTGGTAAAATTGAGATGCTCGCTCCTGTGTCAATGATAAAATTGACCTTCAGACTGGCGATGCGAGCTGCGACTGAGATCAGCGGCAGGCCGGACGTCGCGTTAATCACAGCCTGCTTATCTAGTTTTCCGACGTTTCTCTTGATGGTGAGGAAGATCTTGAATTTGGGCGTGACGAGGGGAGCAGCTTGGCGTCATCTTTATTTGGCCACTTGCACCATGGCCTGCAGGTCCTTGCTTGGGGGCCATAATAAAGGTGCGCGCGGCACACCACCGGCCGCTGATTCTCGCTGAAGGGTTTTAGGCCGATGGGGATATTCGTTCTTGGGCTTGTATTGGCTCGAGTTGACGTTGGCGCCGCGTAGCAGCTTTGTTGAGCGAACGGTATTAACTCATCGGCTAGTTTGCCGAGTTGAGTTAGCGTCAGCTCCTTTTGTGCTGCTACGACGGGCGCTATTGAGGATGGGAGCGCCTGGATGAATTTATGCTTCACCAAATCATCGCTGACGCCCACCTTCAGTGCCGTTTGGTGGATATCTTGAAGGAATTGGGAGGGCTTTCCAGTGAGAGAGAGTGTTGGAGATGAGTCGTTCGAAGAGTTCTGGCTTCGTCTTTTCGTAATGACTCACGATTTCTTCTTTTAAATCGGTGTACGACTTGTTGGAGAGAGTTGCTGCTGAAATTCGTGAGACGACTTCGGGGGGTAACGAGGCTAGAACATGGAAAAATTTGGTCTCTTCGGATGTTATTCTGGAAATGTGGAATTGTGCCTCCATGATGGAGAACCATCCTGCGGCCGACGCTTCAGAGAACGTGGGTGGCTTGATGGTGACATGGTGCACTCCTGATTCAACAGATTCCATCTTGCGGGAATGTAATTCGGGTCTGCTGCTGCTTTGGTTCCGACCGGCTACTACGGGTGGGCGGCGAAGAGGCGTGGCTTCGGTTTGTTCCGCCCGGCGACTGAAGGATGCTGCTTCCGCTGGCTGCTTCGGGTCACTCCGGGGTCACCAATTGTAGCTGGTTCCTTCTTGTGCTACTTGTAGTTGCCGGGAAGAATGAAGGATACGAGAGGCAAGCTATCTTTGTTGGGTATCTCTTTAGGGGCCTCTCGTGTCCTCTTCTCTCCCTGTCGTTTGGGGGTTGGCGTCTTGAAGGAAAAGCCGGTCGTTTTCAGAGTTTATTGAGTTCTTGGTTGGCTGGGTATTTTACAGAAGTTATTTTTAGCTGTATTTTATATACATATATATATATATATATATATATATATATATATATTATATGTACAATACTTATTTATAAAGATTATATATGATTCTTAAAATTACACAATGATAAAATATATACAATTTGGTAACGCGCAAAATTGGTTTGTCGGTAACTAATATAAAAATAATATAAATGCGGAAAATTAACTGCGCGGCCCCACAAGTACATAAAGTCATCATGGATGGTAGAGAGGAATTTTAGCTCTTGCTTTGGTAGCCAGTGCTCTTGCAGGAGTATCAAATCTGCACTGTCACAGATTTTTATGAACATCTACAATTGAATTCCTCACTGACCTTACGTTATATGAGACTATTTTCAACAAGTTAATCGCCATGACTGATAGAAAACTTATTAATCTGATTATTATCATACACAGTACAAATTTCAGGCATTACCTATTATTATTATTATTATTATTATTATCATTATTATTATTATTATTATTATTATTATTATTTTGCCTGTTATCAAATCTCCTGAAAAAGTGAATAAACTCCTTAATAATACCTTCTCGCCACTGACTCATATTGTATGGGTTGAAATGTGAATTTACACCTTTAATTATTACTTTAAATGAGTTATAATGTGGAGATTTTGTGTTTAGTTTATTAACTAACAATCAGTGGTGTAGTGCTGTGGGAACGCGTGGGAACGGCGTTCCCTTACTTTTTTTGGTAGACGGAATGGCGTTCCCTCACTATTTCAAATAAATCCGAACTTACAAATCTCTAACGTCATGAAATTTTAATTCCCACCCCTAGAAGAAATATGAGAAAGAATCATTAACTGTTTCATTTCTTTTAGCTTCGACTGAGGCAATGCTAGCCTATAAAGATCTGGTGAAACAGTCACCACGGCGTACCAGTTAACTTTTTTTTAGTTAATCATTCCAGTTGTTAGCTATTTTTATTGATCGTACTGGATGTCGTATATCTAATGACACTGGAAATACTGCATCTTCAACCTTGGAATATATCCTAATATCCAGTGCATATGACCTCAAAATATCCCTGAAATTGGTCAGATTTCAAAAGATTTCCCGGGGGGGCTTACAGTTCCCCCGGACCCCCAGCTGTATGGGCTCGCCGCGCTCGCCATTGTCCCCCCGGCATCTGAGTAACACTTTCAAAATGCGTTCCCTCACTTCTTTATTTAGCACTACACCACTGCTAACAATATACTGTATTCACCACAAACCTCTTCCATCATGTGTCGAATATCGTTTCCCTCGTTTGAGAGCTGAATTTACGACACAAAGAGGGTGAGATTCCTCACCGGTGGCCTTGCCGCGCTGACAGGTTGAGGAACCCTCCGTGGAGAGCGCCTGTTAACTGCGACCCATCTGTCCTCTTCCCTCAATCTTCCTGAGGCAGGGTTCGCCTGCCCTGGAGAATGGGTGTTGGACAATCCAACATAGAGGGTTACAAATCACTTTATGAGCTTTAGAGCCAAGATGAGAGGCTATAATAAACTCACTACCGTATGTCTTACAAAGATTATATCTAGATATGAGGCTATGTGATATTAGTGATCAATATTACATAAATTAGAGTACAAGAAGGAAGAAAGCTTCTTAGATCTGTTCATAAAGATGTGTCTCATGCAAATAATTGAAAATAATGTCAAGAGGGAAATCCTCAAGCCAGAATATTTGCATAGACATATCAATGTTTCTCTTTACACAGACAATTTCTATCTTCTGCCTAAAGTTTTTAAACTTCTTGCACTTTAGTAAAAGATGACCGAGAATAACATACTCCCTACATACTTGACATAAAGGAGGAGGGTTCCCATCAAATAAGTGCTTATGAGTTACTAAGCATGTCCCTAGACGAATACGAGCCAGAACAACTTCATCTCTTTTAGAATTCAATACAGGAAAGGTTGTAGAGTAAGTATAGCTAACGGGATTAGAGACATGAACATCATTTTCCCATTTGCACAAAGTCCCTTTACTAATCAAACGCCTAAACTCAGAATAAGCAAGTGGAATAGTAATACGTCTTCCAAAGACATCTGCCGATCCATCCAATGAATCTGCCAATTAATTTCCCATAATTCCCTTGTGTCCAGGGACCCATACAAAATGAACTGTTTTCATAGGGAATTTCGGCGTCGAAACTCATGCTGACTACTATTAATCAAATCGCTACTTTCTAAGTGATCGACGATACGATCCCTAATTACAGATTCCAAAAGTTTACCGACAGTTGACGTTAAGCTAATAGGCCTATAATTGCTAACTACTGTGCGGTCACCTTTTTAAAAAATGGTTTGTAACGTTAGCTAATTTGAAGTCTTCAGGAATAATCCACGCTTAATTAAAGCTGTCGGACATTCAAGTAGCAAATAAGTTGCCATCAATCACTAGAGAGAAGATTATAAAGACGAAAGTTACCAAAGGAACGATAAACAAGTGAATATACAGAACGAGAGCTTGTTTGTAGGCAATAGAGTTTATGAATGACGCAGTCATTCATGCGTTCCTATCATCAACTTTTGATGATAGGTCATTCATGCACAGCGAAAGGGTTAATGTCTTTCAAATCTTTCAAATGTCTAGGATAAAGCACGTCAGGGCCTGGAGCCTTGCTAACTTTTAGCTTATCGATATAATGCGCAATCTCACCCTCGTAAACAGTTATTTCATCCAAAATAGTCTCGCTACTAAATGAAACAATATCGTCCACGTCGGGGACATTATTTACGTCTTCTACAGTAAAAACTGTTGCAAAAAGTTATTAAAAATACCCGCCATCGCCTGAGCGTCGGAAGCCAAAGCGCCGTTAGCGTCCACTAGAGGGCCTATGTTATCTTTTATCGGCTTACGATTATTGACGAAGTCAAAAAACTTTTTCGGATTATGTTTACTATCCGCAGCTACAAGTACATCAAAATTACGCTTAGCATTCCTAACAGATCTTTTAACCTGACGCCTAAGTTCGATATATCTATTAAAGTTAGTTACCGTGCCATTGCGCTTATTAAGTCTATACGCTCTGTTACGCTCGTTTATGAACTCACCTATTTCCCTAGTCCACCACTTGGGCCTACCATGATTTCTAGCGCGCTTGGGCCTACATGGAATAAACTCCCTTTTGATATTCAAAAACTTTCTTTAAACGCCTCCCAATGAAAATTTGCGTCATTACCCATAAATAAATTATCCCAGTCCACTACTCTCATCCTGTCCGCAAAACTATCAAAATTAGCCCTACGAAAATCAGGGACTTCTATTACGTTACTATCCTTACTGTTTTCTATCAATAGCTTAAACCTAATAATCTGGTGATTACTGCATTCCAAACTCTCACCTACTTCCAAACCATCGACTATATTTTCGTCGTTCGTCATCACTACGTCTAAAATATTGTCACCGCATGTTGGTTCGGTAACCATCTGTCGTAAAAAATGATCTTCCATGAACTCAATCAGTCTCAAACCCCCATCATTACCAGTAAAAGTCTCGTAATTAACGTTAGGGCAGTTAAAGTCTCCGACAATTATACTATCCCGATTATTAATAAAGTTACCAAGAAGTGTGTAAAATCTAGTATCGGTATCGAGGGGTTGAACGGGAGGTCTATAAACAACGAAATTAAAGTGCAATAGGGACCCCAGCTTTCTTTAGTTAGCTTTATAAGGCTAACTAACGAAAATATCATGACCGTGTAAGGGTCTAATTTATTATTATAGACCTTTACGTAGATAATTATAATTAGTTAAATGCCAGGGTCACCAGCGCCCAAATACTAGATTGGCATCCAGCACTGCGGCGCAAAAATAATTTTACTAAAAAAGGAAGGATTGATTATAAAATCATCAACATGAATTTTGTATTTTATTGACAACAATAAATAAACTATATGCAACAATTATTTGTAAATGCAAAGAGGATTTTTACCCGTAACAACTTTGATTGACATATAAATGCGAAATTAAATAATGGCACCGTTTAGCTAATATATAACAGTCTGCAACTAATACTGATACTAATAATAATAAGTATGTAACATACTAAACTAATACTTATATGCAACAGGTACCAAACTAATATACAACAAATACTAATAGGTAACTAATATAATATATGTAAATAATAATAATAATGACATGTAAACAATATGAATAGCCACAATGACAACCTTCTCACGAAGAAACTTTGCTTGCTGGCGCCGTGCTTGGATTTTATATCACAATGTGGAAACGGCGTCCCTTGTGTTGTTGTTGCACATAAGTTTGTTTTTACAGTACTTCACAATTTTACCAACAAGCCAAAATAATCCCTAAAAGCAAACTCAAGTCTAGTCACACCATGCCCCCAAAATTTACATTGTTTAAAAAGGCACAAAATATATTTTTATATTTGCTTTAAACTTCTTTAATGATTGCACTTTAATTTTTAACTAAATTACTATACACTGAATGCTTAAGAATTAAAATTAATCACTGGACATGTTTAACTTGTATTTATTTATTTCGACTTAAAATATTTCACTTGTGCCAATTTGTGGCAATTTTCACTAATAAAAGATAATCTTGTGGTGCAAGGCACTACAAGTACTGCCCCCCAAAAACATGGTTGTCAGGGGTAAAAAAAAAACACTTAAATGTCAAAGCGCACCGGCTTACGAATGACTCTTCCAGAACGAGTCATTGTTTGTTGAATTGGTTGATTTTGGACGGCAATATCCTGCAGTACTGGTTCTGAAGGTATGGATGGTGCTACAGGTGCAGTAGGGACATTGGGGGAAGGGGATTCTTGGTGCCTGTACAATGGGGCCACTGGCTGGTCCAAAGACAGTTGGTTGCGATAATGAAGGAGAATTGGAAGAGGGATGATAGATTGTTGTACCCTTGGATCAGGTGGCGGTACATAGGATTTAGGAAGGGTAGATTGCTGTACCTGTATATGAGACGAAGGTACAGAAGATTGAGGAGGGATAGGTTGCTGTACCTGTATTTGAGGTGGAGGTACAGAAGATTGAGGAAGGATAGGTTGCTGTACCTGTATTTGAGGTGGAGGTACAGAAGATTGAGGAAGGATAGGTTGCTGTACCTGTATTTGAGGTGGAGGTACAGAAGATTGAGGAGGGATAGGATCTTTTGTTGGAGAAAAATCAAGGTATGCTGGTTTCAAGCGGTCCACAGAAACGGTTTCACGCTTGCCTGCCTTGTCGATGATGAAAGTTTTGGGTTGAAGTTTAGCAAAAACAGCTCTTCGCAGCCCTTGGGGACCAACGGTCGAATATGCTCAGTCGAGACGTCACACAAAATTTGTAAGTCTGACTTGGGTTCAACTGGTAAAGAGCGGACTTGCAATGAAGTGGGTGAATTAATAAGAGCTTGGAGGTCTGTATCCGTGGACTGAGCCTCAGCCATCTCTGAAAGGTTGATGTGCGAGTGTCCAGGATCAGAAATTGCTGAAATGCGAGATAGAGCATCCGGCACAACATTCAAAGAACCTGAAATGTGTCGAATGTCTGAAGTAAATTGGAAGATAAAATCAAGGTGTCTTCTCTCAATAGGAGCATGGGAGTCTGATTGAGAATGGAGAGCAAATATTAACGGACGATGATCCGTAAAAATGCTGAAGTCACGTCCTTCCAGGAATGGCCTGAAATGACGGATGGAGAGGGTCCAAGAATGTTTGCACACTGAGGAATGAAGCGATGGTAGAAGTTTACCATCCCTAAGAAGCGACGAAGTTGCTTTTGGGTTTGCGGTTGTGGGAAAGACCTTATCACAGATACTTTATTTTCGAGAGGAGAGATGCCCTTCGAAGTAACTTTGTGTCCTAAGAAGGTGAGCTCATCTACAGCAAAGACACATTTTTCAGGGTTTAGCAGTACACCATATTCTGCCAACCGAGAAAAAACTAAGCGTAAATGTTGAATATGTTCTGAGGGAGAAGAACTTGCGATGAGAATGTCATCGACATATTTGAATGTGAAGGAGAGACCTCTCAACACTTCATCAATGAAGCGTTGAAAAGTTTGGGCCGCATTACGCAGTCCGTATGGCATTTTTGTCATTTCAAATAACCCAAAAGGGGTTGTTATAGCAGTTTTATGTATGTGTTCAGGGTGTACAGGAATTTGATGAAAGGCTCGCACCAAGTCAAGGCGTGAAAATACTGTGGTGCCGTGGAGAGCAGAAGTAAAATCGTGTAAGTGAGGAAGGGGATAGCGATCTGGAATCGTGTTGTCATTCAAAGCACGATAATCTCCACATGGACGCCAGTCTCCAGGTGTAGGTTTTGGGACCATGTGTAAAGCAGAGGCATACGGGCTGCTTGAAGGCCGTATAATACCGAGTTCGAGCATGTGTTCAAACTCTCGTCTCACAATTGCAAGACGATCTGGAGCTAAGCGACGTGGGCGGGTGAAAACGGGCGAACCTACCGTATCAATACGGTGGACAACAGAGTGTTTAATAGGGGTATCCTTAGAACAGGGTTGAGTAAGGGAAGAAAATTCATTTAGGAGCTGCTCTATAGCAGGTGAGCACTGTGGCAGAGAACTTGCCAATAATGATGAGGGGTGTGCGGTAGGAGAACCAATTACTGAAAGATGTGTGGCATTATCAATTAATTGTGCTCTACGAACATCAACTAATAAATCATTTGCAGAAAGGAAATCAGAGCCTAACATTGGGGTATATACATCTGCGACAAGAAATATCCAGCGGAAAACACGTCTAAGTCCAAGAGAAACTGGAATAGAACGACGTCCATAAGTGTGAATAGATGAAGAATTAGCTGCACGTAAAATGAAAGGAGAAGGTCCATTTGCACGGTCTGCGGCTGTTGCAGGAATAACACTGTATTGAGCTCCAGTGTCAACAAGGAATGCATAGCCTGAAAGTGGATCATGCAAGGTGAACGTTGGACCAGGTGGTGCAGTAGTTTGTGAATCATTATTTTTTTTTGTGGAGGAAGGTTAGTATTGCTGTGGGAAGGAGTTTGTGTTGTATTTGGAGAATTAGTTGGGGGTATTAAATTAGCTGTGGTTGAATAAGTAGGTTGCGATTCTTTAACTTTACTTGCGTACGTATGTGTTGGTTTGACAGTGTTAAATGAGGTAGTTGAGTGTGTAGTAATAGGTTGAACATTATTTGTGGTAGAGTAATACTTAGTTAAAATTGAAGTAGGATTAGACGAGGTAGTGGTAGGGTTAGTTGAAGTAAGGATAGGAGGAGAGGCTTGAGAGGCTGTAGTGTCAGACGCCTGTGACACTAGCCTGGTTAGTTTAAAGGAGGGTTAGGAGTCCATGGACAAGGTACGACACAGCGCGTTGCACGGTCTTTAAACCTTTCATGGTACCAGCAAGGAGGGGTATGAGCAGTAGACTGAGGCAAGGAAGTAGGTTGAGAATGAGGCTGAGTAGTGGGGATTGAGGATTGAGGATGAGGAGGTAAGGTTAATAGATTTGGATTAGGAGCAACCAACTGACCTGTTTGCGGGGGCTGTGGTTGTAGTAGAACGAGGCGTTGTCCAGCTTTAAGTTGGGATGCTCTATTTGGATGAGGGGGTGGTCCTCGTCTTGAAGAACTACTCTCTCGTTCCCTGTTGCTAGCTAGCTCTATTCGGAGAGCTTTAAATTCTTCTTTCATTGTTTGTAGAATTTCTTTTGATAGTTTAATACTTTGTGCGGCCAGACTCTGAGTGTCGTCCTGCGTGGCACAGATTTGGGGGTGATGGGCGTGATTATCTACGTGGCCCAGGCGAATTTCAATCATCATCTTATCAGCTGTTTTGGCCATAGTGAGGAGGTCTGTATCATCTGGCATACAACGGAGCATTGGCCGTAGGGCAGTGGGGAGACCATTGAGGAAGCGGCGTCGCATTAAGGGTGAGTTTTTATCGTCTCCATTAGTCTGTCCAGCCAGGTCTTGCAGATGCCTCAGGAAGGCTGTTGGCGTTTGATCCCCAAGAACTTGGTCCTTGAGTAGAGCATTGAGTCGCTCTTCTGATTGGCTGAGCCTCCTGACTAACTCGCTGAGGAGGCTCTCAAAAGCTTGGTCAGACGGAGGCAATAGAGCCACATCCTGCACTATTTAGTATACTAGTGCAGGCAGGAGGTTCTTTGTGATGAGGAACTTGGTTCGTGGGTCCGTAATTCCTTTTATCGTGAAATAATCCCGCAGTTGATTCACGAAGATTCCAGGCTCTTCAGCAATGAATTGTGGAGTGATAGGCTGATACATTGTTAGAAGGTCTGTTATAGGTGGCGAATTTGGAGTACCACCGTTGGATGATCCTGGGTTGTTGTGATTGTGGGTCATTGTGGCTATTATATTGTTACAAGGTACCAAAAAAAATTAAAATGTGTCAAAAACTGAAAACGTTTCAACAAATATTGTTGAATGCAAATAATGGCTTCAGGTAAGCTTGGTTGAGTATGAGACTCAATTAGAGTTATGAGTGCCAATAACAAAAAGTTACGTCAAAATTTTTTTTTTATGATATAGCCCAATATTAGCAGAAAAATAGTCTGCGTATAGGCTGTTTGCAGAATATAAGTAAATTTGCACAAAAAAACTTTAGAAAATGCTGATTTTATAAAAAGGCAAAATAAAAGGAATATATTTTGCAATAGAATACACTTCCAGTACAGGTGAGTACTTAGTACTGGTGAATTTAACAAAATTATAGATGCAGACTGAATATGTTGACAAAAATTGAAAAACAAGTTTTTAGAAAATTTTTGCAGAAATTACGGTGTTTGATCACTCCGGGGTCACCAATTGTAAGGGTCTAATTTTATTATTACAGACCTTTACGTAGATAATTAATTAAATGCCAGGGTCACCAGCGCCCAAATACTAGATTGGCATCCAGCACTGCGGCGCAAAAATAATTTTACTAAAAAAGGAAGGATTGATTATAAAATCATCAACATGAATTTTGTATTTTATTGACAACAATAAATAAACTATATGCAACAATTATTTGTAAATGCAGAGAGGATTTTTACCCGTAACAACTTTGATTGACATATAAATGCGAAATTAAATAATGGCACCGTTTAGCTAATATATAACAGTCTGCAACTAATACTGATACTAATAATAATAAATATGTAACATACTAAACTAATACTTATATACAACAGGTACCAAACTAATATACAACAAATACTAATAGGTAACTAATATTAATATATGTAAATAATAATAATAATGACATGTAAACAATATGAATAGCCACAATGACAACCTTCTCACGAAGAAACTTTGCTTGCTGGCGCCGTGCTTGGATTTTATATCACAATGTGGAAACGGCGTCCCTTGTGTTGTTGTTGCACATAAGTTTGTTTTTACTTCACAATTTTACCAACAAGCCAAAATAATCCTTAAAAGCAAACTCAAGTCTAGTCACACCATGCCCCCAAAATTTACATTGTTTAAAAAGGCACAAAATATATTTTTATATTTGCTTTAAACTTCTTTAATGATTGCACTTTAATTTTTAACTAAATTACTATACACTGAATGCTTAAAAATTAAAATTAATCACTGGACATGTTTAACTTGTATTTATTTATTTCGACTTAAAATATTTCACTTGTGCCAACTTGTGGCAATTTTCACTAATAAAAGGTAATCTTGTGGTGCAAGGCACTACAACCTAACCTAACCAATCGTCAAGGGTGTACAGTTAACCTAACGATTGGTTAAGTTAGGTCGTGATATTTTCGTTAGTTAGCCTTATAAGCCTAACTAAAGAAGGCTGGGGTCCCTATTCTTCAATAGCTCCGCTAATACTACAAGCCCTAACTTCAACACATATTGCATTAATTGCTGCCGGAAAATCTATCCTAACTTCGATAGCCTTAAAAGAATTATGAATGTACAACAAAACGCCGCCACCAATCCTATGTAACCTATCATTAGTAAAAAGTTTAAAACCCGCTATATCAAGTTCCCCCAACAAGTCCCGAGTCATGGTATTTAACCACGTTTCGGTTATAGCAACAATATCGTAATTCGCGGAATAAATTATCACCTTAAATTCGTTCGATTTATTTGTGCGTTACAATAACGTGCGTTACAATAAAAGACGTTTAAATTATTTTTTACCACGGATCGGAGTTTTAAACTATTTTTCAGGTCGGGCAGGAGTTTCCTGGACCCACAACGTTTAAAGAGGGCTTCGACCTATACAGCTTTCGAACGTTCTCATCGATTAACCTATCTACCCTGGCATTCTTTATTTCATTGAAATGCACCCCCATCTTTTATAAAAAAGGCTAGGATCACTAAATTCTAACCACAGCTTTACGAAGGGTACATTTTCCTGAGCACAAATGAGGGGTCGCGCGTCTTAAGGTACCTAAGCGCCACAACAGGTGAAAACGTGTTTTTGATGGATATCACTATTTTCACCCTTCCTCTATCGCATAGTTTGGGTTATAATGACCTTACGACACTAGAAGTATGGTTGAAAACCTTATGAAGTGAACTACTTTTTTCACCTCTATCGCCAGCCAAAAGTTCACCCAAAGTTCGGCATAATAAGAAAATAAAAAAATAAAAAGAAATATATATAAAATATAAAATATGAAAATCTATTTCAAAAACTCATCAACATCTTCATTAGCATACTTAGAACTTTAATTTGGCCAAAAATGAACGTTCTAGCTCAATTAATAACAGAGATACTATTGCCAGAATATTGCTGAACTTTGGAGGCGATTTCTGACGAATTTTAATTTTGGCGCTTAGGTACCTTAAGACGCGGGACCCCTCAAATCTCTTCTGGCTTAGTGTTCAAAAATATTGTTTTTGATGTAATCCTAAGACCTAAACCGTGCTTAGGGGTCAGCGCCGGCTCTTCCATTCCGCAGATCACGCAATGTGCGTGGGACCCGCGAGGCGGGAGAGCCCCCAGTGAGCGGTATAAAAAATTAATTAATGAATGATTGACAGAAATTTTAAAAATGGGCCAAATTTTGATTTTTTAAAACTCTTCCAGCGCCATTAATTTTATTTCCATATAAAATCTAACAATTTTTTTGTTGTTAAAATCATAAAAATTAAAATGTAAACAAACGCCTAATGTGTGCCATCAGCTGTGCCATCAGATCTGCCGTCTCAGAAGATGACTGCACTGGAATTGCTGACTTATATACACGAGAAGCAGCTGATAGAGTTATATCCAAACCTTTGGATTGCTCTCAGAATTGCAGTCACTCTTCCAGTAACCGTAGCCACAGCTGAAAGGAGCTTCTCCAAGTTGAAGCTAATTAAAACGTACCTCAGGTCAACAATGGCACAAGAACGTCTGAGTGGGCTTGCCATCATGAGCATCAATCGGGAGGTAGGCCGGAAGCTGTCCTACGATGATATTGATGAATCTTTTCCCGTCTACTAATCGGACCTACCTTAACCTCTTCCTCAACTCTGTCTCACCTTCCCGATAAGCTACCTATACCAGAAACTAGGTTCCTAACCTCACCCTTCAACTTACTAACGTCTTCATCGTTAGTATAGGTTCGGCCTTCGTCAACTGTAAGCCTACCCCTGCCCTCGTCAAGCGTTACAAGTCTTCCCGTCACCTCACGTGTACTACGTTCTAAATCAACTATCTCTTCACTTAACTCAAAAAAGAAACAAACCGATCTCTCGGTAATCACCATAGGACTGCCATTGTAATCTTTAAAATCAATATACCACCAATTAACCCCACACCTAGCACACGTGTAATATTATAGTTAGATTAGGTTGTCTCTAGTTTGGATCGTGAATGATTGAAGTCTGACAACATTAGGCTTTATTCAACAAAATGAAACATACATATCTGAAACAAAACAAAACAAAAATTTTGAACACTGTACAATAGATTACATTAATGAAAACATCATAAAGTAAATAACACACTTAATAAGGAAGCAAGCTAACCAAAATAACCAGTTTATCACATTCATCCTCACCAAATAATATGGCATGCGTATCCTAAATATTCATTATAAACACTGTAGAGTCAAACATAACATTAGACATTACAAATTCAGACGAATACAATAGACAATTCAAACATTACAGTAGACATCATAACAAACATGACAAATTCGAACATTACATTAGACATTACAAATTCAGACGATCAAGAGGACGAACTATACGGCCAGATCTCCTCGGCCGTGGTTCGATCTCCGGCGTCGCTTCCTCAGCGGGTGTCGCCCCGGATGGAACAGTACGTAGAGGAGCATCAGCCGAGGTCACATGTTGTCTCTCGATAGAAGACGCGGGAATGCTCGGGGTAGCCGCATCCTCGCACGGAGCAGATCCAGACTCTGAAGCAGCAGGAGGAGCTAAGTGTCGTAGAGATACCGTCGTCTCCTTACCATTAGCGAAACGCACGTGAGCGTACCTGGGGTTTGCGTCAATGAGGTCAACTACGTCGACGTATGGATCGTACATGGATTCTCGCACATGCCTTCGAAGAAGGACTTTTCCAGGTGTAGCTAGCCAAGTAGGAATGGAGTCGCCGCACGCCGAACAGTGTTGGTAGTTGAATAATCTTTCGTGTGGAGTCTCTCGTTCGTAGATGTAGATAAAAGAGATCGAATGGAATGGAGGACGTCTGGTAGAATAAATTCCCACTGGGTAATCGCCAGGTCCTTCGATTTAAGCGCGAGGGAAATGGTCCTCCATATGATGCCTTTGAATCGTTCAATCTGACCGTTCCCTTGTGGGTTGTAAGGGGTAGTGCGGCTGGCAGCTACACCACGAGTCCGGAGAAACTCATGGAGTTCAGCGGACATGAATGAAGTCCCTCGATCGGTGTGTATGTACGCGGGCATTCCGAAGATCGAAAATAATTGACATAGACATTTAATTACAGTAACAGCACTGATATCCGGACATGTGAAGGCAAATGGGAACCTGGAGAATTCGTCATTGATCGTGAGAAGGTATTTGTTTCTAGTACTAGAAGGCAATGGCCCTTTAAAATCCATACTAAGCCGCTCAAATGATTGGGTGGCTTTAATTAATCGACCTGGAGGAGGTTTATAAAACTTCGGCTTCAGCTTGGACAAGCTGAGCACATACTGTACTAATCATTCGTTTAATTTCATCAAACGAGTAGGGAAGGTTTCTACAGCGAACAAAATGAGCTATTCTGGTTAGGCCTGGGTGACACAAGGCCTCGTGTAGGTGGTAGAGGAAGTACTGTTAGTAGCCAAACAGCAACTCCTTGTGTTATTTTTTATTTTATTGGGTTCAGAATCCCAGCTGAGCACTGAACAGCCAAGCTCTGAAGGGCCAGTTCAACTTACAGCCCAAGTTAAGCTAAACTAAAACTTACGGACTTGGAGGTCCTCTTAGGTCCTACCTCAGGGTTGCTGACTCGATGTGGGCCTACCTTAGGCCACAGTTGCATAAAATTAAGATAAAAAACAAAAGGGGCACTATTTATGGTCTTCTTTCTAAACCTTGCAACAACAACACAACCTGCACCATTGCACGATGCAACAATCTTGTATCTAAACAACCAAACTGAATTGCAAGAGAGCTCTCTATAAGACCACGCCCTGTAAGTGCCACATTCAACAAATGAGTAGAAAGAACGCGCCAGTGCCCCCCAAAAATTATGCCACAAGAGTGCCCAAACAATGATGCCACAAGAGCCCAAAAATGCTAGCTCTAAATTAAGTGAATTTTTCACTAACCTCACAATTATGAGATAGATATACACACACCTTAACTTAATATATACAAGCAATGCTGCATCAATCAGCTTAGTCATCATATCGCCTTGGGACACAATGACTCTTCCTCTTCTAGATTTTCTAACACTCCCCACCGAAGAAGCATTGTTGTCATTACCTTCTGCAAGTTTAGCCAAGCCTTCTCCATGAGGCTGTAACCCAAATGCTTCATCTTGAGTATCCGTGTTTTTGCTGATTTCTAAAGCATAGAGTTTTTGTATAGGTCTCTTTCATTTTCCTCCTGAAGTCTTTACCAGTGCAGACCTAACTAAATTGTCTTTGCCAACAAACAACTCTTCAATTATGCCAAGCTTCCAGCATTGCCTTGGTCTTTCTTTTAGCCCCAATCATTACCACTTCTCCCATCTTGATACAATTTGCATTGAAGCCCTTTACATTGCCTGATGGGTAATAATTGAGTTCTGGCAAGTATTCCATCTGCCACCTCTTCCGTAACTGATCTTGTAGCTCTTCAAAGTACTTGAACCTTCTGGTTAACTCTTCTTGACTGCTCTGGATAGGCTGTAAGTCTCCTGGCAAACTGGGGCTTGATGTTAATCGTTTACCACAAAGAAAATGATTTGGTGTCAATGGCTCTGCATCCTGCATACTGCTATAAACAAAGGTGATAGGCCTGCTGTTCACCATTGATTCTACTTCACACAAAACAGTGCAAAATTCTTCTTTGCTCAAATGAGCATTAGTTAAAAGTTTCTTTAATGGACACTTTACACTGCTCACTAGCCTTTCCCAAAATCCTCCCTACCATGGTGCTCTCTCAATAATAAACTCTCACTGTACCCCATGGTGTGAAAAGTAGGATTGGAATCCCTCCTCTTTTAGCAAGGAGCAAACTCCTTGGAGTTTCTTTGCATTATATGAATTTATTTGGGAAACCCATTCTGTTCACAAACCTTTTAAAGGCCAAAAGAAATACATCACTACTTATTACTTAAGTTGCTTACCAACTCCAGATGGATTGCTCTGGTGGTAGCCAGGGCCGCATTTAGGGGGTGGCGCACCGGGCAAATGTCCAAGGCCCCGCGCCCGATGGGCTCCGCAAATTTCAATTGAAAAAAATTAAACGTCACGTATTTGCCATCTGCGACGAGTTTTATTTTTTCCGGCAGGCGGCATGGCATCAGGCATTCTAATATCCGCTTTGATGGTGTTTAATTTGTTGTTCTTGTTAGTGTTACTCATTTCTAATGTTGTTACTAACTTACTTCTTGTTGTTTCTGTTGCAGATTCATGATTTATGTTCTTATTGTTGGCATTGTAATACGCACATGGAAACGAGCTGTGACCGGGATCGAAGGAGGAAATATAAACCCGGTAGTGAAAAGCGTAAGGATAAGAAGCGCAGAGAAGAGTTTCTTGCGACGGTGCCGAAACTGACTAATTGGATTAAATCATCAGCAACTAAGTCAGCTCCTTCAGCAGGCCCACCAGCTGCCTCCGCTACTTCAGCAGCTGCGTTTTCAGAAGACGCTTCTACGTCAGTGCGTTCAGCAAGCCCAGCAGCTGCCTCCACTACTTCAACAGCTGCATTTTCAGGAGACTCGTCTACGTCAACCCCTTCAGCAGGCCCACCAGTTGCCTCCGCTACATCAGCAGCTGCGTCTTCAGAAGACCCGTCTACGTCAGTGCGTTCAGCAGGCCCACCAGCTTCAGGACATGCAATTAATGACATTGGTTTGTGGCCACAAATGCTGACCGATGACTTTAGAGAGTTCTCGATAGAGCGGGGAACATCAGATTGCCGAAATTATGGCAGCGACTTCAGTAACTCTTCAACTACTGAAAGTGGTACAACACGCCGATGTACGAAGACATTATTTGTTAAGAAACATACCTTAACGAATGAAAGGATTGAGGTGTTATGGCTGTGCTATTCTGAGTCCACAGGCTGTGTTTACTGTTTTGTCTGTAAATTAATGTCGAGGGCGGACAGCAAGTTCACAATCGGGTTCAACGACTGGAAGCATGGTAGACAATCGGTCGAAGCACACGGAAAATGTGAGCAACATATGGAGTAGATGAGGTATTTGTTGGTTAGAAGTCTGTCTCAGGCAGTGTTGATTCGAAACTGGTGAACCAGTTTGAAAAGGAGTGCAACTACTGGCAGGAAGTTTTGCGGCGCTGTGTCGACGTTATCAAGTATATCACGTCACGAGGACTAGCAATTCGTGGACACGACTCCCGTTTCGGTTCACAAACAACGGCAACTATTACGGAATTTTGGAACTTTTAAGTAAGTATGACAGTTTTCTAGCTGCGCATATAAGCGAGCATGCCAACAAAGGTGGCGGACACACCTCGTATCTCTCTCATTTCATTTGCGAGGAACTCATACTGTTGATGGCCGATAAAGTACTTCAGACGATTATCCGAGAAATCCAGCAGCCAAAATACTACTCTCTATCCGTCGACTCTACGCCTGATGTTTCCCACACCGATCAACTGTGTTTCACCGTCCGATATGTGGTTGAGTCTGGATCCGTTCACACCTATGAACACACATACAGGGAAAGGAATCGCCGACGTGGTTCTCAACTTTCTGGAGACGCATGGCATTCGAATTGGAGACTGCAGAGGACAGTTTTATGATAACGCAAGCAATATGGCAGGGAAATACAACGGCGTAAAGAGCCACATCAAGTCAAAATGTCCGTATGCTGAGTTTGTGCCATGCATGTGCCACTCACTAAATCTTGTGGGTAAATCAGCAGTGGACAGTTGCACAGCAGCCGTTGAATTGTTTATGCTCATTCAGAATGTCTACACGTTTCTCGTCTCCTCGACATACCGATGGCGTCGACATGTAGAGGTTCTCGATAGTAGTTCCCGTAGTGAGAAACTAAAGGTCGACAAAGGTCTCTCCGATACCCGCTGGTCAGCCAGATCAGATGCCGTCCAATCTTTAACCGAAGGCTACGCCGAGAATATCGTGGTACTGGATGAGCTAGCAGCAGATACCAGCCAAACTGCGGAAGCCAGGATCGAAGCCAGGGGATTGTCTAAACAGCTTCAACAACTCGAAACAGCCATTTTATTGGTTTTATGGAACACTATTCTCGAACGATTTCAAAAAACGAATGCATCTCTGCAAAAACAAGGAATGTCGTTAGACTCAGCCACCCTCTTGCTGAAATCACTACAGCAATTTGTTGAAGATCTCAGATCAAGATTTGACGAATTCGAGGACCAGGGCATCGGAAAGTGTGGTCATCGAGTATACAAGGAATCGACTCAACGCACAAAGAAGAGAAAGCGCCATCATGACGAAATCAGAACTGCTGAAGATACGAACCTGACACCAAGAGATTCATTTCGGACCACTGCATTTCTACCGATAATTGATAAACTGTGTACCACTCTGAACACTCATCTAGAAGCGTACGCTGTCCTGCAGAAAAGATTTGGATTTTTGTATTTCCTTCTAGTCCTGGACATCGACAGTCTTCGACGGTCAGCTGAACATCTAATTACTAGATGTTCAGCCGAAAGTGAAACAGAAAGTGAAACAGAATCCCAGACGGAACGTGAAGACATGTGCAACAGATTTTATTGGCATATGAACACAAACGAACTGAAAGGAACATTCCCAAACATGGAAATAGCAATGAGAATATACCTGTGTATGTTTGGCACGAACTGTTCTGGTGAACGTTCATTCTCGAAACTCATACTGATAAAAAATTATCTTCGCTTCACAATGGGCCAGGAGCGCCTTTCGTCCCTGGCGCTGTTGAGTATAGAGCATGATGTGTTGCAGTCGGTGAGTTTCGAGGACACAATCACGCAGTTTTCCAAACTAAAAGTCAGGAAGCGTCCTATGTAATATTCATTACAAATCTACACTCTATCTACAGTACAGTTTAGCTGTTTATTAAGTGCATTACAAGTGTGTAGCTGTTTATTAAGTGCATTACAACTGTGTAGCTGTTTATTAAGTGCATTACAATAACTGTGTAGATGTTTATTAAGTACATTACAACTGTGTAGCCTACTAGTGTAGCTGTATACACTGTATATGTACATAGTTAAGTTATAGTCTTTAATATCACATTAATGAACCGAATGGCTTCCGCATGTGTGTTTTGTGTGTATTAAAAAAAATATATCTGTTATGTGCATTACAAAATATTGTCATTCATTAACACACTAAAATAATACATCCCGAGAAATAGTTTGCCCAAGGCCCCGTACACTGTAAATGCGCCCCTGGTGGTAGCACATGTGAAAAAACATATATAACCTTTGTTAGACTCTCCTTGCTCATACACATAGACTGGACCTGCAAAGTCTACTCCCACTACATTAAATGGGGCAGTATAGACACTGTTCTCTTGGATGTGGAGCCACCTTTTCATGGTAAAGCTTTGCCCTCCAACGCTTGCAAACCACACAGCTATGCAAGACCTTTTCTACTACTTGTCTAATTTTGGGAATCCAAAACTGTTCTCTGATCTTTATTGTCACTTCTCTAGTCCCAGCATGCAACAACTTATGATGCGTACCCAGGATCGAAAGTTCCACAAAGTGCTGTAAGGGTCTAATTTATTATAGACCTTTACGTAGATAATTGATTAAATGCCAAAGTCACCAGCGTCCAAATACTAGATTGGCATCCAGCACTGCGGCGCAAAAATAATTTTAATAAAAAAGGAAGGATGGATTATAAAAACTGTCAACATGAATTTTGTATTTTATTGACAACAATTAATAAACTATGTGCAACAATTATTTGTAAATGCAAAGAGGATTTTTACCTGTAACAACTTTGATTGATATATAAATGTGAAATTAAATAATGGCACCGTTTAGCTAATATATAACAATCTGCAACTGATACTGATACTAATAGCTGTAACTAATAATAATAATATGTAACCAATACTAATATGTAACAGATACTAATAGCTGTAACTAATAATAATAATATGTAACCAATACTAATATGTAACAGATACTAATATGCAACAAATACTAATATGCAACAAATACTAATATGTAACAGATACTAATATGTAACAGATACTAATATGCAACAAATACTAATATGTAACAAATACTAATATGTAACAAATACTAATATGTAACAAATACTAATATGTAACTAATACGTAACTAATATGTAACAGATACCAATATGTAACTAATACGTAACTAATACCAATAGCCACAATGACAACCTTGTCTGCAAAGAGACAGACAAGAATACTGTAAGTGATATTTCAGAAAAAAAAGGATACATAATAGAAATGGCAAAAATTGATAATTAAAATATATATGCTACAGTATATAGGCCCAGTAACCTGTGGATGATAAATTACAGTTAATCCTCATTATGGGATTGTGCTAAGTTGAACAGGAAAACTATCTAAGAAAGTATGTAGGCCACAAATGACTAGTAGGCCATCTGCTAAGAACATAACATGAAACAGGCTTATAAAGTAAAGTTACTAAAGTATACTAAGAAAATTAATGGGCAGGCCTATGCCTCTTCAATATAGTAGGCTGAGGTTAATTATCTAAAACAAAGGCTACAGTAAGCCTCAGCTAGGCTAGAGTAATTTACAATTTGGCTTTTGCATAGATAGGCCTAACTTAGTCTAAGATAATTTATAGTATGAATCTTTCAGTACCATTTATAGTATGAATCTTTTAGTACTAATCACAAACAGTATAAGGCTTGTTAATGTCCACAGTATGTGGTATTGCATACAGATATGCAATAGTAAAAAAAATAAACATTATAAACAAGAAACATACCACAAAGAAATTTTGCTTGCTGACGCCGTGCTTTTAGATTCTTTAAAAAATGTGGAAACTTGGCGTCCCTTGTGTTGTCGTTGCAAATAAGTTTGTTTTTACTTCACAATTTTACCAACAAGCCAAAATAATCCTTAAAAGCAAACTCAAGTCTAGTCACACCATGCCCCCAAAATTTACATTGTTTAAAAGGCACAAAATATATTTTTATATTTGCTTTGAACTTCTTTAATACTTGCACTTTCATTTTTAATTTTATTTCTATTCACTGAATGTTTAAGAATTAAAATTAATCACTGGACATTTAATTTGTATTTATTTATTTAGATTTAAAATATTTCACTCGTGCCAATTTGTGGCAATTTTCATTAATAAAAAATAATCCTGTGGTGCAAGGCACTACAGTGCCCCCCAGAAAGTAACAAAATTGGATGTCTTTTCTCCTCTGGCAGCCCAGAAAACTGTAGTCTACCTACTACTCTCAATAAATCCTGATCCAAAAACACATCCAAACCCTTGAGAGCAGAATGTGTTGGTAGAACCTGTAATGCACTGCTGGTGAGCAATTTTCTCTCTTCACCAAATTTTTCCTTCTGCACATATACCACCCAGTATTGCCTGGCTTGCTGAATCGCCTTACTGTTCAGAATTCCCTCCCTTCTTATTTCTCCCTTAATGTTGTCTGTAAATTTATATACCCATGCTGTCACTCTTAACAACCTTTTCAGACTGCTAATGTCCTCAAGCCTGAATATGGGGTCCTGCTGCATAACTTGACAACTGTTCACAGTGCATTTTCTCATCTCACTCACCCATTCTTCTTCAGCCTGGCATTCTCCTACAATAGGCTGATTAGAAGGCCAATTTTCACTTCCAAGTTTTAGCCACTCTGGCCCATTCCACCACAAACTTGACTGTGCAAGCTCTTTCACTGAAATTCCTCGTGTTGGTAAATCAGCTGGGTTTTGGGTGCCTGGACAATGCTTCAATTGCTTTGGATCTGTGTGTGCTTGAATTTTCTCCACCGTATTGGCAACAAATGGTTTCCATTTCCTTGTCTGGTTTCTTAACCAGTGCCAAACTATGTGGAGTTTGTCCAATAATAGCTTGGAATTTCATAAAAGCCCAAGGAGTTTTGCACTGTAACTGCAAGCCGACTAGCAATGACTGCACCCATCAATTCCAACCTTGGAATAGAAAGCCTTTTCAAAGGTGCTACTCTGCTCTTTGCAGCAACCAACCTGCAACTTACTTCCTCTTTGAATGTGCCTCTTATATAAATGCAAGTTGCATAGGCTTCCTCACTTGCATCACAAAAGATGTGCAGCTCCAAATTATCTCGACTATTGTTCAACTCTCCAAAGTACCATCTTCGGATTTCAATGTCTCTAAGATATGCCAATTCTTTGAGCCAATATTTCCACCTTACCACCATATGATCAGATAACTCTTGGTCTCAACCAAGTCCAATTTCTCAGAGGCTCTGAAACCAAATTTTTTACTTTATCACAAATGGAACCAGGAATCCAAGAGGATCAAAGACCTTTGAAGCCAAACTAAGAGCTGTACGTTTTGTCCACCTTGTCTCATTCTCAGCCAGCTCTACTAAATATTTCCCATTGAAGGTAAACAAATCCTCTCCTTGCTGCCAAACAATGACTAGCACCTTGGTGTCTATGGCCCACAACTCCTTAATACCAGAATCCTCAATACTTTCTGCTGCATCAGGTCCTACACAGGAATGACTCATAACTGTTATAACTGGGAATGATTTGTCTGCCATTTTCTAAGCTCCATTCTAGCCTCCCTCATTATAGCTCTAGCCTCCATGAATATCTGTTTAGCTATTTCTGTATTATCCACTGAACACAGCAAATCATCAACATAAAAAATGTTCCTTCTGTGTTCAATAGTATTAGGATAGACTTCAGAGTAATTCTTAAAATGGTACTGCATAGTAGCTGCCAACAGAAATGAACTAGAGCTGAGGCCAAACAACACTGACTTCATTCTATATGCTTGAACCTTGGGTTCATTTTCCAACAAGTCTTTTGTATCCACCCACAGATATCTTACTGCATCTCTGTCCTCTGGTTTTAACTTTATCCTCAAAAAGGCTTGCTTCACATCTACAGTCAATGCTACTCAACCAAACCTGAATCTCAGTAACGAGGAAAATAAATCTGCATTTAAATTTGGCCCAGCATCCAAACAGTCATTCAAGGACACACCACCTTTGTCCTTGGCTGAGCCATCAAAAACTACCCTCAGTTTGGTAGTAGTTTTTTCTCGCCGTACCACTGCATGGTGTGGCAGATAATGTGCCTCCTGGCTCACCAGTTCACCTTGCACCTTTTCAGCATAGCCCTCCTTTACATAGTTTAGGACGGCCTCATTGTATTCATTTAACAACTCCTCATTTTTCTTTAGCCTGTGCAATGAAGTCTCCAACCTCCTATTACCTAGCTGAAGGTTTGAGCTGGGTTTGCAAGAATCCTTCCAAGGGAGGCCAACTTCGTAGCAACCATCTCTAAACCCGATACCTTTTTCAAATTGCTCTAAAACATCACTGTTCACTGTACTTGCCTGCTTCTCCTGTTTGTCCTTAATGCCAATGGATTCAAGTTCCCAAAAGGCTTTCAAATGCCTTTCCAAACCATTGCTGTTCTCCTCAATCTTAACAAAAAGAGCTTTAACCTCCATTTCACTGCAATAGCTACCATGTAGTATCCAGCCTAGCTTACTTTCAATAGCTACAGGACTTCGAGATGTGCGGACAATGTTACAAACCTTACTAGTGATGAAGTTCCAATAATAGTCAGCTCCAATCGAAAGATTAATATCTTCTGTTCCTTCAAACTTATTATTGCCCAAATTAATTCCATCAACTTGCAATTCTTGGACACATGCCATATCTAAACAAGTAGTGACTGGAGCACAAAGTTTCTCAATCTCTACAGCTTGGACCTTGAGAGTGGGACTTTGTGGTAACAACCCCTTAACCATAACTTCTACCTTCTTAACTTTGGTACGGTTTTGAACTGAACCCCCAAACCCAGAAATTCTTAAATTTCTCCTCTTAAGTTCTTTAAACTTCAAATTTCTGGAAATTCTGGTCTTAATAAAGCTACACTGGCTACCACTATCAAACAACACTCTTACAGTAACTTCTCCGTCATTCCCAATTAATAATGCTGCAGCGGTTTCCAATAATCCTCCTTTACTTTTACTCCCTTTCATAGCAGTGGCACGTGCCACTGATGTATCTACTTCTGGGGTAGGCCTACTAGGAGTGTTTTCACACAATAATAGCTGATGCTGGCCATGGCATTTTTTGCACAAAATTTTAAACTTGCAAAACCTTGCTCTGTGACCTTTCAAAAAACATTTAAAACATGCTGTGGACTTAGTTACCCTGCCCTTTCTCTCCTCAACAAGTAAAGCCTCAGGCATCTCAAATTTATATGACTTGTGGTTGCCTTCGCAAAATATGCATTCCTTGATTCCCTTTAATTTATTCTCAGAGGATGCATGTAGAGCTGACACTGTACCTGGGCTATTCCTTTTTGTAGAAACCTTGGTGCTGTGCCTGCCTTTGTCCCCTTGTTTAACATCCCACTGTACAAACTCAATTCCCTCTCGTCTTGCTCATTCTGTGCCTAAAAGGCTTAACATCTGCTGGAGGGGGATGATGTACATCTAGGGTGGATCGATTTTACATTTTTTTCGATTTCCATATTCTAATAGAGACAAAAACTTGCGCATGCATGAGAAAATAGCCTCTGCAAAATCTTAGCTTAATAGGTAATCATCTTCTGCCCCCGGCAGAGCGATGAAAATCATATTTTAGTAGTCAAAAACGTATTTTTCTTATAATTTTTAAAATATTTCAATATGCATCAAAATTATTCCTAATAACTATAAAGTCGATGAAAAAGACCTCATATGATCGTTTTTCCAAGCGCGTTGTCCTACGTTAATATCTTTTGCCCCCGGCAACAACGTCAAATGTTGAAAAAATAGGTAATTTATATACATATTTTCAGATCGGCTCTTTGTCTTAAATAATGCATTTATATATTTCCCATAGCATTTATATCGTTGCTTAGGCATGAAATAACACACACGCAAAATTTTATGACTCTAGAGTAATATCTTCTGTCCCCGAGAAAAGTCTAAATGTGGATTATAATTACGTTAATGCGATGTTATAAGTACGATAAGTACTAAGTACAGCTCCTCGCTTGCTAATTTTATAAAATTAGCAACCCAGAACTCACCACGAGGAGGTGGCTGTACGTCGAGTTCCACCCTATCCAGCCCCAACCACCCTTCCTTTGGCTACATGTCGATTGATTTACATACGGTAATCTTTCTTAGAATCAAATCGTGGAATTTTTGTTCGGGAGTGAAGACGGGAGCGGATGAATCCGTCCCTCTCTTCTATTCCACTTACACTGGCAGAGGCTTCGGTTACTAATTTGATGAGTCTCTCGACCGCTTGAGTATGACAAGGGAATAGTGGGATCAGTCCATCAGGCTGGTCTCCCGTCTCAACAAACTCTTTTATTCGGGTAACAGGTATTGTTTTTGTAACGGAGGGTTCGGTCACCTCAGCCGTTTGCCAGTTGATCATTTCGTAATAGTTTTGACTATCGTAGAGCAGCTCAGGCATGGCGAAGGCTCGAATTTCCCCCGCTGGTGATTGTTTTGATCGTGCTTTTAATATTCTTCTCCATCCCAATTCTCTTATGTGTTGCTCATCGGCATGTAGCATGGAGATCAAAATATTTTCTGGGTGAGCAAAGAAAGAATTTCTACGGAGGACTTTGTTGGCGATTGTCTTAGATCTTAGATCTTTGAGGCATGGTCTGAGAGAGACGCATCATTTCGAAAAAATGTTTTGCGCCCTCAGTGAAACTGGAGTTTTTCTTTATCTTAAACCAAATTGGTGCGTAAACTGTCATAATGAATCGCACAATTTCGTTGAAGGTGCTGGAGGGTTCACTGGTTGAAACATAGAGGCGCAGAAATCTATTTGTTGTTGTCAGCCACCTGGAATGTGCCATCTTACCTGGATTTCGAGCCGCGAGAGCTGAAGAGCAGCTACCGCTCGACACTGCTCTGTAGATGCCTAACAAATATTTTTGGTCAGTGCTCAACTCGGCATCATCTATGTCAATGTCGGGAGATGGAATGGCATCGAATTCTGTAATTGGAAGTTTTTTGCAGTCGTTCAGTTGTTTTCCAACTGGTCCAGTAAAGCCCATTGGCCCAGTTGTTTTGCCGTCCAAGTCTTGAATGAGGTGTCGCAGTGATAATTCATTACCGTGTAATAGGCATGTGTGTGTGTTATTTCATGCCTAAGCAACGATATAAATGCTATGGGAAATATATAAATGCATTATTTAAGACAAAGAGCCGATCTGAAAATATGTATAAAATTACCTATTTTTTCAACATTTGACGTTGTTGCCGGGGGCAAAAGATATTAATGTAGGACAACGCGCTTGAAAAAACGATCATATGAGGTCTTTTTCATCGACTTTATAGTTATTAGGAATAATTTTGATGCATATTGAAATATTTTAAAAATTATAAGAAAAATACGTTTTTGACTACTAAAATATGATTTTCATCGCTCTGCCGGGGGCAGAAGATGATTACCTATTAAGCTAAGATTTTGCAGAGGCTATTTTCTCATGCATGCGCAAGTTGTTGTCTTATTAGAATATGGAAATCGAAAAAAATGTAAAATCGATCCACCCTAATGTACACATGTTCCGTAGAGTATCCCCTACTTAATTCAAGCAAAATTGAGCTAGGCAATTTAGACTCCAGTATAATAACCAACGTTACACCATACCTTTCCATTCCTACACCCAAGTTGTCCAGGGACCTAGTTCTAACTTCAAGTTCATCAAATAACTGCCGCCGTAACTCCTTGACACTATTGGGATTATTAACAGGAGGTATAGCTAAAAGTTCACGGAGGTGGCCTCTAATTAAGATCTTTGGCTTACCAAACCGTTTCTTTAATATAACCCAAACCACATTATAATTAGCCTCTGTTAATCCTAATCCTGCTATTGTCTTTGCTGCCTCCCCTTCCAAGAGGGACTGCAAATAATTAAACTTCTCCACCCCACTTAACACTTGACTAGAATGAACTGCTGATTGAAAACTGTCTGCCCATCCTTACCATTCCTGAATACTCCCAGAAAATGTTTTGAGTACAAGCCTCGGTAATTGAACTGCAGATTTGTTAACCTTAACTTCACAAACAACGTTTGTTGAGGGTTGTGCTTCATTATTAGACCTGGCCTCTAACTGTACTGAGCTGCTAAACTCGTTTGCTCTGTGGCATGCTTTAATTATGTCATCAATAATCTCTTCATAGTAAATTATGTCATTTTCTATTTCATCCTCTTCTATAAGAGCCTCAATTTTAACATTTACTTCGCTTAGAGCAACCTTTTTAGTTTCTAATATGGAAAGCTGCGCAGTCACTAAGCTTAAATCCTCTTGCTCTTTGGCAGAATCTATAGTGGCAATGACCTTTGTAATTAGACCTTTGTAGGCGCTTCTCCTTTTTCTAAACTTGTTCAGTTCAGCTGCACTCATCTTCAATGCAAACAACAATTGGGCTCAATGCCAAATAAGCTGAATTGGCCAAAAATACTTAACCAAACTGATGAAACTCAAATTTTGCCTTTTTTCAAATAAACTGAATTGCTTAGTTGGGGTACTGACCAACCACCAGTATGGAATGCCAAATTTTCCTCCCAAGTAACTGGCGCACTGAAGTCTGCAACCTTCGCCTACAAACAATAAAACCAAAATTAACCAAACTGGTAAAAATGTAGGCCTAAAACAACGACGGACTAGCGGCCAAGTTTCGCAATTGGGCGACCAAACTTTCTACCCTGGGACCTTAATTCAATTATGCTCAACCCGTCCAGGCCTAACTTGGGCTACAATTTGCACACTCAGAACTTTGTCGAAAAATAGTCACTGACTTAGTCTTGGGCTAGAATCCGGTTTCGAAGGACCATGTTATTTTTTATTTAATTGGGTTTAGAATCCCAACTGAGCACTGAACAGCCAAGCTCTGAAGGGCCAGTTCAACCTACAGCCCAAGTTAAGCTAGACTAAAACTTACGGACGTGGAGGTCCTATTAGGTCCTACCTCAGGGATGCTGACTCGATGTGGGCCTACCTTTGGCTTCAGTTGCATAAAATTAAGATAAAAAACAAAAGAGGCACTTTTTATGGTTTTCTTTCTAAACCTTGCAACAACAACAACACAACCTGCACCATTGCACGATGCAACAATCTTGTATCTAAACAACCAAACTGAATTGCAAGAGAGCTCTCTATAAGACCACGCCCTGTAAGTGCCGCATTCAACAAACGAGTAGGAAGGACGCGCAGTGCCCCCAAAAAAATGATGCCACAAGAGTGCCCATACAATGATGCCACAAGAGTGCCCAAACAATGATGCCACAAGAGCCCAAAATTGCTAGCTCTAAATTAAGTGGATTTTTCACTAACCTGACAATTATGAAATGGATATATATACACCCAGGGGCGTACCCAGAAATTTGCCAAGGGGGGTGGGCGACTTGGAACTAATCGTAGAAGTATAATTGAAGTAGAGATACATAATTTTTATGTACATTCATGATGAGCTTATCGTTCAGTTAGAGATGATTAACTTGCTACTGCTGAGATGCATTATGAATAAAAATATAAAAATTATATTATAAAAAATATAAAAATTATGATAAAAATCTAATTAGTGACATAATATTCAATGCAAACCGCAATTAGGATGCTCAGATTTGTATTAACATAAGAATAAAAAAGTGCTAATTTCGAGATTAAGCATTTTCTTGGACTGTTACCTTTATAAAAGAAAATTATTCTCAGGGCCGGATTAAAGGTTTTCGGGATCCTAAACCATTTTAGATTTTTAGTAGTAGGGAAGGCAAGAGCTAGCGCCGAAGGCGCCAAAATATTTTCACTTTCATTCTCATCCTGTTGTAACCGAGCGATTTTACTGGGATTAACAGTACTTTGATCATCATGCTCTGTAGAACCACTGTCAGTTTGGACATTTTTTCTTTTGAAAAATTTATAAAGGTCCATTATCTTTAGTCCTGTGACACTTGCAAATAGTACTCTACAAAGTTACAAATAGAAATAGGAATTATTACTAACCATAACATTAAAGTCCATTATAATGAAATAAAAAATCCAAACAAAATCCACACAAAATTTTGTGTGTGCAATACAATGTGAAAAATTGTAAATTAAATGAAAACTTTGAAACTAAATTTTAAAATGTGTAAAAAACTGAATACCAAATTTTAAAAATAACATACTTAATGTTTCATTTCATTTATTAGTTACAGTACATGTTTGAGACCAAGCGGCCTTCACACATGATCTCACACACACATTCATACACACAAAGTTTTAATCAATATTTAAAATTATCAAAATGTAGAAAGTTCACAAACTAAATATTTAAATGAATGTAAACAAAAATCGATAAACTGCGTTTGCCAGGTGCTATAAAAAATGACGCAATACTCATGAAAAAACAAAATCGCTAGAAAGCTAGCTAACATTTTTCGATTGGCGCATGAAATTAAATATGTAAAATATTTAATTGAATATGTAAATTAAATATGTAAAAATAATCAAAATAATAATTAATAATAAAATAATAAAAATAATAATGAAATTAAATATATAAAATATTTAAATGAATATGCAAATTAAATACGTAAAAATAATAAAAATAATAATTAATAATAAAATAGTAAAAAATAATAATGAAATTAAATATGTAAAATATTTAATTGAATATGTAAATTAAATACGCAAAATAATCAAAATATCAATTTATTAGCTCAAGGGGGGGGCGATCGCCCCTGTCACCCTCCCCTTCGGTACGCCTCTGTTAATACACCTTAACTTAATATATACAAGCAATGCTGCATCAATCAGCTTAGTCATCATATCGCCTTGGGACAACAATGGCTCTTCCTCTTCTAGATTTTCTAACACCTTAAAAGCATGTCTGCAGCAGCGTTTTGATTACTTGGACGATAAACAATATTGTAGCTGTAGCTCGATAGTTCAACCCTCCACCGCTGAATGGCGTCGCTCAGACTGAGAGAGAGAGTTCTGGAAAAGAAGGCCACGGGTCACCCCTTCTGGTTTAGCGTCGTCGCGATAGCATAGTCCGACGCATCAGTCTCAACAACGAACGGTGCCTGTGCATCGATCGCCATCACAACAGCCGTCACTGTCTTGTTTGAGAGATTCGAAAGCAGCGATGGCTGGAGACACTAGAGGAAATTTTTTAATTTGTATTAGAGATCGTACTTTTCGGAGAATTTTGGAATCCACTGTGAATAATACGCAAACATACCCACTACTCTGCGTAGTGAGTGAGCATCATTTGGGAGTGGAAGATCCCACAGTGGTTTTAGGCGATCAGGATCAGGTCGAATAGAGCCGTTACTGATACAATAACCGAGTAAGTTAATAGATTTAGTGGACAATACACTTTTATCATTGTTGAAAGTTAGGTTATATCTCTTAGCGACCTGAAAGAATTTATCTAAGTTTCTGTCATGCTCCTGCTGATTCCTTCCGCAGATAGTCACGTTATCGAGGTACGCGAAAGTATCACGCAGCTCGTTCTGGGAGATG
This sequence comes from Bathynomus jamesi, assembly GCA_023014485.1. NCBI lineage: Eukaryota > Metazoa > Arthropoda > Malacostraca > Isopoda > Cirolanidae > Bathynomus > Bathynomus jamesi. The sequence goes on from JAJOZX010003251.1 coordinate 157,909, forward strand.
ATATCATCTATTGCTCGTTGAAAGACATCAACGCCGTTAGTCACTCCGAAAGGAATCCTGCGAAACTGGTACAATTTCCGATTAGTCTTAAAGGCGGTAAATTGTTTCTTCATCCTTAATGGGGATTTGATGATAGGCGCTTTTTAGGTCCACGGTACTGTACACACGATAACGAGATACCTTACTGACGAGTTCATCTATTCGATGAAGAGGGTAGGCGTCCAACAAAGTGAACCGGTTAATAGTACGTGAGTAATCTACAACCATCCTTTTCTTGTGCCTTTGGGGATTTGATGATAGGCGCTTTTTAGGTCCACGGTACTGTACACACGATAACGAGATACCTTACTGACGAGTTCATCTATTCGATGAAGAGGGTAGGCGTCCAACAAAGTGAACCGGTTAATAGTACGTGAGTAATCTACAACCATCCTTTTCTTGTGCCTTTCGTTAGAAACGACAAGCACTATGCTCTCCAAGGCGATGCACTGGGTTCGATGATGCCCTCCGAAGCAGCTTCACTACTTCCGCCTCGATAAATCGTTGATCACTTTCGGAATACCGTCTCGACTTGTCAGCTATTGGCCGACAGTCAAGAGCAAGGTAAGAGAATAATGACTGAGATGCTATTGAAGCTGAGGCCAAGGAGCATATCTTGAGCGGAGTGTTCATCCCGTCGAACTGGACTTCGAGATTAGAATGCTTCCTGAGTATATCATGCCCTAATATCATGTCAGCACAAAGGTCCCGGAGTACCGTGAGTTGAACGTCGTTGAAATATGTGTCACCGTATTTAAGTTGGACACAGCATCGTCCCAGAGGAGACGCAGAGAGTAATGTGTGATGTTGCCGCCATTGAGATATTGTGCGCTTGGAGCGGAGATGATAGTTCCAAATTTAGCGACTCTACGAAGCGTTTATCTACAAAACTCTTGGAACTGCCAGTATCGACGAGTGCCTCAGTGGATACTCCATTTACATGCACTTTCAAAAGTGCCTTAGAAAGACAGCCAGGAGTAGCGGCTATCGCAGATGCTAACAGTGGAGCGGCGGCGGCCGAGGTTGATCGTGCGCCCGACTTGCAAACTCTACTGAAGGGGCCTTTCTTTGAACACGAATTGCAGATGGCATCCTTAGCCGGACACTTAGTTCGGGGATGTTTGCTGTAACCACAGAAGTAGCACTTGACCGTTGCTGAAGCCGAGGTAGTGAGTTCTGTCGCGGTCGTAGAGTGAGTCGGGTGATCTAAGACGCTCGTACCACGTTCATCGTATGGAGTGATGTTACTCAGAGCATTTTGTGAAGCAGCCGCGACGGTCGAGAGTGAATTAGCATGGTACAAATCAGCCTGTCGTTGTGCCATCTCCAGAGACCGAGCATGATCGAAGGTTGATTATAGCCTCAGAGTTCTATTTTCCACGCTGGCGAATGTGAGATGAGAGAAGGCCACCAATAAAGGAATCCCGGATGCAATCTTCCCGATATTGGGCAGCGGAGATATCCCGAAAATCGCAATCCTTACTGAGTTGTTTTAATGCCTGCAGAAATTGGTCCAGCGTCTCACCAGTTTCTTGCTTGCGGGTCGTTAACAAATGACGGGCAAATATTTCGCTTTTTGGCTTCACAAAGATTTCCTTGAGGATGCTCACGGCGTCGTCATAACTATAGCACTCACAAATGTATTTGTATACAGGTGGGGCCACGTAGTTTACGAGAACAGCTAGCTTATCAGGGTCATGAGCAGCTATGGAGTCCAAAAAGTTCTGAAACGTTCGGAACCAGCGATTCCACTGTTTAGCTGCAGTACTTGACCTAGGGTCAACATCAAAACGCTCAGGCCTCAAGAATTTATCCATGATTAAATCAATGAATCAAATGACTGCACTGACACTGAATCGTTTGTTGAATAAATTGTAATATTATAGTTAGATTAGGTAGTCTCTAGTTTGGATCGTGAATGATTGAAGCCTGATAACTTTTGGCTTTATTCAACAAAATGAAACACATATCTGAAACAAAACAAAAATTTAGAACATTATACAAGAGATTAGATTAATGAAAACATCATAAAGTAACTAACACGCTTAATAAGGAAGCAAGCTAACCAAAATAACCAGTTTATCACAACACGACGCTTTCTGCGACGGCATCGCACAAGTTAAAATAGTTAACGTTTCTAACCGTCACAAGTTTAAATTAAATTAAGCCGGTACGCTATGAAAACTTCTAAATCACTAAAAACCAGTAATATTCAATTACTTTGTGGGGCCGCGCAGTTAATTTTCCGCATTTATATTATTTTTATATTAGTTACCGACAAACCAATTTTGCGCGTACCAAATTGTATATATTTTATCATTGTGTAATTTTAAGAATCATATATAATCTTTATAAATAAGTATTGTACATAAATTTATATATATATTTAATTAATTCAGCTGTATATAAATAACAAAATCTTCTGTAAAATAACCTCAGCCAACCAAGAACTCAATAAACTCTGAAAACGACCGGCTTTTCCTTCAAGACGCCAACCCCCCAAACGACAGGGAGAGAAGAGGACACGAGAGGCCCCTAAAAGAGATACCCAACAAAGCGATAGCTTGCCTCTCGTATCCTTCATTCTTCCCGGCAACTACAAGTAGCACCAAGAAGGAACCAGCTACAATTGGTGACCCCGGAGTGACCCGAAGCAGCCAGCGGAAGCAGCATCCTTCAGTCGCCGGGCGGAACAAACCGAAGCCACGCCTCTTCGCCGCCCACCCGTAGTAGCCGGTCGGAACCAAAGCAGCAGCAGACCCGAATTACATTCCCGCAAGATGGAATCTGTTGAATCAGGAGTGCACCATGTCACCATCAAGCCACCCACGTTCTCTGAAGCGTCGGCCGCAGGATGGTTCTCCATCATGGAGGCACAATTCCACATTTCCAGAATAACATCCGAAGAGACCAAATTTTTCCATGTTCTAGCCTCGTTACCCCCCGAAGTCGTCTCACGAATTTCAGCAGCAACTCTCTCCAACAAGTCGTACACCGATTTAAAAGAAGAAATCGTGAGTCATTACGAAAAGACGAAGCCAGAACTCTTCGAACGACTCATCTCCAACACTCCTCTCACTGGAAAGCCCTCCCAATTCCTTCAAGATATCCACCAAACGGCACTGAAGGTGGGCGTCAGCGATGATTTGGTGAAGCATAAATTCATCCAGGCGCTCCCATCCTCAATAGCGCCCGTCGTAGCAGCACAAAAGGAGCTGACGCTAACTCAACTCGGCAAACTAGCCGATGAGTTAATACCGTTCGCTCAACAAAGCTGCTACGCGGCGCCAACGTCAACTCGAGCCAATACAAGCCCAAGAACGAATATCCCCATCGGCCTAAAACCCTTCAGCGAGAATCAGCGGCCGGTGGTGTGCCGCGCGCACCTTTATTATGGCCCCCAAGCAAGGACCTGCAGGCCATGGTGCAAGTGGCCAAATAAAGATGACGCCAAGCTGCTCCCCTCGTCACGCCCAAATTCAAGATCTTCCTCACCATCAAGAGAAACGTCGGAAAACTAGATAAGCAGGCTGTGATTAACGCGACGTCCGGCCTGCCGCTGATCTCAGTCGCAGCTCGCATCGCCAGTCTGAAGGTCAATTTTATCATTGACACAGGAGCGAGCATCTCAATTTTACCACCAACTTGTGTCAATGATTGTCAACTCCACCCAACCGCAGTAAAGATTTCCACCGCAAACGGTCAGCCGCTCGAAATATTCGGAGAAGTAACACTGGACATATCAATTCCTAAATTACGAAGAATATTCAGGTGGCCATTCGTCGTCGCCCAAGTCTCCAGTCCACTTCTCGGCGCCGATTTTCTATCCCATTATGACATCCTTGTGGACTGCAAGCATGGCATTTTGAAGGATAGAGCAACAACTCTTCAAGCCACTACTAAACCTGTGCAATCCAAAGACCTTCACCTCATCAATATTAACCCTACCGACAAATTACCTCAAGAAATCAGGAACCTGCTTGACAAGTACTCCTCACTACTGAAACCAGCTCAACCGCAGAAAGTTTCCACCAACACTGTCAAGCATACCATCGACACTGGCAGCGCACCACCAGTGTTTGCAAGCCCTCGACGTCTTCCACCCGATAAATTATCCTCAGCTAAGGCTACTTTCAACAACTTACTTCAAGATGGAATTATAGAACCCTCAAAATCACCATGGGCCTCACCGTTACACCTCGTTCCGAAGAAGATACCAGGCGAATGGCGGGCGTGTGGTGATTATAGAAGCCTAAACGCTGTCACGAAACCGGACAGATATCCACTTCCTCATATAAGAAGTCTGTCAACATCTCTGCACGGAAAATCATGCTTTAGCAAAATCGATCTAGTCAGAGCATATCACCAAATTCCAGTCCACCCAGAAGATATCGAGAAAACGGCTATAACAACTCCATTTGGTTTATTTCAGTATTTATACATGCCATTTGGTTTAAGAAACGCCCCTGCAACATTTCAACGCTTCATGGATACAATTTTCAGAGGAGTTGACTGCGTATTTGTGTATCTCGACGATATTTTAGTCCATTCAAATAACGCAGTTGACCATTTGAAAGACTTAGAACGCGTATTCAAGATCCTTCAAGAACACAATTTAAGAATTTCCTTAGAAAAATGCATATTTCAGCAATCCAAAATTGAATTTCTGGGTCATGAAGTTTCCCCAGCAGGCATTCGTCCTCCTGTAAACAAAGTCTCCGAAATTCAAGATATTCCCCAACCGCAAGATTACCAAAGCCTCAGAAGATTCCTAGGAATGACGGGATTCTATCGCCATATGATACCCCGTTACGCCGATTTAGTCTCACCTTTAAGTGAAATCGTCAGAACTCAAGTCAAAAGCAAAAGTCTACAGTGGAACGACGAAGCAATTCAAGCCTTTCAAGATGTCAAGGATGCACTACGGAACGCCGTTACGCTTTGTCATCCTCTTCCATCAAGCTCAATCCTTCATTTAGTTACGGACTGCTCACAAATAGCAGCTGGAGCAGTTCTTCATCAAATAATCGACAGCACACCAGTTCCCATCGCCTTCTTTTCCAAGAAATTAACTACAACTCAGCAAGCGTACGCCGCATACGATAGAGAATTACTCGCAGCATACCTAGCCGTCCTGCATTTCCGTCAATTTTTAGAAGGTCGTCAAGTAATACTCTTCACGGATCACAAACCGATGGTTTCTGCCTACAAGAGTCCCTTACGAGCCAAGACAGACCGACAACAACGTCATTGGTCTGCCATCACGGAATACGTATGCGATGTAATACATATCTGTGGATCCGAAAACGTGAAAACGTCGTAGCGGACTGCCTTTCACGCAACGTAAACGCAGTACATATCGACGCTTTCGATTTATCAGCAATCGCGGAATCTCAACAAAAAGATCAAGAAACGCAAGAATTTCTCCCACGTCTCAAGCCGTTCCCGTTTCCAGAAAATACAACTTTATATTGCGATACATCCACGCCATATCCCCGTCCTTTTGTTCCCAAGCAGCATCGATCTTCCATCTTCAATCAATTTCATAATATTTCTCATCCAGGCATCAAGCAATCACTTCGTATCATTAAATCAAGATACTTTTGGCCCTCAATGAATAAGGATATTCGAACTTGGTCCCGAAATTGTGAATCATGTCAATCCTCAAAAATTTCTCGCCATACAAAATCAGAAATAACCCCCTTCGATTTACCAAGTTCAAGATTTGAAACGGTACATATCGACATCGTCGGTCCCTTACCGCCAACCACTTTGCCCGGTCAAACATATCCTTCCCCATATAGATATCTCCTAACCTGCATCGATCGTGCCACAAGATGGATAGAAGCATATCCTCTGATTGATACTACAGCCACATCAATAGCACACGCATTTCTCGATGTATGGATTTCAAGATTTGGTGTACCACTGCAAGTCATAACGGACCGCGGATCCCAATTCGAATCCGAACTCTTTAGGGAACTCTCAGCTCTCATCGGATTTCACCGACTAAGAACTTTGTCGTATCGCCCTCAGACCAACGGAATAATTGAAAGATCTCATCGCACCATCAAGACAGCAATCATCGCTCGAAAACAAGATTGGCTCCCCGCTTTACCCATAGTTCTCCTTGGTTTACGCAGTCTCCCCAACGAATCGGGTTATTCACCGTTCACCACCGTCACCGGAACCACCCTATTATGCCCGAGGCCAATGATCGCCAATTCGTCGTCAAAATCCAATTCAAAATTCATCTCCGAATTAGCCAAGAAAATGACGCAAATCGATTTCGCCCAACTCTCTCAAGGAAACATTCACTCAGCCCCCAAATCATTCATTCCATCGGAACTCCACAAATCAAGCCACGTATGGGTACGCATCGACCGCGTTCGAAAACCATTCGAGGCACCATATCAAGGACCTTTCCGTGTTCTCGAACGCCACGATAAGTACTTCGTAATAGAAAAAACTAACGGATCATCAGAAGCCATTTCAATTAATCGTTTAAAACCGGCGTATATAGTTTCAGGTCCCACACAGGTACCGGGCGCACAATCGGACGACATCGGATCGGAGAAAAAGCACGCAAGGAAAAAGGACGATGGAGGACGCACCTCGGAGGTAGCAAATACAGACCTCAGGACGGGCGCGCAGGACAACGCAACAACCGGAAACGAGGCCGACCGAGGATCAACGCGAGCTGGACGAAGGATCCGATTCAAATCAAGACCCGAATATTTCTACTTTTGATATACGTGCTCCGCTTCTCGGGGTGGGCAGTAGTGTGGGGCCGCGCAGTTAATTTTCCGCATTTATATTATTTTTATATTAGTTACCGACAAACCAATTTTGCGCGTACCAAATTGTATATATTTTATCATTGTGTAATTTTAAGAATCATATATAATCTTTATAAATAAGTATTGTACATAAATTTATATATATATATTTAATTAATTCAGCTGTATATAAATAACAAAATCTTCTGTAAAATAACCTCAGCCAACCAAGAACTCAATAAACTCTGAAAACGACCGGCTTTTCCTTCAAGACGCCAACCCCCCAAACGACAGGGAGAGAAGAGGACACGAGAGGCCCCTAAAAGAGATACCCAACAAAGCGATAGCTTGCCTCTCGTATCCTTCATTCTTCCCGGCAACTACAAGTAGCACCAAGAAGGAACCAGCTACAACTTAACTATAACAATTAAATATAAACGCAAGTATATAAAATTCAGAACTTTTCAACAGTAAATTTATCGGCAATATCCAAAAGTAGAAACAATATCAGAGAGCCCAGGGAATGCGTCTGCTCAACAAGGAGTCTGGCTGAGAATGAGGAGTCTGGCTTCACTTGTAAGTGAAGTATACATTTTATGTTTGACTATTGTTTGCAAGGAATCTGGATTACAGTATGTTCAGTGTCAATAGTGTACAATATAAAACATACAGTTTAGAAAACAGTTTGTTATTAAATTCATTTTGCCCTCAGTTTTACAATGGAAAACTATTATATGCCTAAAATTTGAGACTTGTTGAGAAAAGTTGAGTTGAGACCATAAACAAATTTAATTTATTTATAAGAAACCAGAGGCGTGCTGACTCATTTAGATGCCCCTGTGTTTTGTATGAGGTGGAGGTCCCCTTTTCTCATATGATAGCTATTTTACGCGTATGTAGATTACATGATGGATATTTATACGATATTGACAATAATATGTATTTGAAGCAATCCAAAAACATATTTACAAGGCCAAAATTAAATTTTTTTATTTATACTTTCTTCACATGAACACAACTCAAGTGACAATCAATAAGAAAATTAAAAAAATAAATAAATTTATGCTAAAAGAAGACGGTTTAGCTCACTTGAAGTGACAGCAATACAATCTATCAGCTTTTCATAGTCTAAGTTATTTGTACTCTGATGTTCAACATTTAGAGTCAACAGTTGACTTAGATATAGGCACGCTCACAACAAACGCTTGTGATGTATGTATCGATACATACAAACCAGATGGACATAGGCTGACGAACAAAGATTATACTTTCCAAGTACAATGAAAGCGCAACTGAAACATTCTTCACACAGTTTGTCCTTCACGCAAGACTTTGCTTCTCGACTGCGGGTTGCGACCTCTTCTTCAAGTAGGTCTTTATCAAATTCCTCATCCGATTCAATGTGAATTGGAGCAGGTTGAAGTTGGAGTACATGATCAGTGCGAAACTTCTTCAAAAGATTCAAATGATTGCTTGGTTATATTTTATGCCTTTCCATGCCCTTAATGCAGCCCTGGGTTGCAAATGCGCTGAAATTCGGAATGCTTTAACATTTTGTGAGGATCCTAGGATGAGAGAAGCCCCTGTGATGGCACAAACTCACAGACCGGCCAGCACGCCACTTTACTGTAAGAAACAGAAAAATAATAAAAGCTTATAGAAAAAATTATCCTTATGTCTTGCCCTGTATAATATGCAAAAAAATACATATAATTTATCAGACATTGACACCCACACATACAAGGTGATCCCACATAATTACAGGTTTATCATTATCTTCATTAGTTATATATAATGATGATTCTACAGACTACTTCCAAGAAAGAAAAAGTTAATTGATTAACTTAATTGATTAACTTTCAAAATTAATTTAACTAGTTAATTTTTAAAATTTGCATTTACTTAACTTAACTAGTTAATTTTGGAAGTTAATCGATCCAATCCTAATATATATATATATATATAAAATGAAGAATTGTTAATGCATTTTGCACAATGAAAACTTTAACACGAGCTACAGCGCATGCCCGAGTTATGTAGGTTAATTCAGCGTTGGACGGAGCTTTAGAAAAACCATTTGCAGCAGGTTTATTTTATTTCAATATGCTAACTGCCTGTGTATCAGCATCCTTCCCAGTGGCGGCTCGTGACTTTCAGTTACGGGGGTGCTGCCTCAGAAATTGTGAACAATTGTGTCGACTATATACACGGTGAACCAAAAGTAGGTGGACAGTAGGTTGAATACGGTTTGTGTTATATTATATTATAACTATGGTGTTCATTATAACTATGGTGTTTGTGTTTTATTATATTAAATATTATAACTAAATTTATTTAAATTTTATTTTGTATTATAGTATACAAAAAATTAAATATGTATTCTCAAAATAAACGTTATCATTTACTGTCCATACATTTGGTTCATATATATATATATATATATGAGAGAGAAAGTCGAATAGATAAATAGATAACTACTCACTACTCAGTCATAAAAATAAGTAAAATAGTATCATAAAATCAACTATAGGGTATTACGCTTAACGGGTAATTTCGAATTTGCCAAAAATTTTATTTATAAACAAATTCCATTCTTCTGTTTTTATTCTGAGCGAAAAGGTCTATTACTTTTTCAGTGAAATTCTGTGTACTGTTGATCAAATTTTTCTCTATTGAAATCATTGCAAGAGCATTTAGTCTTTCCTGATTCATAGTGCTCCTTAAGAACGTTTACTCTTTTTAATGTTGAATGGCAGCGTTCGGCCTCGGATGTAGTCATGGGGATGGTCAAAATAATTTTTATGAGCTCATGCTTTTCAGTTTTTTCTTTCATTTTGTTTATATTTGTAAAACCACTTTTTGTCCACGTCAAGTCACCGAGTAGTAGACACGGGAAACAAATAATGCATTTTTAACTTTACAACCACAAAGCCAACTTTTTCTTGGTACCATTCTGAATTAAAACTACGAATATATTTCTTATTGTTACTTATTCCGGGCTGAGATATTTGAATTTCTGGTGTAGGGCGTCCTTCAGTTTTAATAGCTATTTTTTCTTGAAGAGATAACTGTGAAAAATTACGAGACTGAATTTTACTCACTGTCATCCGACTCACTTCTGGGGCTAGCGCAGCCATGATAATAGAATAGGCGCCTAGTTAAAATTTCAAAACGCAAAGTCACTTGCGAAAAAAATATTCTAAGAAATGAAAGCTATATATTGTAATAATCCAATTATTATATAATTAACTTCAATCTCACGACAAAAAATAAATGATAACGAATCATTGATAAATGCAATTCGGAAATTAAATTTCGAATTAGCAAACGATACAGCAACACAACTACCACGTCAAACAACAAATCGGCACTGCTCTGTCCACAGTGCTTTGGATCCTCTTAAACCCGCGATTCTGACTCGCTCTTCGTACGTCCGCCACCGAGGTTTCAAGCGTTTCGAACAAAATCTGGAACTGTTAAGTACGCAGTTCCACGGGAAGGCTGAAGCTACTTTCGTGATTCATTCGTTCGGCATTGAAATAATTTAAGGAAAAAGATCATAAGATCATGGGGGTGCTGCAGTTCCACAGTGCTACCTGCGAGTCGCTCCTGAATTCCTTCCTTTCATGAATACTATCAAGAATGCCAGAGTTTAAAGAATCTATAAAGAATAAAATAATAAAAAATTATCAAAGTGCTCTTCATTAAAAATACTGACAATATCTTGATAATTTTCAAATATCCTGTTCTCATATTTTTTATTTATTATGTATTTTTATGTACCTAGTTCCTAGTTCAGACTTACCTAGTTCATTTTTGTGGGAGAATAAGAAACTTTTCTTGTAGGACTTCCACCTCAACTCATGGTAATATGGTAAAAAGTTTACAGTGGGCACACTAGGGGCCCTTCGGCCCATCTGGGTGTCTCCACTGTTAATATAAATAAACCATAAATACAGTTACATGCAAAATTAAGATCCAATTGATCTCTGCTAATTGCAGATTGTCACACATCTACTAGCTGTACATTAAAACTTTGGATCTTGTGGATCATTCATGAATACCACTACTGTACTAATTGTAGACATCACATGGTTATCTATACAGTCATACAGCTATATAGCTATATATCTACATAGCTACAACCTGAATAATATAATACAAGCTCTACAATTAAGATAAAAGGAGTAGGTGGAACTGTAAAGACTGTATAGAGTATTTGAATGTACACCCATTCAGGGTCTCCCATTTAAAGGTGTCTATGAGGCAAGTGAACATAATGAATCTTTCATACGTCACAATGCTATAGGGAGCACCGCACAGTAGAGAAATCTCTTTAAATGGGGGGTATAAAGACAGAGAGTATCCCCTAACCCAAGATGCTGCCTCCCTACATCCCGTCACTCTGTGTGGGTAATGAGATTTGCCCAAATAAAAAATAAACTACACACACACACACACACACACACACACACACATATATATATATATATATATATATATATATATATATATATATATATATTTGGGAAGGGTTCACAAACCTCTTCTCCACACCATTACCAGTTCCAGCAAAACGTCATTACCAAATACCTCTTTCAGTCATTAATTTAGCTAGTTTATTCTTAAAAGTCTCCAAAGTATGGGAACTCACTCCTTAACTCGAGTGTGAACTCTGAATTACAAGTTATCAACATTATATTAAAGCCCAGGCCATTATTTAATATAAGTCATTAAACTCATTTATACTTTTCTACATTGTGTACAACATACTGTACATCTACTCAAACTTGGTCATCGGGAGCTTCCATTTCATCTAATCTTGACTTGAACATGCTAATGGAGGGGGCTGTAACCACTTTATCAGGAAGGGAATTCCATGCGTTGATGACTCTTACACCAAATGAATTGGCTCTGACTAGTGTCCTCCAATGTCCTCGCTTTTTCAATTTGTAGGTATTTGTCCCAGTGTTAGTTCTACTTAACTCAAAGAAAAAACTGCTGTCAGTGTCCTCTTTCCCATGCAAGATTTAGTATGTTTCAATTAAATCACCTTTTTGTCTCCTCTTTTCTATGTTGTTAGCTCCAGCCTTCTACATATCTCATCATAAGCAAGATATGTATAAAAACTTATGCAAACATGAAAATAAAAACCCACTCTAATTAGAGTGGGTTTTTATTTTCATGTTTGCATAAGTTTTTATACATATCTTGCTTATGATGAGATATGTAGAAGGCTGGAGCTAACAACATAGAAAAGAGGAGACAAAAAGGTGATTCAATTGAAACATACTAAATCTTGCATGGGAAAGAGGACACTGACAGCAGTTTTTTCTTTGAGTTAAGTAGAACTAACACTGGGACAAATACCTACATATTGAAAAAGCGAGGACATTGGAGGACACTAGTCAGAGCCAATTCATTTGGTGTAAGAGTCATCAACGCATGGAATTCCCTTCCTGATAAAGTGGGAATCTCTTAACTGTTTTTCCCTCTTGTTTTGGTTCATTCGTGTTTCTGTATCATACAGAAACACGAATGAACCAAAATAAGAGGGAAAAACAGTCCAGGGACCGACCGTTAAGAAATTCGCACCTAGGTTAGATCCCATTCTCCCGACACCGGAAGGGCATTTTCATTAAGTACATTCGCGCAAATTTAAAACTATCTTCCTCTTCTAAACATACAGATTCTATTATATTTTTTTTTTTACATAATTATTACATTTATGTAACGTAGAACTAGGCATGCCCACATCTGTATTTTTAGAACTGATAAAACTCTGTGTCACCAATAATGCCTTCTCCTTCGGTGAAGAATTTTATTTGCAACGTTTTGGTATGGGAATGGGGTCTCCTTTATCCCCAATACTGAGTACATTATACATGGAATACTATGAGTCGGAATTGTTGCAAACAATATGTCCCAGGAATCTAATTTGGTTTCGTTATGTAGATGATATTTTCTCATTTTGGCATGACCACTGGAACAACTTTGACACTTTCTTTCAGTCATTAAATAATCTTGTTCCCTCTATTAAATTTAAATATGAATGGGAGAAGACAAACAATTACCTTTTCTAGATGTTTTGGTCATTAACGAAAGCGGAAAGCCCAATTTCACGGTCTATAGGAAACCTACTCATTGTAATTCGTACATTCATTATTTTTCATATCATGATGAAGGGGTTAAAAGCTCAATTATTTCTTCCATGTTTCTAAGAGCACTCAGGATTTGTAGCCCACATTTGCTGGACCCGGAAAATTCAAAGATTTGGAACATTTTTAAGGATTTAAAATATCCCGAGTGGTTTATCAGAAAGGCGTATTTTAAAGCCAGAAAATCTTTTTATGCCCCTCGGGAACCTTCAGTTAACCAAAAACAATATGTGAGTTTACCTTACATTGCCGGCTTAGAAAGAGTAAAACCGTTGACGAAAGATTTTAAGTTTGCTTTGGCGTTCAAATATTCGTCTACCGTGAAAAGTAAATTGGTTAGGAATAACGTGGCAAAAGAGGAACAAGCCTGTGTCTACAGCATTCCCTGTAAAAGTTGTGATTTAGTATACGTGGGAGAAACTGGAAGAAATATTGAAACCTGTATTAAAGAACACAAATATGCCTTCAGAAGTTGTAATACTAATAATGCCATTTTTTATCACGCCAGCCAAAATAATCATGCTATAGATTGGGAATCAAGTAAGGTACTTTATAAATGTAATAATTATGTCAAAAGAAAAATAATAGAATCTGTGTGAATAGAAAAAGTAGATAATTTTAATTTGTGCGAAGGTACTTATAAGTTAGACCCTTTAATGAGATTCTTGGTCAAAAAATCCCTTACGGAGTCGTGGGAACGTGTTCGAACCTAAGTGTGAATTTCTTAAATGTCTCTGGATTGGAATGTTTCATTACTCGCCTTTAGTAAATGTAATAATGGAAGTAATAAATGTGGAAATAAATATAAATGCAACAGATGTAATAATAAAGGTAATATTATAAATTTAATAATTAGGGTAAAGGTAATAATAATAAATGTTAAAAAATGTAAATGTAATAAATGCAGTAATTATGTCAAAATATTAGAATCTGTATGTATAGAACAAGAAGATAGTTTTAATTTGTGGGAATGTACTTATAAGCGGACCCTGTAATAAAATGCCCTTCCAGTGTCGGGAGAACGGTATCTAACCTAGGTGCGAATTTCTCATTGGTTTCTGGATTGTTTCCTAATCGGCTTTTTTTCATTCGTTTTTCGGTTTATAAGTTCTGTATAATAAACAATAATGTAATAACCAATGTAATAATAAATTTATAATTTCTGTAATAAATAATTATGCAATATTAAATGTAATAAATTTAATAATAAATGTAATAATTATGTAAAAAAAAAAATATAATATAATCTGTATGTTTAGAAGAGGAAGATAGTTTTAAATTTGCGCGAATGTACTTAATGAAAATGCCCTTCCGGTGTCGGGAGAATGGGATCTAACCTAGGTGCGAATTTCTTAACGGTCGGTCCCTGGACTGTTTTTCCCTCTTGTTTTGGTTCATTCGTGTTTCTGTATCCACACGAGGAGGATGCCAGTGGGCGTCGAAACTGTCGTGGAAATAAACTCTGTCTATTAGAGTGGGTTTTTATTTTCATATTTTGACCTTCACGTAGAAAAAAGTGAAGTTTTTTGCATTTATTATGCAAACATCTTTCGTTTTTTATCAATATTTGTAGCTAAATTAGACTATGTAATTCTCACTTCATACACTAGGAGGCGAATGGCTCAACAGAGTGGCTGAACAGTTTCGCATCTTTGCAGCACGAGACCTGGTCTTTGTTGTGACTAAAGTCACTTGGTCAGTTATAGCATGTGTGTTCATAACTGTTGTGGTTGATAGTACATTAAATTAACAAATAATAATAATAATCATGACATGTAATTCCGAAAATGCATATGGTATTTCAGAATACATTAGTGATCACAAAGGCTTCTTCGGTATTATAAAACAAAGGTGAGTCAAAAGTATTTCAAAAAATGAGCTGCTACTAGTCGAACTGGAGTAGACCTAGTATTGTATTTTTAAAGAACACCGCTTTTATCAAGTTAGCGGTAACTTGAACCAAATTGGGAAGTTTGGCAGGAATTTACTAGATCTGGTGCGTCACCTTTGAAGTTAAAACATTAGTCTCAGATCTGGAGACTCGCTTTTTAGATTATTAGACTGGAATTTGTGTAATTTTCTGGGTTTCTGTAGGCTTTAGAGTTCATTGATAATTTACGACCAGATTTCAAAATCTGCTCAAATTTTCTGACCCATCAAGCAAGGATTTTTTTCATAACATCTTTTGTTAGGCTTAAGACACTATGTCAGAGCATGGAAATTACATATATCGAACTGTGGAATAAATTTTATAAAAAAGAGTTCTGTAACAGAGATGGAATTCACCTTAATAGTAAAGGGAATGATTTACTATCAAAGATTGTATCATATAATTGACTAAAAACCAAAGGAATAGGCCAAATTAGTACAAATACCAATATTCTTGATAATAATAAACTAATAAAAAATATAATTAAAACAAAAGAAAAAGGTTAACAAAGAAAGTAAAAGAGATGCAAATAATATACCATCACAACAAGAACCAGACTAGATTACAAGCAAAATATTCCAAGGGTTCTTTGTCATTTTTCTATGTAAATGCAAGAAGCATCCAAGATAATATAAGTGAATTCAAGGCATACATAGGTATTGAAAATCCTGATATTATGATTGTTACTGAAACTTGGACAAAATTTAGTACGATACCAAATAGTCCATTTAGTGAAAGAGATAATACCATTACTTATGAAATTGATGGCTGTGAACTTTTTATTATGAACGTAAATATTTAGAGGGTGGCGGAGTATTTATTTATACCAAGACAAATCTGAATCCAGTTGGTTACCTCCATTAAAGAGGAAATAGTTGAATCTGTATGGATAGATATTGGGTATAAAAATGCTAGGAAAATCAGGATAGGGGGTATCTATAGACCACCTGAGGGATGTTCAGTTGGAGGAATCCCCAAAAGTAGAGAAGAAAATAAGTATGTAGAAAATAAACTTATTGATGAAATAAATAAAGCAATGACAAGCAATATTATTATTGTTGGAGATTTCAATTATAGGCATATAGACTGGGAAATATTACAAACAACAGAAAGTAATGAGATTCTTACTGTATAATTGAGAATGGTTTAACCTAGTTAGTAAAGGAGCCAACCAGGGCTGATGCCATTCTAGATTTAATTCTAATAAATAATCTAGATACCTTCTAGGATATCTCAGTTTCAGAAACACTAGGTTCAGGTGATCATTGTATCCTTCGGTTTAATATTGTTTGTAATTCAAGACCTAGTGAAAATAAAGTAGAAGTCCCAGATTTTAAAAGAGGAAATATAAATGGACTAGTAAATGATCTGTGTCTAATAAATTGGACAGATATTCTACAGCCTGAACAGACAGTAACTAGTATGTGGGAAAAATTTAAAAGTATAATAATGAACATACAAAGGAAGTATATCCCACAGTGTAAAATCAGAACTGGAAAAAATAAAAAACAACCTTGGATAAACTGCAATATAAAAAGAGCAATCAGAGAAAAAACAAAAGCATTTCATAAATTCAAAAGAACTAAAAATGGCACAGACTCCGAAATATATAAAAGTAAAAGAAGCATTCGCAAGAAAGCAATCAGAGATAGCAAGTGAGACCTGGAAAAAAACCTAGTCAAGAATTCAAAAAATAATCCTAAGAAGTTTTTCAGTCACTTCAATTTGAAAAGTAGAGTGAAAAAGAAAATTGGCCCTCTCCATATAGATGATAAAACTATAGATGATGATCTTGAAATAACTGAAGAACTAAACAAATACTTCTCATCAGTATTCACAAATGAAAATTTAAATAATATTCCTGATCTTATACTACCAGGACAAGATAGAGAAATAAATGAATTAAGGGTAACAAAACTAGATATCCTAAAAGCAATAGATAAATTAAAAATGGAAAAATCTCCAGGGCCAGATGAAATGCATCCAATAGTCATAAAAGCTGCCAAAAAGAATATAGCACAGGCTATGGCGTTTCAAGTTTGAGGCTCTAGTTGGAGCATTAGCATGTTTCCCAGTGTAAGCACTAATTTTTGCATTACACTCTTTACCATCCTTTTCTACTTGACAAATAAAAATACTTTCATCCTCATTTAGCTTAAAATATTGAAAGACTGCTGATTTTCTACTAGGCCCATGACTCATTACTAATAGGGGCTAATTAAATTAATAATTAATATATTGCTAATTTTTATATGGTACCTAGTATCCTAAAATAGAAATATGAAATTCATTTGCTAAGATTTACCAGAACAATAAATCAAATGTGGAAATGTGAATCTAGAATTAGTTCAGGAAGATATTTATTTAGGGCAGAGTAGTATTCTGGTAAATTGTTGGCATATAGAAATTGAATCAAAGAGTCGGGAGTCGGTCATTTTTACCGACTCCCGACTCTTCAAAAAAGCCCAGACTCCCAACCTCTGGAACTTGTCATGATATTTTTGTTAGTTTTAACGAAAATATTCTGTGTCAAAATTGAAGTCTGGCAACTGACAAAAGTCTGGGGTCTGAGATAACAGGAAAGTACCAAATTTATGTTTTAATTGAAAAACACCAATGTGTACTAAAACAAATATTACCCTAAGCATTTTTTAATAAAACTTTTTTTTTTTTAATATTTAAAATATGCACTGCTACTTCACTAGAGATGTACATTACATTAAATTACATTTCATTTGGAAAACATGAAGCCACTCAGGCCGACTGAGGTAATCCAAGTCATGAGCTACATTTTAATAATAATGAAATCTTGCGAAATGTCAAACTCATTAAGCTAATTAATAAACAACTATTTACTACCACCAAAGTAGCCTACATAGCTGAAGTTAAGAATATACACTACATATATACAATCCACAAACTCTTTCACTCGTGAAACTGTCTACATTTTTCTTAAAACTAACTAATGGGCAAGTCATTCCAAGTCATTCCAAGTCATTCCAAGTCATTCCAAGTCATTCTAAAAATCTATTACTCTGACTGAAAAAGTATTTTCATAGATCAAGTCTACAAGTTTGTTTTATGATTTTCTTATTATGCCCATGAGTTATCCCATCATTCTCTAGTGCAGGGGTTCTTAACCCCTGGGTCATGACCCAAACTTGGGTCATTAAATTGCCATTTATCATTTATGTTATCTCCTAATCATTTTACCATTATTATTTTATTCAATCTATTACAAGTGAACTGTTTGAAGGCATTGGTCACTGAGCTAGCCCCAAGACCAGAATTTGGATCGCAGCCTAAAAAGGTTAAGAACCCCTGCTCTAGTGAGAAAAGTTATGTAGCATTGACTGGGGCTATTCAGTCCAGGGCTAATTGGTCTGCCTCAATTAATTAATTAATTATTAATTAACAAATTATAAATTTTTAAATTTGCTGGTGGATTATGATAGAGGAAGCTCTTTTACATATTTAGACTGAGTTTCATGTTATTTAATGGATTTTAGTGAGTTTGAGGAACATTTGAATAGAAGTAGTAAAAATGGTGCAAAACAACCCTTTGGCGAAACTTGGTGTCTCAAAAACCAATGTTTGGCAAGACCTTGCCTGGTGCCCACAGTTTTGCTTCAATTTCAAAAAATGGCTTTGGGAAAGTATTGTCAATTAGTTGTTGTTGAAGGGCAAATGTGCAATTTTTATAAATATGTAGTGATTTGTAGGTTATTATTAATCAAACTTCCAGTCCAATTAGCCCTGGTGAAATTTTGTTACCAGGGCTATTCTGTCCACCTGCATTTTTTTTTTTGTAAACATGTAATTAATACCATTTTTATGCATGTAATAACATGCAATAATCTGTTTTGTTTGTATGTTCCAGGTGTTTATTCTGTTTATTGATGCTCTAGCTACAGGTGAATTTCAGGAAAAATGTTTTGAACATATAAGAATAATAGTAGTACAGATGATTGTGAGAGAAAGTTAGCTGATGCTCTTATTGCTATTAGAGTGCATAGAAAGAGTGCCAGAGATACTGCTAAGCAAATGAACATTAGTAAGACCACACTTTTGAGACATTTGAAAAATATAGATGAATAAGGAGCAGATAATACTAAAAGGCCAGGAGCCTACCAGTGTGTATTGAAACTGAACTAGCTGAGTGTCTTGCAATCATGGCAAAGTGGGCTTTTGGTTTGACTCCTACTGAAGTGTGCGATTATGTGCAAGAGTATGTTAAAGCCTGTAAGAAAGAGAACACTTCAACAGCCAAACATCTGCATAAATATTGTAAGTTTAAGGATGACAGGTCTGGAGAGGACTGGGTTTATTCTTTCTTGGAAAGGTACAGCCAATCTTCAAAGAAGCCAGCACTCTGATACCATAACAGTAAAGTTCATGATTCAAACCCAAAATACTTCAGAGTTCCTTTGGCCCAAATGAGAAGACATAGATCCAGGGACGTATCCAAGGAGGGGCGGGGGGTGATGGAAGCAGTCCCCCTCAGGAAGTCCAGGAAAAAAAATCTGCAGTAATTACAACCAAGGTTCACTGCCAAACTATGACATTTAACAATTTGGTATCTATATACAGTGGACCCCCGATTTGAGTACGTAATCCGTTCCAGCATGGCGTACTCAATTCGAAAAATACTCAAATTGAACTTAATAACCTATGGGAATTAATTAATTCGTTCCAAAACCCAAAAATTTCACCCCACCCCTACTTTTTCTATAGAAATTGGCCTACAAAATTTAGTAATTGTATTAAAAATAGACAGAATAGAATACAAAATACATACCGTACAATATAGACAAAATAGAATAATCCTGTAGGAGTCTTGCTTGATGTGCTGGAAGTTCCAGATGAGGAATGGAGGGGAGGAATTATTGCTTGGAGGGAGAGTCTCCTTCCATGATGATGTCTGGTAACTCATCAGGGCTAGGCGTTCTTAGGCCCACAGCCATTGACATGGAAGAGGTAGAGGGTTGGGGACTTGAGGGCTTGAAATAGACAAACTGAAACGCGTTCGGCATCGCTGGCTGGCGTACTCAAATCGAGTTTTCTACTCAAGTCGAGTCAATAGGAGCCTATGGACGAGCGTACTCAAATCGATGTGTACTCAAATCGGGGGTCCACTGTATAATTGAAGGAGTATATATATATATATATATATATATATATATATATATATATATAACAGCTTCCTGTTGATCAGCGAAGTTAAGTGACATTGGGTCTGGGTAGTAGTTGGATGGGAGACCATCCTCTGCATCCAGATTATGTAGTGACTCATGGTTCGGATCCCACATAAAGCTGTAGGTCCCCTCCATCATATGACCTTAGATGTTGCGAAGGAGGTTAAACAACCCCAATCATTATTTATCATCACATCTTGCGGGGTGAGACAAGGCTCCTTACTCTCCCCTATGCTGTTTAATGTGTATATTGATGGATTAATTGCTTCACTTAATGAGGTAACAGTAGGATGTTGTATAGATAACACAAGGATAAATAACTTAGTTTATGCCAATGATATGGTGTTAATTAGTCCCTCTGTTAAAGGTCTGGATCAGCTACTAAAAGTATGCGAAGTGTATTCGCAGAAACATATTCTTTTTAATGTTACAAAAACTAAGGTTATACAGTTTCATCCTAAAAGCTGTAATCAGCCAGCTGATATAATGTTTAAATGAATGGTGAAGTAATTGAGGAAGTACAAGAGTTTAAGTATTTGGATCAAACTATTACCAGCTCCTTGAGTGATGATTCGGATATAAGAAAACAATCTTGAAGCCTGTGTGCTAAAGCGAATATGACCATAAGGAACTTTTGATTCTGTACAAGTGAAGCTAAAGAGACACTCTTTCATACTTTCTGCAGTAATATATATAGACAGCAACTCTGGGTGAATTATGAAAAAGGTTCTGGCAGAACCCTAAATTTGCTGCACAACAGTTCTTTTAGACTCTTACATAAATTACCCCTGAGATGTGCTCAGCTTTGCAAATGTTTGCTACCCACAATGTCCTGAGCTTCCCGGAGGTAACAAGATGTGCTCAACACAGTCTAATGCAAAGAATTAAAAAATCAACCAACCCGATCATCCAAGCTATCCATGAGTCCTGCCATTTATCCTCTAAGCTATGGACTTCTTGGTATGAAAATGTCTGTCTGTAGTTCCACTTAACTTCGACAGTGCAGTATTATTTCTAATCAATTGTATATATTTCTATCATTAGTATATGAACTATTATTGTATTAATAATAATTGTCATATGGACTATAGTCTGCCAATAAACATTTTCATTTTCATTTTCATATATATAAATATAAATAATGTTATTTAAGCAATATTTTGTATCATTTTTTTAAAATGCATCCAAACACATTTGGACGTGTTTAAACATGTATTGTACTGAAATATGAAGTGCAGGGAAACTGAACACGGCTCAGTGCCAGTTAGTTTTGCATGCACTGCAGCATAGTACAGTGTGATGAGTGGGGCATGTTGCATCATTGCACATTGGTCAAGCTTCATTAATTTGTTATACAATATTGCAATGGATACACAAAAATATTTCAAAACGAAATCAGTTCAGTCGGTTGAAGAACACAATGAAAGTGATACAGGAATAAAATGGATGGTGGGTGGTAATGTGATTTTGTGATATACCTACAGTACATGTAAATTGCCTATTTACTAAAATATTAAATTTTGATTTAGTAAAGTAATTGCGTATTTGATAGAGTACATATTTTTTTGTCAATTAGCCCCTAAATTATTTTTCCATGTGATTATCCTGTTTAAAATTTTATATATGTTAAACAGATATGCGTTTCTTCTGTCTTAACTGATCTAGCTGTTTCTGCATTCATTTGACTTGCCTTATATATGAGTGTTTCATTTAGATTTCTTCTAATAATTTCGTTATTCATAGATATGTTATACTGTTAAATGTTGTGGGGGTTATGAATTATGAAATCCCCTTTTGGGGTTGTGGAGTTTTTCACAAAAACCTCACCCTAATTTTCAAGTCCTATCTGGTTCTTCTCAAGTTTTTCTCTCCCCACAGGAGTCTAGTTAGTAAGCCTGTCAATTGTAAAACCCCCTTAGCATAACATCCAGACTATTTGATCTTGGAAGCCTATTAAAAGGTTATGGAACCTTACCAGAAGGCCCGATAGACAGGCTGAGATTAATACAGGTACGTGTCCTGTTGGAAGCCAAGGGAGTTTGGAAAGCCTTTAAAGGTATGATGTTAAGTGCTCCAGCTTGTAATCCTTGGCCAGTGTACAATAGGAATAAAGACTTGTTCATAATCCTTATTCCTATTTATTGTGGTGGGTCATTTGTATTTCACCATCATTATCATTTATTATTATTAAAAGTAGACATATATATAGGTTGTTGAAACTGTGACTGAGTATAGATAGGTTTGCCACCCTGTCATGTAACTAGCCAGAGAACTTCTTATTATAGGTCACCAGTCACATTATTCCAGAGTTAGGTTTTTGCCCATGCTGTTTGGCACTGATTATAAGTTGATTAACTCATGTGAGATAGGTTTGCCATAATTGTCAATGTAGTTATTATTTTTATGTTGGATTTATTATTTATATGCTTTGATTTCATGAATAAATTATGTTTTCCAGTGATCAATTATGAAGTCATGATTCCAGTTAATGTTTGCTGATTAATCACCTGTTATGTTGTTATTGTGATTAATGGTGCCTGGTGCATGTAACTAATAATCTTGTGTTGTCTAGGCAACCAGTTGGGATTCAACTCGCATGGTCCAGCTTCATCAGGCTTGGATTGTGGATCCAATCCAGTGGTAGCTACACAGTCCATTGAGGTTGTGTCAACCACTGTTGGCCACTGGGATCTACCCTGGAATCAGGCTGGTGACCCTAACCCTACTAACTAGCCAGTGTATAAAGAAATTGAAACTCAGGTCATAAGGGAGGTCAAGTTTGGAGGGTAGCTAGGCTGGGACAGGGGTTTAACATTCTGTACAAGTTTTTTTCCGGTACTTGTCTCCCACTTGCTTTCTATCCTTTCTGCCAAATCTCACTAAGTGTTATTGGTTTTCCAGACGTTTTGTTAATTGTGATTCATTGCCAGTCTTTTTGTTATGTTTATACTGTCATGCTGAATAATTGTTTATTTCAGATATAATAGAGAAAAACAGAGTAGTTTACTTCTATTAGGTCTACCTTTGAATTCCAGCCCTTTCTTGGACTCTAAGTGGTTGGTTCTCCTACTCATTGGAGAGTCAAATTTAGACACCTGAACTGGGGGGAAGTCCTTTACAGTTAATGTGCGAGTCAGACCTGAATAATCTCCTGGAAATAAACCACTGACAAGAGAGGCATTCCTAGATACCAGAGGAGATTACATCTTTGCCCAGTCTCTTGACTATCCCAAACCCAGAAATATGAAAAGGTGCTTGGTGGTTTGACAATACAGATACTTGGGGACTACAGCTTATGCAGCCACCGCAACATACTTTTTGGCATCCCCAGGGATCAGTTGAGAGATTGGTTGGAGATAGTCAAGTTTAAAAGGGGAACAGGGGAGAATGCCTTGCTAACATCCTAGAGAAACTAGATGGGTGCCGCTTTCCTCGACCATTGCCATTTGATATATCAGATGGGAGAACATTTGCAGAATTTAGGAAGGAGTTTGAGGATTATGCTGAGAATACAGTGGCAGGAGGACACAACTACTGGAAAGTGGCATTGCGAGAGAGTCTTATGGGACAGATGAGAGGGGCTTTGATTTAATTGACTGACCAGGGATGCCATATGAAGTTGTCAGGAAAAGACCAGATTTACTACAGAGAACTCCATTCTACCATGATGAGAGACAAGCAAGAGGCATTTACTAATGTTCAGTTATGACCCAGTGAGACTTTATACCAGTATGCAACCAGGTTAGAAACTGTGTGGATGACTGCAATGCCAGGAGTAGAAGTGGATAATTGCCAAGAACTGATTTAAAAATTTCTTAACACTGTTCCTGATGCAATGAGTTTATTCAGTTTAATTAATATAGGCATTCACTACACTTAAATACCTGAAGGAATAGGCCTATCCTTTTTGAGTTATTAGTTTTATATTATGAGGTTTTCAATCAGAACTCATAGAAGATTAATTACGTCTCCCTTGCCTAAAGCATCGCTTGGAACTCAACACTTCTTGAGATGAGCTTGTATAAATTTCTTTTGTCTTCAATTTTTGCTGACTTTACAAAGTCCCAGACATCTGATTCTTGTGTTTTTATTATTTCTTCTCTTGAAGTAATTTTCATGCGTCACCGATGGCAAATTTTTATATGAAATAGTTTTTCTTATGTGGACCCAATGCCTACATATTGGGTTCTACTGTATGGCAATTATTTCCATTCCCAATAGGCTATGTAACCAATCCTGAGGCAATTTGTAGTTATTTAATTCAATATATTAATAATTTGTATTTAATTAAGAAATAAAGGTACCATATACGATACCGTATTGTAGGCATGTATAGTTTTTTCATAATAAGGGTGTTGGCACCAGTCAGAGAGGCAAAGGCTTATGTTTTTTGGGATGCTTAATATGTCTAGAATGCATTGTGCTAATTTCCAATCTTAATTTTGTACCTTATTTGGCATTATTACCTCATTTCTACCTCATTTCTACATCCTATTAGCAAAAGCTAATAGGATGTTAGGCTTCATAGCGCGTAATTTCGAATTTAAATCGAAGGATATTATATTGCCCCTTTACAAGTCCCTAGTCAGGCCTCATTTGGAATATGCCGTTCAATTTTGGTGCCCGTACTTGCGTGAGGATATTGATAGGTTAGAAAGGGTTCAGCGTCGTGCCACGAAACTTATTCCGGCATTGCGCAATAAGCCTTATGAAGATAGGATTAAAGTGTTAGACTTGTATTCACTCGAAACTAGGAGATTAAGGGGGGAGCTTATTGAAGTTTCAAAATCGTTAATAACATCGATAACGTAAATTTTGACAAATTGTTCACTTTCGATAATAGAATACTCGCAATAACGGATTCAAGTTGCGTGGCAGACGTTTCATTACTAATATCGCTAAAAACTTCTTTACGTTTAAAGTAATTGATAAATGGAATAATCTTCCCGCGTCAGTCGTTCATTCTACCAGCGTTAATGTGTTTAAGAACCGTCTTGACAGACATTTTAAAAATATTAACGTTGTTTAAAATTAAAAAAGAAAGTTAACAACAGGAGCTCTGGTGGTGGTGCTCGAGGATGAGTCTGTTGACGATGAATGCCAGCTTGTGACATGCCAGCGTGTGATGCCAGCAATAAAAAAAAAAATAAAAAAAATTAGACTAACACGAATGTAGATGTAGCTCATAGCATAAACTAACCCACTTTTTGTTTAACTTTACCTACTTTTTTTTTTTTTCTTATCCTCCTTACTTTGCATGTCTCTAACTCTTTTCTTGCATGTTTGTAGTTTGCATGGTATGACAGTGAGTTAAGACTGTGTTTGCATGGTTTGTAAGCGTTCTTATTTTACTTCTTTTCATCTTTCACCCCTCTCCTATATTCTCCGACTATTTTTCTGACTTGTCGGCAGTGGCCGGCGGATGATGATGGTGAGACTTTTTCCCTCTTTTTCTGAATGAATGTTAACCCACGAATGATAGGTGTTGCTCCTTACTTAACCCTTTATTCTCCTCTCTTCTCTTAACCCCCTACTCTCTCCTTTCTCTCGGGCTAGCCTTAGAGTGGATCTTAGGGTCTTTGTTAGCCTTAGCATCTGTAGATCTGTAGATCTGTAGATCATATATTTTCAAAGAAAAACATGCTAAAAGGTGATATAAATGGTAAATCCTGTATTTGATGTAGGGTTGACCAACTCATGTTGAAAATTTGATATTGATTGAAGAATTTTTTAGTATTAAAAAATCCTGCCAATGTATGTCAGTGTTTATTTACAGAATAGCTAGTCTTTACGCTAGGGTGATTTGTGGTGCCATCTTAATTATTTTGTTCTAGAAAGTGGCGCTCTATTGGATGGTGACATGGAAGCAAGTTTAGCTATGTAATACACTTTTCATTCAGGAATTCACATTCCTTTCCTTCCTATTTTTACATACAAAACATGTAAAATATGAAAACAACCTTGAAAACAATTAAATTCTCCTTCATTGGTTGCAGATAAGCTGTTCTTGGACCATGTAGAAATAAATTTTGCTTTATCTTTGTGTGCTCAATTTGTAATGGTAGCAATGAAAAATGTGTGTATATAAATAGAAAAATGAGACATACAAAGGATTTAAGCACTTTTAAACTTGGAAATAACCCAGGAGAGTTTAGATTTTAGATATTTGGGTAATTCCAGGACAAATAGACAAATGAAAGTGCCAATGTACACTCCACCATCTCCAAAATTCATGAAACTTGGTGTGAGGGTTGGTTTTAGTCCAAATTACAAAAATCTGAATTTTTTTGAAAATTGGTCAAGTTGGTCAAATTTTATGGCTTGACCAAATTTTGGTCAAATGAAAAAACCAACAATTTTCAAACGTAAATATCTCAGCTGCTAATTGTGGTAGCGTAATAAGTCTTAAATGATAAAATATGTAAAATTAAGTGTAGTTTCTAAATATGTATCATTTTTTTAGGGTAACAAAAATAAAATTATGATTTTTTGGAAAAAATGTCAATTTTCTTTTTTTTTGTGATTTGGCAGTGAAGATATCATTTTTCGAAAAAAAGACCAAGAATAAAAATGTTTATTTGATGTATGTACACCATAATAAGTAATAAAAAGTCAGCTTATAGTTTATTATAAGGCTCAAAACTGAGTTTGAAATTAAGTAATAAAATTTTTTTTCAGACGACGAAGATTTATTACAGACTTGTTGGTCCAAAAAAAGACAATTTTCAAATCATATAAAAAATACATGTAGATAAACCAAAGGAGAAAAAATCTTTTAAAATATATGTACAATGTACATACATAACCTCTCTTATATTTAGGGACAGAATATATTGACAATAATAATGTTTAATTTATAAAGTGCTTATCAGAGTATAAAATACTCTTCCTAATACTACATGTACACGAGTCTTTGAGAATGAATTAAGAGACAGTATTCTCATCCAGTGAATCCAAATTTTAGACACTAATAATATAATAATAAGAAAAAAGAATTTGAAAAGATTTTTATAACTATTAAGTAGATACACAAATCTTAGATAAAATTTTTAGAAATATTATACAGGGTGTCCCAAAAGTCCCTATCTATTTTGTTGAAATAGGCTGAATTTCAAATAAATGTCACACTGACCTGAATACAGATGTATTTCTATACAAATTACAAGTATTACACCATTAAAATCTTTAATTAGTAGTTCCCACATGTGCTCCATCTGTATCTCTGCAAATCTCAAAGCGGTCAGCTGCATTGCGGAACACATTTCTGAGCATTTCAGGGGTTATTTTCTCAACTGCTTGCCTAATGCGATCTCGCAGATCTGGTAAATCTCGAATATTTCTGCGATAGACCTCTGATTTAATGAAACCCCAAGCAAAGAAATCCAATGGGGTCAAATCCGGAGATCGCGCTGCCCAGGGCCTATTTCCCCCATGTCCAATCCAATGATTTGGAAAACGCTCATTTAGGTATGTCTGAACAATTCTGGCATAATGACATGGTGCCCCATCCTGCTGAAAGACTACATTGTTGAGAATGCCATCTTCAAGAAGTTGAGGTTCTAGAAAATTTTGAAGCATATCAAAGTAAACAGGCCCTGTCACTGTAGCCTCTGCAAAGAAAAAGGGCCCGTAAATCTTAGACTTTGTCATTCCAAGCCACACGTTGATTTTAGGTGTTTCTTTCCCATTGAACTCAGTTGGCTTTTCATTAGCCCAGATGCGACAATTATGTCGATTGATTTTACCACAGGTGTGAAAAGTCGCCTCATCGTTAAATAAAATGTGGTCCATTAAATTGTTATTTTGGATTTGTTCGACCAGTTCCGCACACATTGCTGCTCTTTTTGGAAAATCTTCCTCATGTAAGCTGTGTAATAGCTGAATGTGATAACACTTCTTCAGCTCGAACGCAAGATTCTGTGAACAGTTGTTTTGGGTATGGTCAATCTGTGGGATGCTTGGCGAACTGACATTCTTTGATCATCTTCGAACATTATGCGAACAGATTCAATGTTTTGTTGTACTGTTCTTGGGTGTCCACTTCTTCCTTCATCATGCACAGATCCACTCCTTTTGAATTTGTTCACCAATTCACGAATTGCTTTATCTGTCGGTCCAGGCTCATGAAACCTTCTTGAGAATCAGTCTCTAATTTCACATTTCATTCCTCTGATGCGACATGTTACTATCATAACGCGTTCATGCACATCCATCACCAATGATATGGATCTGAAAAATTAATTAAAAATGTAAAAATAATTAAAATAGAAATCTAATGCATGTACAGTATTTGTCTAGAAAGGTGTATGCAATCATGTCATTAAAACATTCATTTGAAATTCAGCCTATTTCAACAAAATAGATAGGGGCTTTTGGGACACCCTGTATAGACAATCTTAAATAGTATACATTCGATAGAATTTATTTTATCTTCTTTGAAAAGTTATTTAATTCTTGAAGTGGAAAAATGTATTGTATTCTTGTTCCTCCTCGTAAACTTGCTTCAATACTCCCAAATATATTTTCTGTTGGAATGTGACAAACATCATCTTGCGCAGGAAAAATGTATGAGGGACATACACCCGAAGGATGGAGAAATTTTATCAGAAAATAATCATATTCACAGTCAAAGGACTGGACTAATCCGAGCCATAGTTTATTTTCATACCTACAACCCACAAAAGAGCCTGTTTCAATTTCGCGTTGAGAGACAGTATTATGTTCTTGATCCAAAGCAGAAACTCTAATGAGCTCTCTTATTTCGACTGACTGTGCACTCTGAGAGAGTGGATAAACCTTCAACAAATTCTTGGAAATTGGGACGAAGCGATGTAATTGTTGAGTACCTTTGATAGAAGTAATAGGTTCACTCAGACGTTTTTGCAACGAAAGCTCTACATCTACAACTTCTGCCTCAGAGACGTAAAAAAAGTCAATAGCAGTTAGGAATTCTTGAGAGCAGAAATTGTAGAAGTCCTCAGCTGTTAAGATTTGATGGTCGAGAGGCCGTCGTAAGCTTTCTCTGGCGACTGCTCTTTCTACCGTTCTGCCAATACCGTTGCAGGCATTCTTCCCGTGGGATGTCGTGAAAAAATTCCACTCAGCATGAATTTTGAAGTCTTCGAAATGATGGCATAAATTTAGAAAATTTTTCATTCTTATACTGAGCCGCGCATCCATCTGTGAAATAATGAATTTTAGTTAGGTTTGAATTTTGTTGTTGGATGCACAGGATTAATTTTTTGAGAAAACTATGAACCAGAATTGTATCATGCCTGCGATGGTTTGAAACGAAGCAGTAACTTTTGCAAATTAGTTTTCCTGCATTGTTTTTGGAATAATAAACGAATGGGTGCACTGTACATTGCGAGTTCTCCCAATGAAACCCCTGGGCACAATCTTGTACGATGAATGAGAAGTTTTCCGTGAAATCGCCCACCAAAACACCTTCATTTTCAGGCAGAGTTTCTTTTAGATTTTTGAAGTAACTCGACTGACATTTATTCGTGAAGTGGTCTCTTGTCAGTTGTGCAATTTTTTTAGTGAGCGATTCCACGTATTCCTCTGGAGTTTCAGTGATATCTTTTAACATAGTGATCAACGGACACCCATTGTTTATATTTTATCTCTTCCATCGCCATGAAGTCCAAACTTTCCAAATAATTTTTGATTCCGACCTCTCGCGGGCATCTTTTGCACCAGTGCATCATACAATCTTCATTGTCCATGCCGCAGACGGATAAAGACATTAATTTTTTATAGTCTAAATCTTTAATGCCTAATGCTGATATTTGTAGTTTCAGATTTTGGTGATGCGTACATACGCAGACACTGTGAGTTCTGCTTTGTCCCGCAAGCACGCACCATGATGGTCGAAGATGAGCAAAGGTACTAAAGCCTATTTTGGGATTTTCATAATTTTTTGCATATTCAGCATATAACTCTTTTCAAGTTACACAATACCAGTCTTTTTTGTTTTTTATTTTTTCACCCTCTTCATTTATTGCAAACTTATAATCTTTGATTCCCGGGCACATCCTACTATATTCGTCATTTTCATAAAACTCCTGAATGATTTTTTTCATTTCAGCTATGACAACCTTCCCTTTTGTCATGTTTGGAATGTTAGGAAGAATCCCAAACTGTTTTTGAAGATTGCGGCTCTTACGCACCATATACTTTGTTGCTCCAAAGAAGTCAGCAGTTTTTTCAATGGGATAAGGATACAATGATAGTATTTGTAACCTAAGATTGCGATCGTTACTTGCTTGAAATTTCTCCTTTAATTCTTCCATAACCTTTTGATACCTGAAATAAAGTGTATTTGACATTAAGTTTAATTAGTATATTTTAATTAAACTTTTCATAAAATATATGTATATGTATTATATTGTCCGATTCTAAAAATGTAAACAGATAAAACTTAATTTAGTATATACTTCGATGACTGTATTAAATTTAATTTAAAATGTCAAATTTCAATAACTATGTCTGAAAAGTAGTCTTGCCTCTCTAAATCATCTTCCAAACAACTTTTTTTGGACGGACCAGCTTCAGAATAGTCAATAGGAGCCCCATAAGCAGCTTCAAAACTTTGTTTAACCTTTTCCATTGTCGATCTGAATTTCGTAGAAGCCTTTATCTTTTTTGTCCCGGCTTCAATCCAGCTGTAAAACAAATTCATAAATTTAGGTTGCGTGAAATAATCAAATATCAAATATTTTGTATATATGTATTCAAGTGCTGATGCTAATATTTAAAAACAGAAAACTATGAATTTGGCATTAAGAAACAAATGTCCTGAACGGAGTCTCTATTGTTTTATTACCTGTTTTAATAGGGCTTTCATCAAATAAAGGTAAAATATTGTCACTGAGCAAATCTTTATTGAATTGCCTGTCTTGAATGAAAAATTCTTCCAATGGTGGTGGATTCGTGGAATCGCTACTGCTTCGCTCCATACATTCATTAAGTATGTCTGGCTCAGGTATTGGTGCAGGTTCCGGCTCTCTGGATGAACGTTGAACATGTTCTAATACAATTGGCTTCTTTTTAATTGTGACATAGCAATTGCTGCATAGTAATTGATTTTCTTCCAAAATTCCATAGCTTGCAGCTGCCATGGCAGAGTTTACTTTTTTGATGTTACAGAAAATTATTCTTGAGTGTTTTTTCATAGGATCGCAACAAAATTTTGTGTTTTGAGGCATTTTAAGGGTTAGGTAAATTTACGTATACTAGAAAATTAGGTATACTGTATACTGAAAATCTAGAAAGAAAGCAAAAAATTGTTAAAATTTGGAAGATTTAAAATTTTTTTTTTTTTCATAATTTAATCATCGATAAGCTGACTTTTTATTACTTATTATGGTGTACATACATCAAATAAACATTTTTTATTCCTGGTCTTTTTTTAAAAAAATGATATCTTCGCTGCCAAATCGCAAAAAAAGAAAAAAAACTTTTTCCAAAAAATCATAATTTTATTTTTGTTACCCTAAAAAAATGATACATATTTAGAAACTACAGTTAATTTTACATATTTTATCATTTAAGACTTACTACACTACCACAATTAGGAGCTGAGATATTTACGTTTGAAAATTATTGGTTTTTTCATTTGACCAAAATTTGGTCAAGCCATAAAATTTGACCAACTTGACCAATTTTCAAAAAATTCAGAAATTTATAATTTGGACCTAAACCAACCCTCACACCAAGTTTCATGAATTTTGAAGAGGTTACCATGTACTTCATTTGTCTATTTCTCGTAGAATTACCCATTTGAGATACTGATTGAACTTTCTTTTATATCAATCAAACTTTCATCTCAGATTCAATGGACAACCTTAATTTGATGTGTAAAACAGGAACAGAGGATCTAGTAAACTAGATGCAAGCCAACATTTATGAATGTTTCCTTGGCTCAAAATTCAGGGTAAGAATCACCTAAAGCAACAACATATATTTTCTAGCATTAAGACAGAGAGAGTGATTAAAAAAAAAAAGATTTCAAAAGCTAATATACTCTCTCTTTGGGAAAACATAGTAATTAATATAAGCTTTGCAGTAAAGTACTTTCCAAAAAAATAGTTGGTCCACACAGGTCTATTAGCTGACAAATTTTTGCAGTTGTCTCTGCTCATTTGTATGCTTGCCTGAATAAATAATTTGTTGGTGTACCTGTTACAGCAAATCATCAGCATTATTTACTTTATTTTTTTAGATCATGTCGAAGACTCCAAGTATACTTTGAATTGAGAAAGGTGGAAGTGCTGTATCTGCTGTAGTTGAGGTGCTCATGAACTGGATGAACCCATTTGAAGAAAGCCAAGATATTGTTGGCCTCTCCACAGCCACAGCTGCTCCACAGGATATGGCAAATGACCTGATGTAGGCACATTGCATAGGAGAGAAGGCCTATGAGAGTTTCAAAAATGAAAGGTTTGAAAATGATCCATCAACAAGAAAGTTCCACAATCCCATGAAAAGAAGCAGACTGAAAACCTTCACCATTGTTGACAAAAAGAAATGGGTAGCTGCCAGTGATGATTGGTGATTGGCTACAGATGACTCGGGTTTCTGAAGACCATCAAAGCTGTATGAGCAACACACATTCAGAAAGCTGCTGCCCATGCAGAGGCCATGCCAGACAATTCTGCAACTGTGATTGATGGGATGAGTTTGGTACGGAAGGTTGGAAATTATTTTGATACATTTGGAGATGTTGCCTCTGTTATTCACAGAGGAATCACTGAGTTTCAGAATTGATGTTGTGTTTGTTTGACACCTACTGAGAAATGTTGATAATGTTGAGAAGTCTCTGAGGGGTGAAAGGCATGGACTACAACTACAGAACATATCTGAAGCACAAATTGTGAAACAATGGAAAAGGTTCTTCTGAGAAGTCAACAGCAAAACCAACCTGATCCAGTTCCTAGTGAATGAGTAGAAGAAGCCAAAGTTTGCAGAGAAGCTGATGGGAAAGTGTCTCCATGCTACATATCTTGATACATGCTGGAAGAGAGCAGACAGTGTGTGTGAAGATGTACTAGTAGCCCTGTCAAGCCAACATGAAGAGGCAGATGGGAGAATGTTACTCCATGCTTCCCATGCTTTCAGAGAAGGTTTCCAAGCAGTGGTGATCTGTGCAGAAGACACAGATGTCTTCATCCTCTGTCTTGCATTCAGTGATGAGATCAATGCTTCACTGTTCCAAAAATGTGGTCTAGTGTTTCATGAAATCACCACTCTGTTGTCTGGTGCTGCTATAGCCCACACCATTTTCTTCTTGGTTTGAATTGTCAGAAGTTGTGTTCTGTGCTTTCATTTGATATTTTTGTGGTTTTGACCCTTAAAATGTCATCTAATGAACATCCAAGAACCATTAATGAGTGTGGTGGTGCTAGTGGTTCAAAATGAAAGCAAATGACACTAACTGTTATTCAGAAAGTACCCTTGGAAATATATAACATCCAAAATCCAGTGAAAGTTCAGCTTGAAGTTGCTGGAATTTAGATGTTCAACTGCAGTTCAGTTTTTGATAAAATTGCAAAATCCAGATGCAATTTGGATATAGTCCGTAATAGTTTAGCAATATATTGGTGGTACTAACCTAACTTATTAGTAACCAAACCTAATATACAGGGTGTCCCAGAATTAACTATCTATTTCAATGAAATCGGACAAATTTTTTAAAAACACTTTTATTTATGTTTATCATGTTTAATGTGTGTTAAAAATGTATAAATTTCTAAATTTTTTTCATAATTTTATTTTCATAGTTTTTTCATTATCTGGTCCAATGAAAGACCGTCTGAAGTCATAGAATGGCAAAGAGACTCTCCAGAAGTTAATGTGTGGCTTGGAATGACCAAATCCAAAATTTATGGTGCTCCATCTTGTTGAAACACAACATTATCAAGAATGCCATCATCAAGAAGCTGTGGTTCAAGAAACTGCTGAAGCATATCAAGGTAGATGGTACCTGTTACAGTTGCTTCCGCAAAGAAGAATGGGCCATAAATCTTGGATTTCGTCATTCCAAGCCACATGTTAACTTTTGAAAGGAGTCTCTTTGCCATTCTATGACTTCAGACGGTCTTTCATTGGACCAGATAATGAAAAAAATTTAGAAATTTATACATTTTTAACACATATTAAACATGATAAACATAAATAAAAGTGTATTTTTAAAAAATTTGTCCGATTTCATTGAAATAGATAGTTAATTCTGGGACACCCTGTATTACTTAGTTATTATGGACTCTCTCTGAATGATCTGGTTTCTGCAATTTTGTCCAGCTTTTATATAAATTAAATATATACTGATCTAGCTATTATGGGTGACTTTATATGCCAATATTGTAATTGAAATGAATGTGGTAGAAAGTAGTTCCCTTCTGTGCCAATCTAACTCCAAAGATAGGGCAATATCTGATACCTTGGAGTTGAAAGGATGTCACTCAAAACCTTGGTGTTGAAAGGAAAGATTAAGTTATAGAAAAATGAACTGAAATTGATAGGTATCTATTAGGGTGCCACTTATTTGGTGTTTTCATTTTTTGGGAATTTCTATCAGGACGGGCGCATTTCTGGTGTCATTCCGTCTAAAAACATTGTGTGTAAAATATTTTTGAAATAAAATAATAATTAGAACTGCCTCAACGAGGTCAAAGTTTATACTTTTTGTCGAAAAGTACTCATGGCGTTCTGTTATCATGTCAGTTTTCGTTTCGATAGCTGCTGTAGTTTCTGAGTTGAAAAATGATGACAGACAGACAGACGGACGGTCAGAGTCGTTGGTTTAGTCTTCCGCACTGGTGTACAGAAGACTAAAATGAGGTATTATACAGGGTGTAACACGAGTTTATCCAAATATTGATACAGGCGAAAGAACATGTTATTCTAAGTAGAAAATGGGTTGGGACGAGTTTTGCCAACACTAACAGTGTTTCATTCTCTTTTTCAGTGAGTTCTGAAACGACGTGATGGCTTCGGCAACAAGATCTAAAACAGCAGTCTATCTCCTGGGGACCGTGGACCACAGCATCACAGGAAGCATGCTGCCTACGGGAAAGCAGGCGCTTCAGTACTTTTTCCACCTTCACCTTGACGTCAAGAAGCCGATCAAGGAAGCAGCTGCTGAGACAGTGACCGCAGTCAAGGAATTCTGGGAGCGGTCCCGTATTCCTACGCAGAAAGACCAACGCGCAAGGGACAAGGTTCTCCGAATGTACGAGAAGTGGCGGGCTCTGAACAAAACTTTAAACGGCGCAGGCTGTGACCCAAATCAGGAACGAGGCCGAGTTCTCTCATCCCCTGGACCGCCTCTTCGACATCGCACACGAACAGGCGATGTCGATGATCACAATCGAAGAGGACAGGGAGTTCCTGACGGGACAAAGGGCCGAGGTGCGGCGCGGCCGCATCTCCTCCACACGTGACATGACGCTGCACACTGAGGAGGAGCGTGCGAGGAGACAGGAAGCGGAAAGGAGCCGCCGGCAAGATGATGAAAGGGCGAACAGAGAGAGCCGAGAAGAACTCGTCGAACTGGCATCGAGCTCCAGCTCAGGTGCAAGCCCGACTCGATCACCGACACGGCGTCGTCGCCGAGAAGAAGAGGAAGAGCTCTCTCTCCCGGGCCCGTCCACGTCGAATGCAGAAGCATCTACGACCCCTTTACCACCCAAGCGATTCCGCGCGCGTCGAAAAAGATGATCACCCCTGATCTCTCCGCAGCGATGGATCGGACGAAACTTACCGACCGAGAAGGTGTTTGCTGTCGGCGGCTGCGAGGAGCTTGGGCCACGACCCTGAGGAGCTGGTCTTGAACCGCGAATCCTCCCGCTGCGACCGAGCAAAGTTCCGTGCTATGGCAGCAGCGGAAATGAAGGCAGCCTTCCATCCTACTGTGCCGCTGACCGTTCACTGGGACGGGAAAATCGTACCAGCGGCTGATGGAGGCCCTGCTGAAGATCGCCTTCCAGTTCTGGTGTCTGGGGAGAACGTCGACAAGCTTCTGGCTGTGCCCAGCCTCCCCGACGGCACCGGCCGCGCCATGGCGGAAGCCGTCCTCTCTGCCCTCGAGGATTGGGACATCAAGGGACGGATCTGTGCCCTCTCTTTTGACACCACCGCCTCAAACACAGGACTCTCAGGAGGAGCTTGCTATATCATTGAGCAGAAACTCGAGAAGACAGTGCTTCATTTGGCTTGCCGCCACCACATCCACGAACTGGTGTGCGAGAAGGCATTCACGGCGTGCCTCGGTCCCTCTACTGGTCCTGACATCCTCCTGTTCAAACGATTCGCCGCCCAGTGGGACTTCATCGATCAAACCAAAGCGAAGCCCTTCGCTTTGGATGGAACCATGCCGCAGCACCTGAAGGACGCCCGCGACGACCTGCTGATCGAATTCAGCCGCCTCCTCGACGGTCAACATCCACGTGATGACTACAGGGAACTTCTGGAGCTCTCTGTAATTGTGCTGGGTGGTCCGAACAAGCGGGGTGCCCGGTTCGCTCGTCCCGGCGCCTTCCATCGCGCGCGCTGGATGGCAAAAGTCATCTATGCCATCAAACTGTTCCTGTTCCGGGAACAGTTTCAGATGTCGTCAGGCGAAGCGGCTGGAATCCGGCGATTCACCATCTTCGCCGTGTCCATCTACGTGACGGCCTGGTACAAAGCGCCGCTCCCGGCAACGGCCCCAGCCGCGGACCTCGCGCTGCTCAAGGCCCTCGTCTATTATCCGGACTCAGCGGTGGCCAAGGCGACGGCGACAGTCTTCGCCAGGCACCTATGGTACTTGAGCGAGCGCCTCGTCACCCTGGCCATCTTCGATGAGGGTATCGACTTGGCGACAAAGCGGGAGATGATTAAAGCGATGGAAGAAGAGGAAGGATCGGAGGATCCCCCGCGGCGTATCAATGTGGACCTGTCCACCGCCTCAATCGCCAACAATACATTGGCCAAGTTCACAACGACTACATCAAAGGAGTTCTTCAAGGTTCTGGACATCAGCACCGCCTTCCTGCTCAAGGATCCGGAGGAGTGGCGGACGGACCCAGCCTTCATCGCCGCATCCCGCCGAGTCCAGGCCCTTCAAGTTGTCAATGACTTCGCGGAGCGCGGGGTGGCGTTGATGCAGTCTTTCAACCTGGCCCTTACCAAGAGTGAAGACCAAAGGCAGTTCCTCTTACAAGTGGTCGAGAAGCATCGCTGTGACTTCCCAACCGCCCGCAAGTCCACCGTGACCTCTGCAAAGTAGGCAACAATGAGAGGGAGATGGGCGCCCATGATACCCCCCCCCCCCTTGAGGGGCTAATACTCGAGTTGAGGGGGACCTAGAGTTGAAAGTATGAAGTCCAGTTATATGTTTTAGGTCAAGATTAGTAGCTTGAACAAACTAGAAGTGATATTTTATTTGCTAGAGGCATAGAACATCATGATCTAAAATTTCTACTTTTCGAGAAAATATACAAACTTTGACCGTATTGAGGCAGTTCTAAATATTGTTTTATTTCAAAAATATTTTACACACGATATTTTTTGACAAAATGGAACCAGAAACGCGCCCGTCCCGATAAAAATTCAAACTTTCGAAAATAAGTGTCACCCTAGTATCTATCCATTATTTTTAAAATAAGGGTACAATGTGCCAGAAATAGGTAATAAATCCAGATTAGCCATGAAATCTTGATGTAGTCAACTAAATGCCTAATAACTGATAACTATTTAATTTTTGTCCCCAACCAAAAAATTTGGAGGGGCCATGCTGGATTGCACATGTCCATTCATCCATTTGTTCATCACACATTTATGTTCAGGCTATAACTTTTGAATTACTCAAGATAAATTAAAGAAACTTCACACATGAACAAGAATTGGGTCCCTACATTAAAGGTGATGGTCACAAATAAAGGTTGGAAGTCTGTACCATAACTTTTGGACTGTTTTACATAAATTGATGAAGCTTCACATAAATTGATGAAGCTTCACACATGTATGGATCATTACATGATGGTATGGTTGGAACAGGACTCAGGTCTCTTTATTAAAAGTCAAATGGAAGTCTGCTGAACATAAATTCATGAAACTTCACACATGAATGGATCATTATATGATGTTTTGAACAAGACTCAGGTCATTAAAGGTCAAAGAAACAAATAGATGTAATATGGAAGTCCATGCCATAACTTTTGAAATGCTCTATACAGCTTGATGAAACTTTGTACAGATATGGATTATCACAAGACTCTGATCCTTGTATCAGAGTTCAAAGTTCAAATGAGGGTCCACTGAACATAAATTCGTGAAACTTTGCACATGCATGGATGATCATAAGATGTTTTCAGCAAGACTTGGGGTCCCTGCATCAAAGGTCAATGGAGGTGCATGTCATAACTTTTCAACCACTCTACATAAATTGATGACACAACACACACATGGATAATCATAAGGCTCGTGTCTCTGCATCAAAGATCAAGGTCACAAATAAAGGTCAAAGGTCAAATGAAGGTACACAAAATAATTTAACTAAACATAAGTTCATGAAACCACGCATGCATGGATCATCATAAGATGGTGTTATGAGCAAGAATCAGGTTCTTATACCAAAGGTCAAAGTCACAAATAAAGGAGGGGATAGTAATGTCATTCCAACATTCTTGTTAGTTGAGATTTGCCTGATAAAGGCATCCTCTATTTGGCAAAGCAAGAAAAACTGAAGAATGAAATTGAAGAATTTGCTTTAGTTCTTAAAATTCTTTTTATAACCAAACCAAAAACAATTGGACCAAGTTACTTGCATGCTATAAAAGAACTTGTTTAAGAATTATCCTTTTTGCCAAATAAGCCAAAATATCAGTCTTGTTAATATTTTTTTTTAAAGCATATACTGAAGATTGGTTTGGTTTTCGGGCATTGCCTGATGAGTAAAAGCAAGTTTGAATTGTCAGATAGCAATAAACAGATAAATGTTAATTTTCATTTGATTTTAAAGATTTTCAGATTTTCAAGTGCATGAGGTGGCATCATCAGGGGAAACCATTTACTTAACTTCGGAAGAAGTAATTCCAGTTCCTTCAGTTTCACTTCCAAATAGTAAGTATGAAGGGTTGGGATGAATTAAATCCTTAGTTGAAACATCAGTTATGTCAGACTATATAGATACATGTATACAGTATAGCAGTGGTTCCCAATGCAAGGCTGGCATTAATGGGCCCAACCCAGTTTTCCCCACCCGAGTCATTCCATCATAATGGTTGTACCGTTTGAACATAGGTTTTTACATTCCTAGTGCAATAATTCTCAGAGTACTTGCAATAAACCAATAATTTGTTAATGGTATATAGGTAATAGTCTAAGGATTAATTTACCGCAAAAAGATTTTAATTTACTGTATTACGTTTGAAGTTACAATTGCTGAAAGTGGATATAACAGTTGTACCCGCAATGCCACCTTACGCACACTTCATGTGTTTCTATTCTCAAACTCTGTGATTTGTGAAGGCCTAGAACTTTAATATTTACAGCAAACATACTCAAGGGAATATTTAGTGTTTCTGATGGTAGTGTTAGCAATGAAGTATGTACTTTAGGTTTTTAGTTATTAGCAATCAAGTGGTGTAATGGTCATTCCCGATATTTCCATAATGGTTGTAGCCCTCTGAATTTTCTGTAAAAATATGCAAATAAAGCAATCAAATTGTGATGTGACTTGTATCAGTAAGATTCCTTGATATATGTACAGTATATTCCTATAAATAATTTAAATGTTTTGTAATATGAATGCACTTTGGGCCAGTTTATAACTTTTTATTGTTACTCATAAATTCACCAAAAATTTTGCATTTTCTAACATCACTAATTTAAGCAAACGTAAACTACAGGCTATAAAACTAGTTTGAGTTATTAGACTGTTCCACTTGGGAACTCAACTTCAGGGAGTGAATGCATCCCACGATTGGAAATGTTCGGTTGTGGAAGCTGTTTTTCAATGTCTTCATAATCCACAACATTGATGTCTGGATTACTTGGGAAGGTGAAATTTGACTCAGAGGATTTCTTCATGCAACTAATGCAGTAGTTACCAGTTGCAGCAGTCAGATTGATCTCCTCGATGATAGCAACGTAGGGCTTTTTCATATTTCTTTTGGTGGTCACCCTGGTTATCTCAACCACGCCAGGTCTCGAACCCAATTTTTTTTTCTGATCATTAGGTCACCCTGGCTATCAACCATTCTGGGTCTCGAACCTGCCTCCACCTTAGAGTTTAACGTGTGGTGCACATAAATGGTATAGATGGGTGTGTACACTGTGCCAACTGACTGATGATGCCCGGAGGCACAGTTGGCTGATTAAGCCAACTCGCTGATGATGCCTGGAGGCACTGACTGATTAAGCCAACTGGCTGATTAGGGGCATGCTAACATTTTGTACGTATACACACCTAGAGACTCAATGTTCCCTCTAATTTTTTTTAGTCCATGTGCGCAAGAAATTTTCATTGTGCATACATTTAGATTCATGGTGAAAAATTGTGCAAAATTTTCTCAGTGCTATTATCTTCAAAATTAAATATCTATAAATATTAAATACTTAATATTATTTCTGTAAGGTGATAGCTTGATCATTATGGTACTATTAAATGGATATTAAAAAACTGTTTACAATATTATATATTCTTAAAAAAAAGAAAACATTTTATCCATTCTAAAAATATGAATTAAAAAAAAATAGTAAAATAAAATTCAACAAAATAAAGAAATAAAATAAAAATAACATTAATTGAAAATGACTATTTTAGTTATCACTTCTCAAAACAATTTTTAGTATTTAGCAATTTAAAATAGACTACCTATCGAGATTAATACATGGTTTTATCCATTCATAAAATAGGAATTATGAGATAATTACTATTCGTTTTTATGCAAAAATAAGAAAGAGAAGGTTTATATTCAATGTGTTAATGTATAAAAGAAAAAAATGCAAATACATAAAGTAAAAAAAAATCTATATTGCATAATTGCGCAGATGTCAGCGAAGTTGGGTGGAAGAGGTTAATACTTAAAAGAGTGACTATAGAGTATGTTGATGCAAATGGTCAGACCTTGTGTGATGGTATATTTTTTAAATTACTTCATTTACTGTCATGACTCATGATATGCTTGAGCCTGTGCGCATTTTATTTTGCTGTGTATGCGGGCTTCACAGTGCGTGTGCGCGTGCACACACGCACACCTTAGAGGGAACATTGTGGCTAGAGTCTATTTTATTTTTTAAAAAAGATCTAAAAAGAAGAGAAATAAAGCAAGTTATTAATAAACAACTAAAATAAAAGCTATACGAGGTATAATGAAACCAGTAAAACATGCATAATGGTCGTGACTCCATACCGGCTATGACCATTACTCAAGAGTTGGGAATGACTGTGACGCTGTTTGTGGACAAACCTGAGATGTTGACAAAACTAAATCATGGCAGTAAAGGTAGATAAAAACTAAAAGAGAGAACAAAGGTGGAGCATGATCAGATGTCAGCTGTTTTTACTAATCAAAAAAACTGAAATTTGTGTAATGGTCATTCCTCTTTCACCCATAGTTTTCAAGTGCATGTCACACAATAACTAAGATATCTAAGATAAATCTACAAATAGCCTTTTGTAGCTAAAAACATGTACTGTATGCGGCTGTATGGTTTTAGGGTACCTTATATTTACTACTGTTTATTTTGTATATGGAATTGAAAATTGCCTTGTTTCTCTAGTGTGTAACATATCAGAACATAGTAAAACCCCGATTAGCATGGTTTATAAATTGACACCAAATCCCAAATAACACGGGGTCAAACTTCGATTAGCACGGTAATATTTTCAAATGTCGCGCGCAGTCACTGTCTTCTGCTGTGTTCTTAAACGTTTTTAAACGTCAAATTACGTACTATATTGTGTCATGCTAAATGTGGTGGTATTGTAAGCCTTCTGTTTGTGTGTAGTGTGAACAACAGATGAAGGAAATGACTGTAAAAGAATTTGATACGATGTTTCACGAATTCAAAAAGTTCAAGCCACTGATAATGGATATCGACCCTAACATAGAGCGAAGCATGCAAGTTTGCCGAAACTTGGAAAACAGTCTTCGCTGCTACAGGTAGATGCATGCAGAGAAGAAGAAAGAAAAAGAAGAGAAGGCGGTTTAAACGACCCTGGATAAATATTTTTCAAGGAAGTAGATTTGTACTGTATAGAATATTTTTCACTCTTTTTTTTTATGTACAGTACCTACTATAATGTTTTGTTTCTAATAAACTGCTGATTAGTGAACACATTTTGACTATCCTTTACTATTATATTAGGTTGAAATACGGTAAAAAAAAAAGCTTTTTAAAAAGTCAGCAAAAATTTTGAAAGTCCTGGAACCAATTACTGCATTTCCTATGTATTACTATGTTCGATTAGCACGGTTTCAAATAGCACGGCATTTTCACAGAATGAATTAACCGTGCTAATCGGGGTTTTGCTGTACTTGTATATCTTTTGTCATTGTTTTATAACTAATGGAGATATTTGAAATCTGTTTATAGTTTTGAAGACTCTAGATCTTTAGGAATAAAAATAATATAAAGTTTTGTAAATTTGGTTAGTTTCAAATTTTCATCAAAAGTTGACGTGTGTGTGGAATGACCCACCTGGGTTTAAAAAAAAAAAAAAATGGAAAAACATTATTTTCCCTACTTGTGGGTTTTTTCAAAATTATTCTATAGTTCACCCATATCCTAACCATGTACAGTTCTAAGCACAATGTTAACGCACTAAACCATTACTGTAATACTCATGGTAAGATTTATTGACAGAATCTTATTGTAGAAGAGAAATTGGTAGGTATATAATATAAGTAACCTTCAAACCTTTATTTAATCTTGCAAATAATGAAACAAATCCCTGTGAAACAAAAACCTTGTATTTTGTTATAGCTAAACACACTAGGTAAAATTTCTTCTAAATGCTTACCTAAATCAGATAGAATAATTTGAAATACTAGTGAGATCAAAAACATTAAAAAAAAATAGCTAGCTTAAGTCTTTGGTAAGTTGATAAAGTGATAATCAAAAAAGATTTTGTCTTAACTATTTGTATGATAGAATGTCTGCACTACGTGTGAGATAGATCAAGCACTAAATAAAAAGAATTTGTGGTATGTATCTAAATATTCCACATAGCTATAATAACTTACAATAGGTACTCATTAGATTTAAAAAACAAAGTTTATATCATTGGCTAACTGAAGTAGTACATATCCATATGGTGATCCCCCTACCTGCATGAGGATTCCATTGCTGAAAAAACTTGTGAAATTGTGCAGGTTGGAACTGTCCCCATAATAAAAATGGGGTTAGGGGGATAAAAGTTTAAAAAACAATAGATGTATAATAATAATAATGCATGTAAAATAATATACAACTACAAGTACAAATAGTAAAAACTTGTAAAAAAAAAATTCAAAAACATCATTATAAGAATAATGTAATCCAGAGGAGCATGAGAAAGATGACTTGATATAAACTAGCCAGTTGTACAAGAGATGAGCTACTGGGCATATTGCTGCAAATGCTAAAATATTGTATTTATA
The DNA here is from genome assembly GCA_023014485.1 of Bathynomus jamesi. Classification (NCBI taxonomy): domain Eukaryota; kingdom Metazoa; phylum Arthropoda; class Malacostraca; order Isopoda; family Cirolanidae; genus Bathynomus; species Bathynomus jamesi. Next base: position 201,643 of record JAJOZX010003251.1, read on the forward strand.
GTAGCTACACGTAAGTATTGTATGTATCATACTGCATATGCAAAAAAGTGTTAACAAGTCATATTTTAGTATTTACCACAATTTTAAAAAATTTGTGCTGATTTATCTTTGACTCTTAGCTCATGCAGATTGAAAAAAGGGTAGTGAAATGTCCTCATCCTAGCTCTGAATTTGTGCAGGTCAGGGAATCACTATACTAAGTTACCAACATGAATCAGCAATAAAATGAAAAAAAAATGGACCCCTGTAATTAAACCTAAGCAGCAATGTTTAGTTATCAAATTCAGATTTGTAAGGCGTATCCAAGTGAAGCTGCTTATGTTCTTTATATAATTCTCTATTTTGAAAAACCCAGTTTTTTGGGTTTTATATAAAAAAACCTGAAAACCCCCAGGTGGGTTGGGCTTTTTCATATGTGGTTTTTGCCAACCTTGTCCCAATGTGGGTGCCACTGACCTTCAGTGGGCATTTGAGAATTTTAGGGTGTACTAGGAAACTATAAAATTGTTACCTTCTATTAATAAATCACTTATCCTGTTGTCATCTTTATGAGAGGGCACCAACAAATATTGATGGACATAAGGGGGTATTGGCCTATAGAAGTTTGGGAACCACTGGTATATAGTGTTTCAAAAAAAATTTTTCCTTCACTCCAATTACTGTTACATGTAACTCCTGCATAACATATGGGTCATTCCATGTCAGTTCAATGGAATTTTGGGTCGAAAAAACGTGACCATCACAGATTTTTTGGAAAATTGGCATACTTATAGATCTTGGTGAGAAAAACAGAATGGCACTTGCTTCAACACTCTAGGTCGTATGGTTCTGGAGATATGGTCATTCGAATTTTGTAAAAAAGGTCAATTTCCAAGGTTATACCATATTTCAACATGAAATATCTCGGCTCCTATTGCACTTACAGAGACCATTTAAACACTATTTTAAAGCTTTTAAGCAGATCTACAACTTTGGTTCTATTCATATTTTACCTCAGTGGTCAAAGAAAAAGTTGATCTTATTTTTGACTTTTGACCTTGTGTAGGCTATTTGAATTAGGAGTTGAAAGCACTCCCTTCTCCCTCACCAAACTCTCTGCTTGCCTAGCCATGTAATCTGAGCACTTAAATTCTTCTCTGATCTTTATTTGTGTTCATTTTTTTGGTAGGATAGTAAGAATTGTCAGTTTTTCACTTTGACTTGTCACTTGATTAAATTTTTCTTTTAGTTGTTGAAGAATCTCTAGTTCTGTATCATCTGAGTCACTGCGTGAAATTGGTTGTTTAGTTGCAAGTTCAAGCTTTCTTTTCACAACTACTACTACTTTCCTCAACTTTTCTTTGCGTAACCAGCGCTGTCAGAGAGTTTACATGGTTTTATTGGGGTCTCAAGTGTGGCCAATGAAGCATTGAATTTACTAAGCTCATACTGCATTTCAACTACATCTCCAACAGTTTCAGCTCAGATGGGGCACTTGATGAGGTGGATGGTGATTTTTCAAGTGGTTCACATTCAGGCATTGGGGATGGATGATTTGCTAGTATATTTTGACAGGTTGCACATACTTTATGATTATTTGTTAGTTTCAATTCAGGATTTTGATCAATCAAATTTTTAGGCAATGCACGAATGCCTTTTTTCACTTTTCCTGTGTGTTTTTTAAATGGGTCACAACAGAACCTACCCATATTCAATTAGGTGGGATCAATTTTTATTTTTTGGGGATTATTTATTTTTTCTGGTTCTTAAAATATGCTATCATTTACGAACAGCTTAGAAATAGAAAAAAAAAATCATGTATTTTACTCGATAACCCCCCTGTACATATGGTTTGAAAGTTTATTGAATATCATAATGTTTATTCTGAGAGTAAATTCCAATTTATTTAAGCAAATCTTGTTAAAAAACATGAAATATCATTGAAGAAGTTAGAAATAGACCTGTAATTGATTAATTTGTTACAGAATATATTTGCTAGAAAAAAAATGGGAAATAATATATGTATATATTTTTACATCACCTAGACAACAAAAAAAATCATAAATTTGGACATAGCATAATAAGCACACCGGACAAAAAATTAGTCACCCCTCTCAGAATGTACCTAATAACGTGTGATGGCGCCTCTGGCCTTGATAACCGCACGAATCCGGCGAGGCAGAGAGACTACGAGGTTGTGCATGTACTGAACATCGATTTGCTGCCACTCATTCATCAGCCGGTCCCGAAGTTTCGCCAGAGTCCGTGGGTGTCTATTCCTGCGCTTCACTTTCTGTTTCCAGCCTGAACAACACCGACGCATTCAGGATTAAAGGCTTCATTAGACCTGCGATGTACTCGTCGCCTCCCATCATTGGAGAACAAACAAAAATGGGACTCATCGGACCAAATTACACATTTCCAATCTGCCGCAGTCCAGTTTTTGTGCCTCTGAGCCCATTTATAACATGCCAATTTGTGACTTGCTGTTAACAGCGGCCTCTTCCGTGGTACCCTGCTCCAGATGTCCATCGCATGCAGTTCTCGTCGCAATGTCCGTTCAGAAATTGGTCGCTGGAGAACCTCATTGGTTTCTTGGAGCAATTGTTCTCTGGTTTGAAAACTATTTGCAGTTACTAGACGAGAAACATGGCGGTGGCCCCTATTGTCGAGAATTGTTTTCCAGCCACAGTTATGCTGTCGATTGTCAGTTGATTGCGAACTACACCACTCTTTGTAAACTCGCTGGACAGTACGCGTTGACACACCAACAAATTGGGCTACTTCAGACATTTTGTGTCCATGGGCTCTGCCAAACACGATGGCTCCTTTTTGCCACTGAGTAACGTCTGCCTCACGACCCATTTTGCAGACTATATCCAACACACACTTTGTTCTTCACCACCTCACGAAACAGATCTGATCCTGTGTGCTACGTCACCGCTACTTGTCACTTACCAATGCTACATCAGCGCCCTCTGTGTGACCTTGAACTTCCTACTATCGGTGCTATTAGGGGTGACTAATTTTTTGTCCGGTGTGCTTATAAATGCCTCTAATTACCACGCATTATTTAGCACATAAGTATATTTATAGCATTATCAAAATCTTTCATAGTCATTGTCATATTTGATGCAACTCTGTCTAGATAGATTTTCCAAGTTAATTGCATAAGTCTCTATTGGAAGATTCTTGTAGTACTTTTTCAGTTGGAAGATATCTGATGACCTGGGAAGAGATGTCGATGTACCTCTTGCATATCTCACTTCGATGTATATTCTGTCATTTTTCTCTTTGAGTGACAACCTTGTATCATTCACAAAATCATCTTCTTCACTAGCTTTGGTGAAAGGTCCACCAAGTTTCTTCAGGGTGTCTAGATCTTTGTTCTTTCTTTTGTCAGCTGATATGTTTGCTACCTCCTTGTCACTTAATCCTTGCCTCTTAAGTTCTTGTTGCTTTCTGCTCCATTCTACCAACACATTAGGAAGGGGACCATCTTGCTGTACTAGTTTTACGTATACTTTGGCCATAGACTTGCCTTCAATCAAGTCAGTCCTTCTTCCTTTTACATGTGCATGGCTGGCCATAGGTAGCTGTTTTGCACCACGTTGACTGAGCTCATAGTTGATGCTTCACACTGACTGTTCTGGATGCAAGTTGTTGATTGGTGCTTTCTGTAGTTTCTTCTGATCCATCGATGCTACCTGAAAAGGAATAAAATAGTACTGTACCATGAGGATACAAAAACAGCATCAATTCAACAATAGGACATTATAAAATTATGTATTGCACTTACCTGTCAAGGGGCTTCCACATCACAGTCACCAAACTGGAATATGTCTCCACGTTGTTTCTGCCATCCAGCTGCTAATTTCTTCATCATGATGCTGAGAACATTTGTGACTCTTGGTTTGTAGCAGTTAATGGCTTTTGTGATTGAATTATGATGTCTTCATTCCACAGAAACATTTTAAACCTATCAGGTGATATGAAGTTGAATGCAGGCTCGTCCAATGTTCAGAAGATCAGATGGATCCATTTTGCATAAATCAGCGGACAGCATTGGAAATGCAATCATGATCTTAGCATAATCTGTTGTGCTAGCTGATGTCAGACTGATGAATGGTTCAATCAAATGTATTCCAATTAGTGCACCAGCTAGACAAAGGATGCGAATACATTCAAGGTTACTGAATGAGCGCAGGATGCATGCAAGTTGGTTAGTGATGTGTTCATACTTGTTGAGAAAATTAGAAACATCTTCATCCAAGTGGATGTTGAATTCTGAAATTTCTGCTTGTTTTGCTTGTCATTCTCTGTGAGCAAACCTGACAGTGTTTTTTGAACTCTTCATACAGTTTTGTTATCTGGTTGACAATGTTACTGATAGACTTTGTGTATAGGTTGCACCAGATCCAAAGGTTCTGCAAGTTGTAGGCAACTTTTCATGCAGCATCACTAACAAAGTTGATTCTTACCAGCTCTGGCTGGCCTCAGCATGAACATCATCACTTGAATAACATCTTGTTGGAGTGGCAGTACACCTGCCTTAAACTGATATCGCTCAATATATTCCACATCTCCACACCAGCATGTGGAAGCAGAATGTAACTCATTTTGATCCTGTTAATTACTGTAAGTCTATTTTAAGATTTCTTTAGCTCCTGTAAATTATTAAACAAGCATAAAAAAGTTACAATTAAAATAATCATGTAATATATATATATATATATAATATAATATTATGATTATATGTAAATAATAATCATAAAATAATAATCAATGGCAAATAATCAGTTTTTGTGGCTAATATTGTTATTTAGCATCAGCAAACAATTCAGTTAACTAAATTTATGATGTGAATATTGATGTCATAGCAATTTAATAGTATTTTTTTTTAACAAAACCAGATAAAGTGGCTAATAATTTTCATTGTTAATATCAGCAAAACTTCAGAGGGCATGTACAGGGGGTTAATGACATCAGATATTTGTGAAACATGGTTCATTTTACTTCTTTTGTATGATAGCAACTTTTAAAGACCAGAAAACTGGGGGTCACCATTTCTGTTCCCCCCCTAATTCAAACTGCTGAAATCCATGTTTATCTAAAAAAATTAAAAAAAACATATGTAGCTTAAAAGCCAGGGTTGGGTTCATTTACACAAAATGGAAACGATTACAATTTTTTTTTTAGTTTTCTTCAAATTAATTACAGTTAGTATTGTACTTCACAATTTCAAGATCAATTGCAATTACAATTAATTTTGTCTGAATCAATTACAATTACACAAATATAACTATCTATTCTATATATAAAAATATATCTATATCTAACTAAATAAACTATCAAAGGTTTATTTTCATTGGATGATGTATGACTGCTAGATCTCAGGGTATAATTTTTAACAATTGACATTAATTGATCAATTACGTCAGTTATAGCTCAAAAATGAATTACAATTACCTTTATTTTTTTTATTATTTTAAATCAATTACAATTAATGGAAATTAGGATCAATTAATTAAAAATACAATTATTATTCATTGTATTCAACCCTGTTAAAAGCTATTTTTGCTTAGATGGCACAAATAAAATTTGGGACCTACTGATCCTTGTTTCAGAGGTCTACAACAAGAAAAAATGTGCAGTTTGATTTACAGATTGGAATAAATACAGATGCTAAAAAAATCCTTGCTCCAAGGTTTAAATAAGCTTATTTTCACATGGGTACATACTGTTGTACACAATGAATAAATACACAAAGTTAAGTAATTCTATTAAAACTCATCTAACTTTTAAAACAACTTATTCTATAGGGTAGTACCTATAGCCTAGTATAAGGTACTTATATACATACATAGCTTTACCTTTAAACAGGATAGCAGGTTCAAAGTTCTTCACACTTTTGAATGTCCATATAAATTAATTAATTATGTACAGTAATTTAAATTGCCTATATTATATAATTCTCTGAAATATACAAAAAAAATTTTTTTTTATAATAGGGCCAGATACTTATTTAACCAAATAACTAGGTTAAGTTAGGTTAGATAATTACTGATTTTTTTGAAAATTAGCAGACATTATATATCAATAAGAAAAATCTAATGGTATTTTTCTCAATACTAGCTCAAACAGTTCCAAAGATACGGTGCTCCAAAGTTTGGTGGAAAAAGGTATATACTTGGTCAAAATGGAGGTGGTATGGTCCACTGAAATGGCTGTAGCGTCTGTACTAACTTAATCAACACTAAGGAGTGCATTATGCGAATTTTTGGAACAGTTTCTACGGCAGGAGGGACTTGTTCCTCGAAGATGGACTTCATCTTAATGACGTAGGAGCTGCGCGTTTAGGAAGACTATTTCATAATACTGTCTCTTCTTTTCAGGCTGCCGTAACTCGAACGGTCCCAGCGTAAATTCTACAAGTTTCCCCCACGCTCGCGAAGGTGTCGTAATTGCAAGCAATTTGAAGGTTCTATCCTTAAATGCTCGTAGCCTACGAAATAAAATAAATGAATTTTTTTCCTTAATTGCTTGTAAAGACTATGATTTAATTGCGATAAATGAATCGTGGCTTAGCACTGAAACACGTGACTTTGTAGGGGAATATCAAATTAAAGGTTATAGACTTTTTGTTAAAAACAGAATAGGTAGGCGAGGCGGCGGTGTTATGTTGTATATCAAAGATAATATTGCGAACATTATAGAAGTAAAGCACTCAATTCCAGAACCGATAGATTCGACTATAGCAGAACTTAAATTGAACGATTTCAAACTTCTTGTTGCGGTTATATATAGGCCCCCAAATCAAACAGCTGATACGGACGAAGCGTTATATTGTGAACTAAAGAGAATAATCAGTAATGAGCAGGCTTTAGTTATGGGTGACTTTAATTGCGCCAACGTGAATTACGATACAATGCAGGGAGACGCGGAAGGTAATCGTTTAGTTAATTTTCTCGAGGATAGCTTTCTTATTCAAAAGGTTGGGGAACCTACGAGGTTGGACAGTATTTTAGATTTAGTAATAACTACGGATGAGAGGCTAATTACTGATCTTCAAGTAATAGAACTGTTGAGCAATAGCGATCACAATATGGTAGAGTTTGTCCTCTCAGTAAGTCACTCGAAACCAACTAACTCGACTAAAATTCCTAACTTCCAGCACGCAGACTTTAGTAAATTTCGAAATAAATTTTCACACGTTAATTGGGAAAACGTAATGGGGAACTCCAACGCAAAACTAATGTGGGAATCGTTCGTAACGGTATTTAGGACTATAAATGAGGAATGTGTACCGTACAAAATTAAGCGTGCGAAAGTAAACAACAAGCCCTTGTGGTTTACTTCTAGAGTACGAGACATTATAAAGAGTAGAGATAGGGCTTATAGGCAACATAAGTGCGATAAAGACAATTTGTTGTTACGAAACAACTACATATCTCTGAGGCGTGAAGCGAAAAGTGTAATAAAAAAGTCCAAGCATGAATTTGAAATCTCCATAGCTCGTGATGGTAAAGAAAACCCCAAACGATTCTTTCAATACGTCAATAATAGAAATCCAGTAAAAAGTGTCTTAGGTCCATTGAAAAATGTAAATGGAGATCTAGTCTCTGAAAACAAGAAAATGGCTAACTTGCTAAACAAATTTTTTACATCAGTTTTTACTATAGAAGATGTAACGAATATCCCTACGGTCATAGACATAATACCTTTTGATAATGGTAATATTTTGGATAATATTGTCGTTAGTGAAGGGGAAGTAATGCGCTATATTGATAAAATGAAAACGCGTAAATCACCGGGTCTGGATTCCATATATCCCATACAACTAAAAGAATTAAAAGATAGCATTGTTGTGCCGCTAACAAAGATTTTTAATGCGTCTATTTCTGAGGGGTGCGTACCAGATAATTTCAAGTTAGCAAACGTAACACCTATCTTTAAGAAAGGCGATAAAGGTGCGGCGGGAAATTATAGGCCAATCAGTTTAACGTCTGTTGTAGGTAAGCTACTGGAATCAATAATTAGGGATCGTATAGTCGAACACTTAGAAGTGCATAATCTGGTTAGAAATACGCAACACGGTTTTAGGCGAAACAAATCTTGCTTAACTAATCTTTTAGAATTTTTCCAAAGCGTGGTTGACGTTTACGATAGGCATCGGGCGGTTGATGTAGTGTATTTAGATTTTCAAAAAGCGTTTGACACCATGCCGCACAAAAGACATTGAAAAAACTAAGGCTCATGGAATCAGGGGTGTAGTAATAAATTGGCTAGAAGAGTGGTTGCGAAGCAGTAAACAGAGGGTGGTTGTTGATGGAGCGGAGTCGTGTTGGGCTAATGTAGCGAGTGGCATTCCTCAGGGTTCTGTATTGTGCCCCTTGCTTTTTCTTATATATATTAACGATTTAGATGTCGGCCTAGTCAGTACAGTTTCAAAGTTTGCGGATGACACGAAGCTGGGTGGTAGGGCGATTAATGACGAAGATAGAGGTAAAATTCAGGAAGATCTGAATAAAATTGTTGATTGGTCAGTCACATGGCAAATGAGATTTAACGTGGATAAGTGCAAAATTTTGCATATAGGTTCACATAACGGTAATTTTGCGTATAGTATGTCAGGGAAAGATTTAACAAGCATAGAGAAGGAAAAAGATTTAGGAGTTATAGTCACTGGTGATTTAAAAGTAGCGAAACAAAGTACAGCAGCGGTCAATAAGGCGAACAAAGTGTTAGGGTTTATAGCTCGAAATTTTGAGTACAAATCGCGCGATATTATAGTTCCTCTTTATAAATCATTAGTTAGACCCCATTTGGAGTACGCGGTCCAATTTTGGAATCCGCATATGCGCAAAGATATAGACAAAATCGAAAGAGTTCAAAGACGAGCAACTAAGATGATTAGGTCAAAGTCGTACGAGGATAGGCTTAAGGAGTTAAAATTTACTACTCTCGAGACTAGGAGGTTAAGGGGTGATCTAATCCAGGTTTTCAAAATTATGAATGGGTTCGATAACGTAGATAGAGATAGCTTTTTCGAAATATCTCAATATAATAGGACTAGAAATAACGGGTGTAAGTTGACAAGTAGAAGGTTCGAGACAGCAGTTGCGAAAAACTTTTTTACGATAGAATAGTAAATAGCTGGAATAGTTTGCCAGTAGAAGTAATTAGTAGCACGTCTATAAACATGTTTAAAAATCGATTAGATGCGCATGTTGATAGAAAGGGTATAGTTTAAGGTAGTAAAATTAAGGCTTTGTGGGGATAGATCCCACAGCTCAACACAAGTGTTGTGGGATATAGGGAGGCAGCATCTTGGGTTAGGGGATACTCTCTGTCCTTACACACCCCATTTAAAGAGATTCCTCTGCCGAGCGGTGCCCCCTATAGTACTGTGAGGTATTGAAAAACTCATGATCTTCACTTGCCCCACAAACACCTTTAAATGGGAGACCCATAATGGGTGCACACACATTTCTACATTACTGTACAGTCTTTACAGCCACACCTACACTTTTCCTCATAAGTGTATATGGTTGTAAATTTTGACTTGGTCCGCAATCGATATGGACCGTGACTTGATGGATACCGTAATGAAATTGACTGGATTCTTTGGATCTGATATATTTGCATGTCCGTTATAAATAGATATAGTGTAACATTTGTGAATAGTAGTCTATTATGACTTGATCCTCTGGATCCAGAGATTCTATCTTTAGTTTTAAATCGATAATTAATTAGTTTTAAATTGATAATTATTTAGTTTCATAAAAATTGGTCATTGCCAAATTACCGGCAGTTTTTACATAAATTTCTTATGTTCTTGTGGTTCGGAACCCACGTAAAATTGTAGGTCCCCTCCGCCACCACGGAGGACATACACAATATACGATTACGAACACAGTTAGGTAGACCAGCCATGAGTGGATCCTAGGGTCTTTGTTGGTCTGAAACATTATAACATTATAACATTATATAACAAAAAATCTTGTTTTATGTTAAGGTAGACATGTGTACCCAAAATTGGGTGAAAGGAGAAAAAAAATCGGTTGTGACATCAAATGACCGACATTAGGTCAAAAGTCAAAAATAAGATCAACTTTTTTTTTCTTGACCACTGAGGTAAAATGTGAATAGAACTAAAGTTGTAGATCTGCTTGAAAGCTTTAAAATAGTGTTTAAATCGTCTCTGTAAGTGCAATAGGAGCCGAGATATTTCATGTTGAAATATGGTATGACCTTGGAAATTGACCTTTTTTTTTTACAAAATTCGAATGGTCATATCTCCGGAACCATATGACTTAGTGTTGAAACAAGCGTCATTCTGTTTTTCTCCCAGAGATCTATAAGTGTGCCAATTTTCCAAAAAATCGGTGATGGTCACGTTTTTTTCGCCGTTGAACTGACATGGAATGACCCATATCTATAATATTTTTGTCAGTAACTCTGGTATAACTTGTGTACAACTGTACTTAACATAACTTTACCCTGTAACATTCTTGTAATTTTTTTTGTCAGTAACTTTCATGGAACTTTTGCATGGTAACTTTCTTTTTAACAAGCAATATTTTCAAAGAAAAACTGAATCACAGATGCTTAAAAATTAAATAAAAACAATAATTAAAACAAATTATATAGAAAATTATATAGGACCAAAAGATAGGCTATGTACACTCCTGAAGAAATTATATATACACCTTGTTAGGGTTCTGTGCATTGGTCTTTCTTCATACAAAGGTCAAGCTGGTGGCCCTGCCTCTAGTCCTGGCTTAAAAATGTCTAGACATATTTTGTCCCCATATTTTAAACACCTTCAAGGCTACATATCTTTTGCCTGCAATTTATACTTTAGAAGTTTTAGATTTAACATGGTTATTTAACAAATTACTTACAGCTTCTCTAAAGCTATAGTAGTATAATTGTAAAGTAGAATATTATGGTCTGTTACATCAGAAACCTTATACAAATCTATGAAGACAGAAATCATTATTTTTTCACTTTAGTGACAGTGACACGCTCTCTAAGAATTAAGGTAGCCATTTTAGTTGATATTTCCTTATAGAACCCTACTAATTTGGAGATAATAAATTGTGATTTTAAATATTGGTTTATTCTATTTCTTCTGATTTTCTGAAAAATTTTGCTGAATCCAGATAATGAATACATTGGTCTAGAGTAGTTGGTGTATGATCACTTCTCTTAAAAGGAGTTATATAAGTAGTTTTTAATATTGATGAAAATATTCATATAAAAACAAGTTAATATGGATAATTTTCCTTTAAAAAGTTTCAGTTGTAGTGTTATTTTAATTTAGAGAATGTCCTCTAAATTGGGTATGGAGGGAGGAAGAGAAGGTAAAAGGAGTTACTTTGCTGAAGAGGAGTCAGTGGTTGCATTCCTCTCTCTCTGCATTTAAACCATGTTTACGCCAAAGACCATTTATAGCATAATTTTAGGAGTTCTATTGGGAACCTTCCTCACATTTGAATGATTTGGGTATATTCTCTAAAGATCTTTCATGGTATTGTGTGTACAGGTACTCCCCGACTTATGACGGGGTTACGTTCCGACAAACCTGTCATAAGTCAAATGGTTAAGTCAAAAATAACCACAATGGTAGTGATGTGCGTTAACATATACGTAGTTCAATCAAAGTAAAATAACAAAACACACACATTATACAAATAATAGTATGATGCATGGTCGCTACACAGCTCCATGGCAGCGCGCGCCAGCCACAGTTGTTATACGGCATACGACCAACTGATTGGAATTCAAATTTTTCGTCGTCTATTATTTTATTTAATTTATTTAATACGACAGTCGTCGTCGTAAGTCCGGATGGACGTAAGTCGGGCGGTCGTAACTCGGGGAGTATCTGTAGTAGTATTAATTATTAAATTTTAATATGTGCATCACTTTCAGAGGATCTCAAAAGACCACCTGAAATTGAAGATGATGAAATTGAGCTTCTAAAACTTATTTCTGGTCAAAAACATTTCGGGGAAACAAAGCCCTCGGTTTTCCTGGAGAAGTCAGCATCTGGAAATGATTATAAATGTAAGATGAAGGAATATCTTTTATAGGCAAAACAAGCAAATGGATAACTTAGAACCAAAGTTAGAATTCACCATTTCCATATCATTTTGTGCTTTGATGCATTTTCATGTTGCCAAAGTGATACTGTCCTATATTTTTGTTAAATTTCTGAAGTTCTAGGCCAAAGCTAATCATAAAATTTTGTGGTAAATACGACTTCAGTTGGAAGTGATATCCTAGTTATGTTCCCAACCAAATAAATTTGCAGGAGCCATACCGGATTAGGGTGTGTCAATTTTAGGGAGCAAAGTGAAATCTTTAGATTTTCAAAGACTGTTAGTGACCAAATGATGCATTTTTATGTGCTAAATTGAAATATGGCTTTAAAATCCAGATTTGACCACTCCTAGCTACTTATATTTGAAGCTGAAGTTTACGAAAAATCAGCAATTTTTGCAAGTATTTTTTTTATTGTATATAACTACATTTTACATACACTACATACAATTAAAGACATTTTGATTGTATTTCAATATTAAAACTTAGAAATATAGATAGGTTTCTTGAACTTTGCCATGTCTGCCTTGCTCTTGTTCCTGGACATGAGCTCCCTACTGGCCACCTGGCCACTGATGTATGTCTCCCTCCTCTCTTGTGAGTAAACATGTTGTGCTGCTTCAGTTGTCATCCTTACACACCTCTCTACTGATTGTGTGTGTGAGGGCTATGCAGGAACTTCCATTTGTCTATCCAGAAACTCCTTGATTGTAGCAGTGGTGAGGGAGCAGGTCAGAGAAGGCTCAGTCACACCAGAGTTCCAGTCATTAAACTCTGAGAGTTTGGTGGCATCTGGGTTGATGTCGGGAGTCTTCCTGGGTCTGACACTGCAGTCTCCTACCTGTGTCCTCATCTCCTTCACCTCTGATTTCCAGTATCCTCTTCACTGCCTCCTCCTCCTCCTCCTCCTCCTTCTCCTCACTGCACAGCATGGCCTGGAGCACAGCCTCAGTGTGTGTGTGTGCATACCAGGCTGATCTCTTCACTGTAGGAATCAGTATTCCTATCACCTCCTCCTTCTGACTTCTGAGCAGCTCCAGCTGGTACAGTACATGCCTGGGACCCTCCACCCAGCTGTGATTTAACTTGATGTTGAACCAGTTTGGCATGTAGACTCCCACTATGAATTCCACAATTATCCTCAGATTCTTCAGGTTCCTACCCTTCAGCCCGTGTGTGGAAATCCACAATCTGCAGAACCTTAGAGCTGTGGTGAGCCACCTACTGTGAAAGACTGGCCCAATCTCCAGGAGACTAGACTCTGAGGTACCTCTCCTGATCTGATGGCAGTGATGATTCTGTAGCCATATGATTGGTTTGTGCTGAGGTCCTTGACTACCTCCTGACTGAGATGGGGTAGAGGAGGACCATCAGTGATCCTCATGAAATTTGGGTTGATCTCCAGCTCAGTGGCAGTGTCTAACATCTTCCCAAGGGGCCCAGACCACTTGTTGCTCAATGTCTTGCCATCCAGTGCAGTCACCAGGTGTCTGAGACTCAGCTCCCCATTGTGCAAGTCACACAATCTACACGAACTTCCTGCTAAGCTTGGCCTCCACATAATGCATTACTCCTCCCTCCCAGCCAGTATTCACATTAGTACTGTCACCTCCTATGGCCAAAAGGGTCTGGTCTACTCCTCTCTCTCTTAGCCAGTTCACCAGGTGATCAGCAATGACCTCAGCATGACTTCTCTCCTCTGCAGCTTCTTCTGGCACAAAATGCCACAAATATTTCCCACCTGGTTCATTGTACACTGTGTAGTGTTCTTCCTTAATGAGGCCAGGAAACTGCCTGTCACCACTCATCTTCCATCATCACTTTGGTGTCAGCTCTTTTCCCATCAAAGAAGATACAGGTGATGCCATTTTCCCTAATCTCTTCATCAAACTTCCTGAGCCCTCCTCACCTTGGTGTGGTCAATCACCAGTGCTGTGTCAAACTCTGTGATAAGACCAGCATCAATCCAGGCAGCAGTGGCAATCTCTGCAGTCTCTCTCAGACCAGTGTGATGTCTCAAGCTAGCCTGAGCTATGTTGGTGATATCATCAGTGTTGTATTTCTTCTTCTTAGCCACAGGCAAGGAAGAAGTTGTCGCAGCCTCTGGTATGAAGTCTTCGTCCTCCTCTCTCCTCTTTGCCTCCTCCAGTATATCTCCAGTCTCCTCGAACTCCATCTCCAGCAGTGACTCCTCCCTCAACTCCTCCTCTTTCTTGGCTGACTCCTCGGCCTTCCTTCTCTGCTCCTGTCTCTGCAGCACTGCTTCCTGTCTCCTGATCTCAGGGTGATCAACTAGACCCATTTGGTGTGCCCCCACACTAGCCACCTTTTCTCTCTGACCTTTAATGAAGGCAAGCTCCTCCACTGGTATCTTCTGCTCGCTCCTGCAGCTGCAGTCAATGTGAACCTCACTGTTGCAGACAGGGTTGCACTGAAGCTCACTGCAGCTCCTGATCACACAGTGACAGGTCACAGGTCAGGATGTCCACCAATTTGTCTAGTTTCATCATGAACCTATCTTTGACCTCTAGCTTCACATTGCCAATGGACACCACTGCCTCATCCCACAGTGCCTTCACTTTAGCCCTGATCCTGACCTCAGTGTTGATTACAGGTCCTGTGAATAGAGCACTGGCCTTTCTCCATTGAGCCAGTAGCCCTGGAACAATGCTGTTGTTAATCAGGTCATTAACTGGGTAATTCCTCCTGTCTTCCTCACTCATCTCTCTCTCCTCAACAAACCATACCTCAGCAGATCTCTGGCTGTGGGCAGCTCAGCAGGGGGAAGTTCCCTCCCAGTCCCCACCAAATGACTTAAGTGACAACTTGATTTGCTTCGGGTTCTGATTTCTTTCTGACTCATCCTGTGGACCTGTAAACAAAAGAAATGTCATTGAAATTTGGATAGGCCTACTGATTATGATTACATAAAATTAAGTTAATTGAAATTCTTAATATCTTCGTATAAGCTCAGATAAAGGGTTGTGTTGTTATAGGTACAAGACTTAATTATTCAAAGTACCGGTAATGACAATTTCATATATCTATCATATCAAAATATACAGAAAGTTTGGTTCACACACAACATTTTGAATAATTTGAATTACACAATATTTACATTACGAAGTAATCAAAATTGTCAAAAAGGAGGGAAAACACTTGCATTCACAATCAAAACTCCAGCATTTGTGACTATGTGAAACTTAGAAACTATACTGCACACCAAAAATAACCAAAGTTGACCACGCATATCAATGGCACGTTGATATATGATGCTACAGTCATATTTAGGTTATATTTCAAACCTTTATGGTCAAATATAAGTAGGTAAATGGCTTTTTTAAACAACACTAAAGATATTTTTAAGTTTGCTAGATAATATGACATCATTTGAGCATTTGTAGTTTTTGAATTGTTGACTTTACTAAAATTGACACACCCTAATACTGGATTGCACTTGTCCATTCTTCACTTTTATGCCTGGGCTATAATTTTTGAATTGGGCACTCAACATAAATTGATGAAACTTCATATACATGTGTATCAGCACAAGATGTGTTATAGTAAGAATCCATCCAGATTCTTGCACCAAAGGTCAAGGTCACAAGTATAGGAGGGAACATCATCATTATTCTGATAATAGTTCTTGTTTTAACCATTAGCTCTACAATCTGAAGATATTATGAAGTAAAGTTATGAAGATGGTTAAAAAGTTTAATTGTCCTAATCTTAGATCTTTAACAGGAGGAACTGATAATTAAATTTTGGGTGTAGAGCCAATTTTGTTTTTGTCGACTAACTAAAATTGGAGACAACAGCTATACCAGACAGCATATGGTTTTTTTTAAAGTTATCCAATGTGTTTTTTAAGCATTTTTAACTCTGGAAGTAGGTGCAATACAGTTAATTTATAAAAAGTTCACCATTTCTTGGATTATATGCGCATTTAATGTTCCTTGAACATTACAATAGTTTTAAGTGAAACTTTGAATTCTGTACTATCATCTATTTCAGGTAACTTAATTAGGCCATTATATCCATGGCTACCAATACAATTATGATGTACCTTGTATTTCTTACAGCAGAAGATATTACTGCAAAGTATACTAATGAACTTAAGATAAAAGTTAGTGAACTCCCTAAAGAGAGAAGAACAGAAATTCATCAATTTATTAAATCTGAGTTTCCCAATTTAAACAGTTCTACAAAAGAAATTGGTGATGAAAAGTTCATATGTGTATCTAAACAAGGTTTGTAATAGAATAAGTTATGTATTTAGAAATTGAGAGATTGCATCAGCTCATCTTTAAAATCTTTCAAGAATATTTGTGAATTTTTGTAACGTAACTTAACAGAAAACTTAAGAAGAACTTAGTAAGAGGAAAATCATTTGTTTCTTAATGGCTTCAGCCATTTCATTAGCCTAAACTTACATAGCATGCTGAAGAGGAATATGTTGCTGTAACAGATGACCTTGCATAGTTTCTGTTGCATTGCTTTCATCACTTTATAACATTTTGTTCTCTGTTTTCCAAGATAATTTATAAAAAAAGGAAATTTTTCTAAATCAAAACCATATGGCCAGTGAAATTAAGCAACTATGAGTCTGTTCAGTAGTTGTATAGGTGACTCTTCCACATTCAGGTAATGTTCAGATCATGTAAAGCTATAGGTCCCCTCCATCACATGATCTTGTATGTGTTTGGTCTGTGAACCTGCGCTGATGATGATCTAGTTGTATAAACCCATTTATTTACTAAAGATTTACATAATTAAAATACTTTTTTGTAATGTTTCAAGGAATTTAAATATTCAGACATGATAAAGAAACTTAATTTTCTACCTTTTACTCAACCAACAAAAGTTTTTTATTTTCCTTATGAACTTGTTGCGCAGTTCATAATTTTATACCTTGAAAATCATTAAGGAAATGCATTATGGGTTATGCTTGTCCGTCTATCTTCAAAAGCTTATTAATTATGGAAACTGCTTAACACTGAAATAAACTCAACAGTTTTGCCTTTCCTTATTGATGGCATACGCTTACTATGTTTGTAGTTTTTTTGCGCTTAGAGCCCTCAGAAATTCCAGTTTCATTATAGGCCGTCCCCTCCCCCGAGTTTTGAAGTAAAGTAGTTCATGTGTAAAAGAAAACCTATATCCTCGTCTGTGTTTTTTACTGTATCTTTGAATTTTATGCTTTTTTTTTTTTATTGTTTATAATTTTTTATTTATTTTTTTTAGAAAGCTGTAGGAAGAAAGAACGAAGGGATTCATGGCCCAAATCGCAAAGTCACGTGAACTTCGTTTTGTACAAGGAAAATATTGATACTATGGAAGCAATAAATATCCTTGCTGGAAAGTTGAGGTAGGTTAAACTCTTAAATTTATATATGTTGACATATTTGTTGCGTTTATAATGAATTTTTTATCGGTTAAATTGATTATTTGATTGCATCTATAAGATGAATGAGAGTATTTATACTATACATTGTCTATTACAAAAATTTGTAGCCTCGTCGCAACACCGCTTCCCGTTAGATCAGCGAGGTTAAGCGACGTTGCGTCTGTTCAGTAGTTGCGTGAATGACCGTCCTCCGCGTTCAGATGATGTAGTGACCTACGTAAAGCTGTTTGTCCCCTCCATCATATCATCTTTGATGTTGTGAAGGAAGTCAAACAACCCAATCACTATTATTACAGAATTTGTAGATACACTGTTCAAAAAGTCTTTGTGGAAAACTTCCTGTTTCTTACCTATTTAAGTAAGAAACATAGTTTCAAGAAGTCTTTTTGAGCTGATTATACACAGTTTTGGAAAAAGTTACTTGAAGACAAAATTTCTAAAAAGCAAAAATTTACTGATTGGCAAGATTTTCTTCAAATTTTTTTTTCTCTCACAACTAATACATACATACCATGCATCCATTATCAAAATCTCGTTTCCCAACAAAATGGGGTGAGGAGGTAGAAACGAGCCGGATATAAAATACAGAGCGTAATGAAGAGGAAAGAAGTTGGAAACTAAAGCGAACATGTCCATTCACACACCGCCCCCCCCCCCCCCCCCCCCCCCCCTGACATGGCCAAATTTCACTCCTGTGGCGCTTCCAGGCCTTCTCAAAAAGAAGAGAGACTGTCACGAACTTGCATACCTCTGACAAACCATTTCCATTCCAACCCATTTGCAGCCACTTCTCGCGCATCACCCAGACCAAGTTCACGCTTCCTCACACAATCATTCACCATGTCTATCAATCGTCTCGGCCTTCCTCTCCTCTTACCTTCGCAAAATACTCTTATACACTCTTTTCACAATTGTTATCTTCCAATCTTTCAACATGTCCAAACCACCTCAACACACTTTCCTCAATTTTCATTCTCACTCACTTCTGAACACCACATCTTTCCAGAACTACACGATTGCGTACTCTTATCAATCCGATGCACGCCACACACATTTCTTAGATTATTCATCTCAACCGCTCTTACTCTTGATTTCTCCCTTTCATTCCGTGCCGGTGTTTTACATCCATACAAAAGTGTCGGTACTAACACCCCTTCATGTAATATAATATCTCTCAACATCTGTTCTCAGCGCACCCGCCGCCTTTCTTTCTCGATTCATTCTACTATTAACTTTATCACTACTCGTACCTCTTTTATTCAAGACTACCACCTCTAGTGTTTCATCATTCAACATCACGTGACGGCCCGAATTTCCTTCTCTCCACAATCAATAACTTACTTTTACTCGCTAATAAAATTTTAAAAAACTCGGTTATTAATGCTTAGTTCTTTATGCTTTTTAAAAAATTTCTAGGCGAACTTGTTTCCCGAAAGTGTACATACTTCACTGAAGGCGATCGGAATGTAGCGGAGATAGGGCGTTCAGTACAGTTTGTACGTATGTGGTTGCCAGACCACTAAGGCCAACCGACGTCGATTGGCATCTCGATCGAGTGCAGCTAATTGCACATTTAAATTATTGTCCTTCCGTTCCAAATAATGAAACTGCCAAACTTTATTTTTTAGGCTGAAACCTGGCATGTTTTCTTACGCTGGCACAAAAGACAGAAGAGGAAAAACTAGTCAACTCGTATCTGTTTATCAGGTGATTCACTTCACGTTTTCTTCGGATGATTCGTGAACGTCTTTACAACAATTTATTTTATTTTTACAATAAATGTTAAATGATAAACATTTTTCTCTCTGAAGTGTGTTATGCTTTATTTCTTTTTGCATAGATCTGTTTAAGTTTGGCTATTCTTTCAAGAAAAAGTTTTGTAATGACGGTATTAATAGTATTATATTGGGAAAGGAGTTATTAAATTTTTTTTTTTTTATTTCACATCGTTGATATTATTGCCTTTTAAACTTTTCTACATTAAATTATGTTGAAGATCCTTCATTAACTTTTTCTTTTAAAATTCTACAAACAAATTTGATTTTGTAACGTCCTAAAACTGAAAGAAGCTGAATTACGACATTCTATCGACAAGTATATTGTGAGCTAGATTAAGTTGGGTTTTGTGTAGTGTGGATGTTTTGTGTCGCGTCGATCCATGGGTAATAGGTCCAAGAGAAAACGTAATAAATCCCAATTGAAACGCGTGGTATAACTATTTTGTTTTTAATAGCACTCTAATGCGTATCTATGGGTTCCACTGTGCTGCTCCTCCATTTTGAACTTCACAAAATTCAAGACCTTTGACAGAAAGAAGTAATGACATGAAGTGTGTGTGTGTATGTATATATATATATATATATATATATATATATATCAGGGTGGGCCATAAGTTTCCATACATAGGAAAAATTAAACGTTTGTTTTTATGTTTCAGATACCCTAAGAATATGCGTGTAAGATCTTGTTTACTGATGAAGCAAATGTTTACGTCAATGGAGAGGTTAATCGGCAAAACATACGTTATTGGAGTAATGCTAACCCTAACTGGCTGAGTCCGACGAAGATGCAAGGTGCCGGTAAAGTGATGGTGTGGGCCGGGATATGGGGTGACAGAATTATTGGACCAATTTTTGTCAGTGGAAATCTTAATGCCGAAAGGTATCTTAACATGTTGCAAGAAGAGATTTTCCCATCCCTGCTAAACGAGGAAGGTAACTTCCCAGTTTACTTCCAGCAAGATGGAGCTCCACCTCATTATGGTCTTCACGTGCGTCGGTATTTGGATCAGCAGTTTCCGGATGCTTGGATTGGTCGGCGTGGTCCTGTGGAGTGGCCTCCCAGATCCCCAGATCTCACCCCCCTTGATTTCTATCTTTGGGGGCACTTGAAGGCCATGGTGTATCAGGAAAAGATACGAGACATAAATCATCTAAAGGAACGTATCACCAACGCCATTACAAGCATAACGTCAACTGTGCTAATGCGTGTTCATCAACAGTGGGGAACACGTATTGAAATGTGTTTTCAAAACGATGGCAACCATGTAGAGCATATTATATAAATAAAAATGGTTGTCCATAAAAAAGTTTATTTTTCCTATGTATGGAAACTTACGGCCCACCCTGTATATATATATATATATATATATATATATATATATATATATATATATATATATATATATCACTATACAGGGTGGGCCGAAAGTCTGGATCCATAGGAAAATATTTATTTTAATACATAAATTACAACAAATGGTAAATACTTAAAATGAATATCAACTTTAACTCGTAAATGCGTATCCGTGATACTGTACAGTAGTTCGTACTCCAGTATAAATACTCAAATACTTTTTTTATTTCAGCCCAGAAATGGCTTCGAATCTAACAACAGAAGACCGGGTAGAACTTGTGCTCATGTACGCAAGACAGGGCGCTACACACAGAGAAGTTGCTACCGAATTCAATAGAAATCATCCTGATAAGCATCCAGTAACACATGCGACTGTTGGCAAGTTGTTTAAACGTTTCAAAGAAACAGGAAGTGTACATGATCGACGGCGTTCTGGTCGTCCAAAAACTGCAACTGATGAAAATACCTCTGCAATGGTATGTGAAACTTTAACGAATAGTCCAGTAAAGTCAACAAGAAGATTATCAAATGAACACGCATCTCGAGAACGTCAATTCGAAGAATTATTAAAAATCATAAATTCCATCCCTAAGTGTCTCGATGTCAGAGGCCGTCAATTTGAGCATTTGTTATAATTTGTTGTTTATACTGGAGTACGAACCACTGTACAGTATCACGGATACGCATTTACGAGTTAAAGTTGATATTCATTTTAAGTATTTACCATTTGTTGTAATTTATGTATTAAAATAAATATTTTCCTATGGATCTAGACTTTCGGCCCACCCTGTATATATATACAGGGTGTCCCAGGAGGAAATGTCAAGAATGCACCATTTGACTGGGTATTTCTAAGTAGAAAGTATTATATCGACATGTGCCCGATTCCCAACCGTTACCGAGATACAGGCCTCTACATTTGGGTAACTAAAACAGAATAAAAAGCCGATCTTAGATAATATTTAATGATACATTGGCAACTGTGCAGATCCTCACATTATTTATTTACATTATTTTTTTGTCGGGGGGTTCTTGAAGAGTAACGTTTATCAGCGGGGTAAGCCCGAAACTAGGGAGCAGTTGGTTGCACATATACAGGATGCGTTCATAAACCTCAGAAATGAACTTCCGCGTTTTCCTTGGCAAGACTCGATGGATCGGAGGCTCGCCGCGTGCATTGAAGAAGGAGGGGGTCACTTTGAAACCATTCTGCAATAAGTGCAATAGTGTATTGTATGTTTGTACTTTTTGTAAACCACAAGTGTCATTAAATAGTATCTAAGATCGCCTTTTTATTATGTTTTAATTACCCAAATGTAGAGGCCTGTATCTCGGTAACGGTTGGGAATCAGACCCATATCGATATAATACTTTCTACTTAGAAATACCCAGAGAGTGAAATGGTGCATTCTTAACATTTCCTCCTGGGACACCCTGTATATATATATATATATGGGCTACGTCGTGGCCAATGTCATAACAGTGCTTCCCGGAGATCGACATTGGGTCTGGGTAGTAGCTGGATGGGAGACCGTCCTCTGCGCCCAGATTATGTAGCGACCCGTGGTTCGGATCCCACGTAAAGCTGTAGGTCCCCTCCGTCATATGACCTTAGATGTTGTGAAGGAGGTTAAACAACCCCAATTAAAAAAAAATTATATATATATGTCAGTGTGTAACCAGCCATTTCACATAACGGCTGAAACTTTGTCATTTCGCGAAATGGCTGAAATTCCACCTTGGTCATTTCGTACAAGATCATTTGCCCAGTTAGGTCAACTGTATACCCTTGACAATTGGTTAGGTTAAGTCGGGTTATTTCATTAAAACTAACGAAAATACAAGTTATCCTAACCAATTGTCGAGGGCATACAGTTGACCTAACCGGACAAATGATCTTGTACGAAATGACAAAGGTGGAATTTCAGCCATTACACGAAATGGCTGGTTACACATTTTGACTGTAACATATGCAGGAATACTCCGCATAGTACGGATTCGATCAGTACAGAATTCGCTATAGTACGGATTACAATTTACACAAACCCCAGTTCAGTACTGGTCCTGATTCACTCCAGTACGGTTTTCAGTTTTGAAACAAATACTTTTTTACAAGCACGCACGCTAAATATAAATTGGTGAAGATTTAGATTCCGCAAATGTTCGAGAGTTGCTTGAATCGCATTCAGAAGAGCTTAGCGATAACGACTTCATCAATTTAGAAGAACAGCGTGCGCTCGAAGAAGAGGAGGACAAAAGCGAAGAAAATGAAGATCAGAAATCATCAAAGGAGTTCTCCATAGATAACTTGAAAAATGTTTCGGGTGTGTGAAGATCTTAAAAAAAAAATTTATGGATGGAGATCCTAACATCGAGCGCAGCATGAAAATGCGAAGAGACTTAGAAATGCAATTCGCTGCTACGGAGAATTGTATGCCGATAAGAAGAAAATAAGTGTTTAACATCTCTCTCGAAGTATTTTTCAAAAAAATAATTTTTTTGCAATGCACTTTATTATGTACATATTTAAATGAAATTTAGAAAAACGAAAGCATTTATTAACCTTTTCAGTTGTCAATTAAAACTTAGTTTAAATTAATGCAAAAGTCCGACTTTTATAATGTTACTGATGCCTGAGAACGAATTAGTTTATTTTGTATTGATTATATTCCCCGTTCAGTACGGACTCGCATAGTACGGTACTTTCCGTACACGCATTAACCGTACTATGCCGGGTGTGTGTGTGTGTGTGTGTATATATATATATATATATATATATATATATATATATATATATATATATAAACTGCAAACACGGAATATCCTATACAAGCGTCGTTCTTTACGATATATATATATATATATATATATATATAATATATATATATATATATATATATATATAATATATATATATAATATATATTATATATATATATATATATATATATATATATATATATATATATATATATATATATATAGGGTGTCCCAGGAGGAAATGTCAAGAATGCACCATTTCACTCTTTGGGTATTTCTAAGTAGAAAGTATTATATCGATATGGGTCTGATTCCCAACCGTTACCGAGATACAGGCCTCTACATTTGGGTAATTAAAACATAATAAAAAGGCGATCTTAGATACTATTTAATGACACTTGTGGTTTACAAAAAGTACAAACATACAATACACTATTGCACTTATTGCAGAATGGTTTCAAAGTGACCCCCTCCTCCTTCAATGCACGCGGCGAGCCTCCGATCCATCGAGTCTTGCCAAGGAAAACGCGGAAGTTCATTTCTGAGGTTTATGAACGCATCCTGTATACGTGCAACCAACTGCTCCCTAGTTTCGGGCTTACCCCACTGATAAACGTTACTCTTCAAGAACCCCCAGGCAAAAAAATCTAGCGGAGATAAGTCAGGCGAACGAGGGGGGCCATGCCACAGGTCCTCCACGTCCAATCCACCTTCCCGGAAACCGTAGAGGCCTGTATCTCGGTAACGGTTGGGAATCAGGCACAGGTCGATATAATACTTTATGCTTAGAATACCCAAAGAGTCAAATGATGCATCTTGACATTTCCTTCTGGGACACCCTGTATATTATATATATATATATAGTTTTTATTTATTATTCTTTGTGTTCTTCAGGTTTCACCTCAGAATTTGTCCTCAGCAGCCAAATCTCTTCCAAGGGTGAGGGTTGGTAACTACTTCTACAGCAGCAAACCTCAAAGTTTAGGACAGGCAAAAGGAAACCACTTTAAAGTTGTGTTAAGGTAAAAATGATGAGGAATTGCAGGAAGCGGTATTTTTTTACTATGCATTTCGTTCTTAGTAGTTGTGTTGAAATTTTAATCTTCATGTACGATTGATCTCCAGGAAACACCGAGGAAGCTCGTTTCCCCACTACGTGGGTGCGAGTGTACCCCGAGGGTCACCCGAATCAAAGCAGAAACAGGGTGAGTGGCCGGCTCAATCCCACTTGATACGAGCGGCTGTGAGCGAATCAGAGCTTGCTACTGTAACCACTGAGCAACTAAGTACTCTTGGACTGATCTCTCTTGGCAAACTTCAAGAAGTATTCCTTTTCTACATAAAGAATTTCTAGTTCTGAGAATGAAGAAGATTGGGTGTTATTTTGTATTAAATATGGCTTCTATTTCCACTTTAGATTTCATATGTAGCCATGATTGGAAACGCAAATAATATCTCGGGTGATACAAGTTGACAGATTGTTTCCTCATCATTTACTTCATTTCTGCTTTAAAACTAACTACTTTTCTCGTGTTAAAATCTTCTTTAGGGAAGTCGACGATTCGAGTATGGTTGTGGATGAAGCGGTGAAGTTCCTGCAGGAAAAGGGGTTCATTAATTACTTTGGAATGCAGAGATTCAGTACATCAAACGTGTCGACACACACCATTGGAAGGGCTCTTCTTCAGGGCAATTGGAAAGAGGTTTCTGTTAATTATTAATCTATCTATCTTTTGTATTTTATTAATTTAGTTTTTTTTAATTGAATAACCTTTATTAATAATAAAATAAATACATTTGTTTCACAATTTACAATGATATAAATAATTGTGAAGCTGCACTATTTATTTAATTTGGTCCTTAACCTCTTTTGTACCACTGGGTCGAATTTGTAGTTTCCAATTCACGCTCTCGTAACTTAACCTACAAAAACTTCAGACGTTAGAGGTTAAGCTGTAGGTTTTAAATATTTAACATTTAATCATTTATTTTCAAAAATTCTTAATTTCTGCAGTGAAATATGTAGTTCAGTAAGGTCTTGAAGTTAAAAATTTCAATAATTTTCTTTGTTTAGCCGTTTTTAGTAACATTTTAGTATTTCACTGTAGAAATAAAGAATTTATTGAAATAATTAAAATATTAAATATTCACCTAGTAACTTGTTTAAGCAGGTATAAATTTTTGGAGATAGAAAGTACACTATTTAGTATTTATCTGAAAGAACTGCATTTGTCCCATTTTCTATAAAGGCTGTCGATCTGATTCTCTCAGTACGAGAAAAAGACCTTCCTGATTTGGCTGAAGCAAAGAAGATATGGACTGAAAAGAAGGACGCTGCTTTGGCCTTTCGTAAGCTTAAACCGAACAGGAAGACTTCAATTGAGGGACGATTGCTCCATGGTTTGATGGAGCAGGGTTCTAAGAATTTGGTGAATGCTCTTGAGAAGGTAAAAACAAAGTTTAGTTTCATAATCTTCAACCAATTGATTATAAGCCAATTATCGTTTCGTTTTTACACTAAAAAGATAAAACATATACGTGTATATATATATATAACGTAAAGAACGACGCTTGTATAGGAGATATTTCGCGCAAGATGAGAGAGAGAGAACGAAACAAATGAAAAAATGAGGTAACCACCCGGGAATCGAACCCGGGATCATCCCATTGCCGGTCAGATATGATAACCACTACACCATGGGTTTCTGCGCGTATGTAGAAGAATTACGGCATTTGAATGAGTGAGGCCCATGGTGTAGTGGTTATCATATCTGACCGGCATCGGAAGATCCCGGGCTCGATTCCCGGGTGGTTACCTCATTTTTTAATTTGTTTCGTTCTCTCTCTCTCATCTTGCGCGGAATATCTCCTATACAAGCGTCGTTCTTTACGTTAATTATACTGCGTGTTTGCAGTTATATATATATATATATATACTTACTTACTTACTTACTTCGTAGCCCCCGGTTCTCTTACGCGAACCCGGCGGCGCTCAGGTATCCGCGACCACCGTGGGACGGGTCCATAGGTCTCGTAGAGAGGTAATGTTGGAGTTGTGTCTTTGTTGAGAGAGAGTGTGGCAGTGTAAGAGTAGGTGTTCTGTGTCCTCAGGGTGGAGGTAGCATTTTTGACAGGTGGAGGTGTCAGCTAGGTGGAGTCTGTGTCTGTATTGTTGGAGGGGGGGTGGTGGCCTGAACGGAGCCGGCCAGAGTAACTCTTGTTTTCCTTGGGAGGGTTTGTTCGCTCTGATGGACTACAGGGGAGTATCGTGAAGGACAGTGTTGTGTGGTTGGTCGAGTAGGTATTTCCGGGTGAATTCTGTGTGGAGATGTTTAATGGGTTGATGTTTAGGGGAGGGGGGGGTGGAATATTGTTCAGTAGCTGTGAATACTGAGCAGCAGGAGTACGTTTTTTTGTTGCGGGGTGGGGGATTGTGTAATGTGAGATGGTGACAGGGTGGTCTGGGGCCAGTGCTCTGGAGAAGAATTGAGTCCCTGTCATGTTCATGTGGTGTTCGATGGGGAGTATTTTCGTATCTGCATGTAGATGGGATGGGTGTGGTTCGGAGGCAGCCAGTAATGCTTCTGAGACCTCTGTTTTGTGTGGTCTGTATCTTTTTCTGGTTTGTGTGGGAGATGGACGGGGACCAGGCGGGGGCAGCGTAAGTATAGGGTAGTACGTACAACTGTTTGTATAGGATACTGAGGATTCCTTCTGTTGACCGAATGTTGTGGAGGTGAGTGTTCTGAGAGCGTTGAGTTTTTTTGTTGCTTTGGAGCAAATGTTTGATATGTGAGGGGAAAAGGACGTGTGTGTGTCTAGGGTTGAGGCCAAGGATTGTTGGGGTTTTGTTTAGAGGTAGGATGTCCCATGAGGGTGACTCTCGGGTGTGCTTGGGATTCGTGGCGGTCTGAGGTTAGGAGGGTGATGGAGGATTTTTGAGGGGATGCTGACATCCTATTGTTAGTCAGCCAGAGTTCCAGATTGGTAATGTACTGCTGGATCAGGCGTGTGGCGGTGTTTACGGTTATGGTGTTGTGCTGTTATGGTCAGGTCATCTGCATAGGAGGAGACGTGGACATGGGGGGAGAGAGGTTGTGGGAGGTCGTGCATGAAAAGGTTGAAGAGGATTGGAGAGAGTATGGAGCCCTGTGGGGCGCCATTGTATAGTCTGTAGGTTTTGGATGAGTGTTGTTTGTGTATGACTTTGCCAAGTCGGCCTGCAATGAGATTAGTAAGCCATTTCTTGTCATTGGTGGGGATGTCGAGATCAATAATCTTTTGTGCAAGAATGTGGCGTGGGACAGTGTCGAAAGCTTTGTTGATGTCGATGGCAACAAGGACTGTGCGGGCAGGGGGGGATAGTTGGTTGAAGCCATCTAAGATGTGTTGGGTTAGGTTTGTAAGAAGCGTTGTGGTGGAGTGGGCGGACCTGAAGCCGTGTTGGGTTTGTGAAAATGTAATGTGTGGTTGTATGCGTCTTAATATCAGTTTTTCGAGGACTTTGGAAATGGTTGAGAGAAGGGAGATTGGCCGGTATGAAGCAGGTAGGTTGGGGGGTTTATTGGGTTTCAGTATCGGGATGATGTGTGCCAGCTTCGAGGTAGAGGGTATGATATTGTGAAGCCAGGAGTAGTTGAATATGTTTGTGAGGGCTGCAATAGCAATTGGACCAAGGTGTTTGAGATGAATGTTTGAAATGTGGTCTGGGCCTTCGGCATGAGGTTTTTGAGGGATTTTATGGCTGCAGCTGTGCCTTGGGGTGTAAATGGATGTGGTTGTTGTGGGTCGGCCGAGAGTTTTCCGTATGTTTTTGAGGATTTTCCTATTATTGGGAACAGTGATTTTATGGCTAATTTTTGAGTAGTGGTGCATGAGTAGGTTGCAGTGTTTTTGTGGGGATGGAATTTGGTTACAGTTGGAAAGGAGAGCTTCTGTGTGGGGGGTGGGTTAGTAATAATATATATATATATATGGGCTACGTAGTGGCCGATGTCGTAACACCGCTTCTCGAAGATCAGCGAAGTTAAGCGACATTGGGTCTGGGTAGTAGTTGGATGGGAGGCCGTCCTCTGCGCCCAGATTATGTAGCGACCCGTGGTTCGGATCCCACGTAAAGCTGTAGGTCCCCTCCGTCATATGACCTCAGATGTTGCGAAGGAGGTTAAACAACCCAATTAAAAAAATATATATATTATTTTTTTTTTTTTTTTTTTAGTTCGGGAAGAACCGATTCGCCTCTATTTAAAGGGCATATCTCAGTGGAAAAACAAAGAAAAAGTGAGAGGAAAGCCAGAGGAAAAAGAAAGGGTGGAGGGGACAGTCGAAGTGGAAAAAGACCAAGGACTGCAGGGTCGAGCCCCATCATCCTTGGGTGCTAGGGCCGGGAGGGCGCACGTGAAACCTCCAGGAACAAGCACGTACAAACGAGCACAAAGAGCACTCAAGAGCACGAGCTTAGAACCCCCTTGCGGGGCTATATATATATATATATATATATATATATATATATATATATATATATATATATATATATATATATATATACAGGGTGTTTGAAAACTTTCTGTACAAATTGTAATGGGGGATAGGCAACACCAAGACAAACCCTTTTCGTCTATAAGTGTATGTCCGCTGACGTCACCATTCGGCGCGAGAGGGCGCCGCTGCAATTGGCTAAAAGGTGAAGTGGGCTAGACTCGCGCTTGCCGCGGGCATTCTTAAATCGGACGTAGTACGCGTAACATGGAGCGCTTCACGACTGCTGAGATGGCTGACATGCATATGGTGTATGGGGCTGCCAGTGGAAACGGAAGAGCTGCTGTGAGGTTGTACCGACAGCGCTTCCCAAACAGACGTGTGCCAAACCACCAAACGTTTGCTCATTTGCATCGGCGACTGCGAGAAACTGGAACATTCCATGTAAACATGCATGACACTGGTCGGGAGAGAAACGTGCGCACTCCTGACATGGAAGAAGAAATCCTACGGCGATTTGAGGACAATCCAAGCGCAAGCACGCGAGGTGTTGCACGTAATCTCCTTCATTAGACGAAAGCGCTTGAGCACCACTTTGTGTTTCTTTTCCTCTCGTGGTTTTATTCATCATAAATATTTTTCACGTGTCACTTTCGTGAAATAATTTTTCATATATATATATATTATATATATATATATATATATATATATATATATATATATATATATATAATTATGCGGGTTGCTTCTACAGAGCTTCAATTTAATATTTAGTAGAAATCCAATGACAAGGAGAAATGTAAATGCCATGAAAAGTCTTCTTTATTGCGCAACGTTTCGAGCAATACGCTCATCTTCAGGCTGTTTAATAACAATGTGAAATTAAAATCAATATTGAATGAAAAACAAACAGAAATTTCTATAACCTATTCGTAAAGACAAATTTTAAAAGACTGAGAAAAGAGGGTTAAGTTCTAAGTTATACAGATTTACATATCAAAATTAAGAAGTTATTTTTAAATACATGTAGTAAATGTGAAATTAATACACTGGAAAAATTACCAATAGTACACTGGAACAATGGAGCTATCTACCTTACACAGCAGTATCCGAGGCCGACTAATTTGAGCAGAGGAGACGGGAATGAAAGATGGCGAGGGAGATAGGGGAAGGAGGGATTATAAGGAATTGGGGAAGGAGGAGGGATCATAGCAGATTGAGAGGGACGGACGATGAGTCAACATTCAGACTAGGGGACAATGCTTTAATGAAAAGGGATTCTAAAATTCTTAGTGAGTTGGGACAAGTATTACAACCAAGAATTTTAAAATTGTCTAAAGTGACATCAATTTTACATTTGATGCTATGTTCACGAATGCTGGAGGCTTCCTTAGTTTTTAAAATTTTACCTGTTCGGCCACTTATTCCCATATGCGAATAAAATCTAGCCCTGAGAGAGCGAACAGTGCTGCCGATGTAATTCCCAAGGAGACACCTAGGGCAGGTAAATAAATATACAACACCGCTACGCAACGAGTCAGGGGTTCGATCCTTCGCTGAGAAAAAGCTACCTAAAGACGTTTTATTAATAAATATGATGCGGAAATCAGTATGATAAAAAAATTTCCTTAACAATTTTGTAAATTTAAGCTTAAATTCCTTATTCAAGGGACCCATTTCAGGTACCAAGAAATATTTTATATCCTTCGGCACTGTAATACATGGAAGTTGAGGGCTATAAACATTATTTAAGAAGGATCTAATTAGTTTGTCTACATATTGAACAGGAAAACTATTATTAGTAAAGTATGATCTTAGATTATTAAATTCATCATTAAGTAAGGTAAAATTAGAGGTCAAATTATATCCTCTGAACAGGAGAGTTTTAATACAAGACATCTTATAGTTGAAATCAGTAAAACTAAAAAAATTCATGCCCAAACCAGTGAAAGTGGGTTTCCTATAAACTGATGTAGTAATAGAATCACCGTTTTTCGAAATTAAAAGATCTAAGAAGGGGAGGGAGCCATTTTGCTCAGTTTCCATTGTATACGTTATATTGGGGTGCAAAGAATTTAGGAAGTTAAAGAATTGTTGCGCTTGTACCGCATTATCAAAGACTGCTATCGAATCATCAACGAAGCGTCGATAGAAAATTGGCTTGAGATGAGTGGGAGATTGTCTAAAAATTACACTTTCTAAATGAGTCATAAAAAAGTCAGCTGCTAACGGTCCGACTGGTGATCCCATCCCTACCCCATCAATTTGTTGGTAAACCTTATTGTTGAAAGTGAAATAGCATTGTTTGAAGACCAATTCTAAAAGTTCCTTCAAATGAGACAATGAAAAACCATGAAAATTATCAACTGAGCTAAAAACCCTATCTAAAATAATGGCAATAGTTTCAGATACAGGTACATTTGTGAAAAGTGACTTTACATCAAAACTGACAAAAAACTTTTTTGAATCGAAGTTTTTACCCAGGAGTTCTTTTTGGAATTCAAACGAGTTATTTATAGTGTAACATTTTTCGCAAAGGGGACAGGAGACGAACAACAAATTTTGCCAATTGAAAGGTGGGTAAGTTATACGAAGCTAAAATAGGACGGAGAGGTGTTCCAGCTTTATGGATTTTAGGCAGACAGTATAATTGAGCAAGATTAGCACCAGATGCGAACAACTGAGAGTAAGTATCATTTTTTATTATCTTTAAGGACTTTAGTCGTGACAGAAATCTATTAACCTGGTCTTCTAACCTTACAATGACTTTATTTACAGGTTCTAGAATTTGTTTGAATTTAGTAAGATCACTTAGGATTTCATTAGTTTTGTTTATGTAGTCCGATTTATTCAAAATAACCACTCCGTTACCCTTGTCTGGTCTAGTCACAACAATCTCCTGGTTCTTTGCCAAATTCTTAATACACTGCAAATCACTCTTCCTAAATATGAAAGATTGAAATTTAAGATTTCTAAGTTTAAGAAAAAATTCTTGAGTTAAATTTGAGAACTGACATTTGAGATTGTTGAAATCCCCCACATGGGGAACATTTTTCAAGCTATTGAAAAATTTTTCAAAGTAAAGAAAAAACGAGGGCTTATATATTTGAAACAACGGAAGCTTAAATTGCAAACCAAGTGACAGTAAAAACTTTTCCCGAGGGGAGAGTGTGTAACTAGAAAGATTCGAAATTACCTTCTCTGAATTGAAAAAATTTGGTGAATTCATTCCCAAAGCCTTTAACTTTCGTTCATGTGTTTCCAAGATGGTAGAGTGAAATTTTTCTAGTTCACGTTGTACAAGAGAAATTATTAATAAATAGTCCAACAACGACAAGGTATTATTAATAATTTCTCTTGTACAACGTGAACTAGAAAAATTTCACTCTACCATCTTGGAAACACATGAACGAAAGTTAAAGGCTTTGGGAATGAATTCACCAAATTTTTTCAATTCAGAGAAGGTAATTTCGAATCTTTCTAGTTACACACTCTCCCCTCGGGAAAAGTTTTTACTGTCACTTGGTTTGCAATTTAAGCTTCCGTTGTTTCAAATATATAAGCCCTCGTTTTTTCTTTACTTTGAAAAATTTTCAATAGCTTGAAAAATGTTCCCCATGTGGGGGATTTCAACAATCTCAAATGTCAGTTCTCAAATTTAACTCAAGAATTTTTTCTTAAACTTAGAAATCTTAAATTTCAATCTTTCATATTTAGGAAGAGTGATTTGCAGTGTATTAAGAATTTGGCAAAGAACCAGGAGATTGTTGTGACTAGACCAGACAAGGGTAACGGAGTGGTTATTTGAATAAATCGGACTACATAAACAAAACTAATGAAATCCTAAGTGATCTTACTAAATTCAAACAAATTCTAGAACCTGTAAATAAAGTCATTGTAAGGTTAGAAGACCAGGTTAATAGATTTCTGTCACGACTAAAGTCCTTAAAGATAATAAAAAATGATACTTACTCTCAGTTGTTCGCATCTGGTGCTAATCTTGCTCAATTATACTGTCTGCCTAAAATCCATAAAGCTGGAACACCTCTCCGTCCTATTTTAGCTTCGTATAACTTACCCACCTTTCAATTGGCAAAATTTGTTGTTCGTCTCCTGTCCCCCTTTGCGAAAAATGTTTACACTATAAATAACTCGTTTGAATTCCAAAAAGAACTCCTGGGTAAAAACTTCGATTCAAAAAAGTTTTTTGTCAGTTTGATGTAAAGTCACTTTTCACAAATGTACCTGTATCTGAAACTATTGCCATTATTTTAGATAGGGTTTTTAGCTCAGTTGATAATTTTCATGGTTTTTCATTGTCTCATTTGAAGGAACTTTTAGAATTGGTCTTCAAACAATGCTATTTCACTTTCAACATAAGGTTTACCAACAAATTGATGGGGTAGGGATGGGATCACCAGTCGGACCGTTAGCAGCTGACTTTTTTATGACTCATTTAGAAAGTGTAATTTTAGACAATCTCCCACTCATCTCAAGCCAATTTTCTATCGACGCTTCGTTGATGATTCGATAGCAGTCTTTGATAATGCGGTACAAGCGCAACAATTCTTTAACTTCCTAAATTCTTTGCACCCCAATATAACGTATACAATGGAAACTGAGCAAAATGGCTCCCTCCCCTTCTTAGATCTTTTAATTTCGAAAAACGGTGATTCTATTACTACATCAGTTTATAGGAAACCCACTTTCACTGGTTTGGGCATGAATTTTTTTAGTTTTACTGATTTCAACTATAAGATGTCTTGTATTAAAACTCTCCTGTTCAGAGGATATAATTTGACCTCTAATTTTACCTTACTTAATGATGAATTTAATAATCTAAGATCATACTTTACTAATAATAGTTTTCCTGTTCAATATGTAGACAAACTAATTAGATCCTTCTTAAATAATGTTTATAGCCCTCAACTTCCATGTATTACAGTGCCGAAGGATATAAAATATTTCTTGGTACCTGAAATGGGTCCTTGAATAAGGAATTTAAGCTTAAATTTACAAAATTGTTAAGGAAATTTTTTTATCATACTGATTTCCGCATCATATTTATTAATAAAACGTCTTTAGGTAGCTTTTTCTCAGCGAAGGATCGAACCCCTGACTCGTTGCGTAGCGGTGTTGTATATTTATTTACCTGCCCTAGGTGTCTCCTTGGGAATTACATCGGCAGCACTGTTCGCTCTCTCAGGGCTAGATTTTATTCGCATATGGGAATAAGTGGCCGAACAGGTAAAATTTTAAAAACTAAGGAAGCCTCCAGCATTCGTGAACATAGCATCAAATGTAAAATTGATGTCACTTTAGACAATTTTAAAATTCTTGGTTGTAATACTTGTCCCAACTCACTAAGAATTTTAGAATCCCTTTTCATTAAAGCATTGTCCCCTAGTCTGAATGTTGACTCATCGTCCGTCCCTCTCAATCTGCTATGATCCCTCCTCCTTCCCCAATTCCTTATAATCCCTCCTTCCCCTATCTCCCTCGCCATCTTTCATTCCCGTCTCCTCTGCTCAAATTAGTCGGCCTCGGATACTGCTGTGTAAGGTAGATAGCTCCATTGTTCCAGTGTACTATTGGTAATTTTTCCAGTGTATTAATTTCACATTTACTACATGTATTTAAAAATAACTTCTTAATTTTGATATGTAAATCTGTATAACTTAGAACTTAACCCTCTTTTCTCAGTCTTTTAAAATTTGTCTTTACGAATAGGTTATAGAAATTTCTGTTTGTTTTTCATTCAATATTGATTTTAATTTCACATTGTTATTAAACAGCCTGAAGATGAGCGTATTGCTCGAAACGTTGCGCAATAAAGAAGACTTTTCATGGCATTTACATTTCTCCTTGTCATTGGATTTCTACTAAATATTATATATATATATATATATATATATATATCCCGCAAGGGGGTTCTAAGCTCGTGCTCTTTGTGCTCGTTTGTACGTGCTTGTTCCTGGAGGTTTCACGTGCGCCCTCCCGGCCCTAGCACCCAAGGATGATGGGGCTCGACCCTGCAGTCCTTGTCATCCTTGGTCTTTTTCCACTTCGACTGTCCCCTCCACCCTTTCTTTTTCCTCTGTCTTTCCTCTCACTTTTTCTTTGTTTTTTCCGCTGAGATATGCCCTTTTAAATAGAGGCGAATCGGTTCTTCCCGAACTTAAAAAAAAAAAAAAAAAAAAAAATATATATATATATATATAAAACTGCATGACCACGCAGTATATTAATGTATAGAAACGACGTAAGTATAGAGGAGTGTTTCTGCACACGAGGAAGAGAAATAACGAACAAATGAAAAATGAGGTGACCGCCCGGAATCGAACCCAGGATCTTCCGATTGCCGGTCAGATATGCTACCACTACACCACGGGCCTCGATCAGTCAGAAGTCGTAATTCTCCTACATAGGGCAGAAACCAATGCCTTGAGAGGGCACCCTCGCAAATCTGAATATGTACATTTAACTGCAATGACCACGCAGTATATTAATGTATAGAAACGACGTAAGTATAGAGGAGTGTTCTGCACACGAGGAAGAGAAATAACGAACAAATGAAAAATGAGGTGACCGCCCGGGAATCGAACCCAGGATCTTCCGATTGCCGGTCAGATATGCTACCACTACACCACGGGCCTCGATCAGTCAGAAGTCGTAATTCTCCTACATAGGGCAGAAACCAATGCCTTGAGAGGGCACCCTCGCAAATCGTGAATATGTACATTTAACTGCAATGACCACGCAATCGGAAGATCCTGGGTTCGATTCCCGGGCGGTCACCTCATTTTTCATTTGTTCGTTATTTCTCTTCCTCGTGTGCAGACACTCCTCTATACTTACGTCGTTTCTATACATTAATATACTTCGTGGTCATTGCAGTTAAATGTACATATTCACGATTTGCGAGGGTGCCCTCTCAAGGCATTGGTTTTCTGCCCTATGTATGAGAATTACGACTTCTGACTGATCGAGGCCCGTGGTGTAGTGTAGCATATCTGACCGGCAATCGGAAGATCCTGGGTTCGATTCCCGGGCGGTCACCTCATTTTTCATTTGTTCGTTATTTCTCTTCCTCGTGTGCAGAACACTCCTCTATACTTACGTCGTTTCTATATATATATATATATATATATATATATGGTTGGTGGCTAATTTCCAGTCAGTGGCGTAGGCGGGAAATATAGATTAGGAACAGTTCAATAACTAGTATGCATGTTTTGCGAGTAATCCTGCACCATCGTCCGTCCTTCTCTCAGAACTAAGATTGGCCTGTTGGTAGAAAGTTGAGATGTTTTGAGAATACTCGTAGAAACACTTCTTCGTGTTCACCGACCGAAGGTCTAAGTAAAATACTCGCACATTCCTGCAATTTAAATAAATTGTGTTAGTTTTTTGATCAGACTGTGTATTTCGTTTTTGGAGAGCTTTGCTACCTAACTTTAATTATAATGTGTATTCGGTCAGTGAACCCGTCTTGACGGCCTTCCAGTGAATACTTTTTCTTAAATAACAGCAAATGTTCAGGATAGATTTGCGTTCGACCCCTCTACAGTATCTTTGGGGTAAAAACCAGCTTAGTCACTGGAAGAAGTACATATTGCAATAACAACACACACGCACATAAATATAACTCGCGAATCGTCGC
Source organism: Bathynomus jamesi (assembly GCA_023014485.1). Classification (NCBI taxonomy): domain Eukaryota; kingdom Metazoa; phylum Arthropoda; class Malacostraca; order Isopoda; family Cirolanidae; genus Bathynomus; species Bathynomus jamesi. The sequence continues at coordinate 238,176 of JAJOZX010003251.1, forward strand.
ACAAATGGGGCGGTCGAGGCGTACGAAAGCGAAAAGTGCGATGATGTGGAGGTCCATTATAATATAAATGCTGTACAGTGTACTTGCTTTAAGACTTGACATGTACATTATTTAAGATGTACATAATTGTGGACAAGATTGTATGTAATGAAAATTTAGTAGATATGAAAAAGCTATATTAGGGCTATGGGTTGACTGCCTGATACCTCTCATCTGTTGGAAATTTCCAGCAGACTTTAGTGGAGAGTTAACGACAAAATCCTGCGTTTTTCGTTAGAGTTATGTATGTGGAGGTCTTCAAAGGACCTCGGTAAGTAGAGTTTTAATTGGTTAATGTAAATTATTTGCCTTCAGCATTTTAGCGCTGCCTAATGTTAAAGAAATTACCTTACCTTATTATTTCGTTGGGCCTCGCTTTTGGTTGTAGGGCGCGGACGATCTTTTTCGATGTAGGGCCGCTATACGATGGAGTACACAACTAGTTGATTTGATTTAATTAATATAGGCAATCACCATATTTAAATTCCTGAAGGTATAGGCCTATCCTTTTGAGTTATTAGGTTTATATTACTTGTATTCACTCAAAAACTTATAGGGAGATTAAGTACACCTTCCTTGCTTAACATAAGCAGCTCTCAGTGCTGCAAATATAAATCTTCCTCTTAGGAATTTGCTGATTTTGCAAAGTTCGTTGACTCTTCTCTCGAAGTAATTTTTCATAAGTCAACAATAAAAATTTTGATACGAAATAATTCTTTTTTTCTTATGTGGACTCAATGCCTTCATATTGGGTTCGATGTATGGCGATTATTTTCATTCTCAATAGGCTATGTCGCCAATTCCAATTTTGTAGATATTTAATTCAATGAATTATAATTTGTTTTTAATTAAGAAGTAAAGGTATCATATACGATACCATATTGTAAGCATATATAGTTTTTCCAAAGTAGAACATGGTTTGGCTCATCTTTACGACTGAAAGATATTGCCTTATAAAGACAAAAGATTACTGAAGGATATTGGCCTTATAAAGACATGGTGTTTTTCGGCTGGATTTAATCATTAAATGCCATGTACAAGAACGGAGATCATACTCAAACGCTGAACATCTACTTTAACACTAAAACTTAACATTAAGTGAATTTAACTTGCATGCTTTAAGACTAAACTAAGAATTATATCATCGGCCATACCAACAATACAGATGATGAATATTGAGGCCAAAGTTAATGATTGGAAAAGGACGAAAAGCATTGTTCAGTGATGCACAATGAATAGTCACGCACTACACGTTCAAAAGCTGAAAAAGGACTAACATCTGGGCCCAGAGAAAGGTGGAAGATGGCGAGTTTAGGTATCACACAGGACGCCAAGCCATTATCGTACTCCAGACGTAGGATGAGCTCCATAATCTCGAAAAGGTGGGAAAATGCGATATGTCGGTGATGTACGATGATCCGGAGGTTATATATAAAGAGGGTAATGCGAAGAAGAGGATGTGCGACGATTCGCGAGTTATATAATATATATATATAAATAATTAAATATATATCTTCAGAGTCAGAGGTCCTTAGCTCGCTACCACAAGGAACAGTATTAGCTCCATTATTCATAATCATGCAAACTGATATAGATGAGGAAGTTACCATTGACAGCAAGTAACATCCTTTACTGATGAGACAAAAATTAGTAGAAAATAAGACGCCCAGAGGATATAGGATCTCTACAATTCGTCTGAAGGCCAATTTAACACTGAAAATTTCCAACTATTAAGATGCAGAAACAAAGAAAATAACGACAGATATTGAGAACCGTTAAAAGAAGGGATAGGAATATAATGATTCTCTATTGAAAACACTAATCATACCGAAGTTAGAAGACTGCTCGATCTTAACATCCCTATATAAAAAAAAGACAACCTGTCAATTAGAAGTGACTCGGAGAAGCTTCACAGCGAAAATCAATGGCTGCAAAGAACTAAATTACTGGAAAGGTTACGTCAATTAAATTTATATTCACTGGGAAGAAGAGGTATACCATTATTTACTCTTGGAAAGTAATGGAGGAACTAGTCCCTAATCTTACTTTGAACCCTATAACCACTCAAACAACAGTGGAAAGTAGAAAAGGAAAAAGTGTTGTGTTCCCAAATTAAAGGCTAGACAGGGAACATCCTCAGTTATTTCCTCACTCCTGAAGGAAAGTAGTTTCGGTGTGAGAGGACCAAGACTGTTCAACTAGCTGCCCAAGGGACACGAGTGGTGTATCGGTGGATATCTTCAAAAGAGACTAGACTCCTGGCTCAGAAAATTGCAGCTGAGCCCAACGTACCTGGCTATATGAACTGCAGAGACAAGAAACCAACTCAAGAGGAGAGACAAGAAGTTTGACCTTCGTGAAATGAGGAAGGAATCATCGCACGGAACATTGAAAGTGTGTGTGTGTGTGTGTGTACGCGCGCGCGCGCACCTTCCTTTTTGTTTCCGCCCGAATTGTTCATTCTGACGAAGCCCAAGCTTGTTGCTCTACCTTGGACCTACAGCTTAACGTGGAATCTGAACCACGACTCACCACGGGTGGTCAGAAATTACAAAGTCCTTGCTCGGACTCGATCTCGCGACCTCCCGATCAGCAGTCTTGCGCCTTAACCACTACGGCACCCAGCGTACCAATTTATTTATCATCCTATGTTTCTGGAAGGATGAACATCTGGGTAAGTTGTGCGCCGCTTGCTTTCGCTGGAAATGAATCCGATGCCAGTGGATTCGTAGTTAGCGATGTTAATCACTACGCCACCGAGGTGTGTATATATATACACCAACAATTTAAAGAGCTCTTGCGTTTTCATCTTTTGAGATATTTGTACGAGAGATCGTAAAAGCAAAACACCTCTTAATCATTCGTAACCCTTTAACTGCTCTTGTCGAGTATATTCGATTTTCATATAAACATGCTCGTATATTCAGTGGTGTTGTGTAGGGATGTACCGGATCACAATATAACCGGATATCTGTCTCTCTATTTTTGCCGGATATTTAGCTGGATCATGTATTTTTGAGGGCTTAAAATTTTAAAACTTGCAATGAACTAGTGGTTTAATAAACTTTTATGGTTCCTACTAATTTTACAAAATCATCATTCTCCTAAAAAAAAAAATGCAGATTAGAAATTTTGTTTATTCAATAAAAAAAAAAAATCTATAAACCGAAAATAAGAGATGAACTTTCTAAATATAAGCTATATACATAAAATAATACACAAAAACTTGAAATATGAAATTTATCAACAAAATGTGATTAAATTTTAATTAATTATTCGGTATCCGGCCGGATCCTATTTGATATCCGGTGCATCCCTAGTGTAGTGGTTAGCGTCGTTGACTATGACTCCATCGGCCCCGGGATAGAAACCCAGTGACGGCAGCCGGCGCGCAGCAAAACCCAGCTGTTCATTCTTCACAAAGAAAGTGGTTGGTAGATAAATGGGTACCCTGGGTAGCCTAGTGGTTAAAATGCTGGGCTGCTGCTGGTGGGGCGTGGTTTGGATTCCACGTTAAACTGTAGGTCTAAGGTGGAGTGAAAAGCTTGACCTTCGTCAGAGTGAACAATTCGGGTGGAAGCAAACCAAAGGTTGCTCTGTTCGAGTATACTCAATTTCGGTTTTCTGTCGATCACTGAAACCCAGCACATTGATTCAATGACGTCATTGAAATGGAGCAGTTAAAGGGTAAAAGATGCGTGATGCAATTCATTACACTGGTATGCATATGAAATTTTTTTGTCTGCTGTGAGGGTTTTTTTCAGTTCATATTATATAATTCGACCATGCTGAATTCGAAAATGACATTGGTTTTCCTCGATCAGGTCAGGTTTTTTCTCTATTGGCCATTTATTATAAGTCCAATTTTATCCCCAAATTTATTGATTTTTTAGCTTAAACACTGTAGATACGAATAATATTATAAGAACACTCGTGAAAAATGAAAACATTGTGTGAATAAATACTTTTATTCATACAATGAATATGGAAAAAAGTTTATTGAGGAAGGAATGAAGTTTTTTTGGCTTTCCGTCTGTGTTTTCCTTCGGGCACGTCTCGCTTCAAACACCAGCAATAGTCCGCCAGCATATTGATATCCCAGTTTCCCTGGTACCTCTCTTCCATTATTTTGATATCTTGGTGAAATCGTTCACCCTGTTCCTCACTATAATCCCCGCAATTTTCAGGAAAAGTCCAAGTGGGACCACAAAAAGTGTATTTTTATGGACATGCGCGACCCATGAGCTTTGAAAGCTTCCATCAAGTTTTCGACAACGGACTCGTATTCTGGACTTCTACGCTTGCCAAGAAAATCAGTGACAACTGATTTGAATGCCTGCCAGGCATTCTTCTCAGTTGGAGTCATTGCGTTTTCGAACTGAGTATCCTTGATCAAAGTTCGAATTTGAGGACCATCAAAACCCCAGCATTTAGTTTAGCATCAGATATATGAGGAAATTTACTCTCGAGATATCGGAATGCTGAACCCTCCTTATTCATTGATTTGATGAAATTTTTCATCAAGCCCAGCTTAATATGAAGTGGTGGGAGCAAAATTTTTGTTGGTGGTACAAGGGGCACTGAAACGACATTATGCGACCCAAGTTCAAAATTCTCTCTGGATGCCCATTCACGCTGTGCATAGTGCTTCTCATCCACTCGGCTATCCCATTTGCAGAGGAAACATGGGTATTTCGTGTATCCCCCTTGCATTCCCAATACAAATGCCACAATCTGAAAAAAATGAAAATATTTAAAGAATTTAGAGAATTTGTTTTATCAGATAAAAAAATCTATGCATTGGACTGTATCACTTCTGTGGGGAAGTTAAGTGTTCTTATACGCTCTCAAATAACCTTTGGAAAAACAACATAGTCAATAGCAATAGTTTACTTATGATATTAGTATTACCTTCAAATCTCCACAGATCCTCCAGTTATGTTGGTCGTATACGAGAGCATCCAGTAAAATTTTCATGTTATCGTAGCTCTCAGTAAGTTGTACGGAATGTGCTACAGGGACTGATGCAACCCTATTCCCAATGTTGAGAAGTACTGCTTTCAAACTTCGTTTAGACGAGTCTATAAATAGCCTCCATTCTGATGCGTTATATGGCAGGCCCAAGGATTCGATTAGCCCCTCAACATTGCAGCAGTACACTAAGGAAGAGGTATTTTCGTGCACTGCAAAAAACTTGCGGAATTCTTCCTCTCGTTTCCTATACCAGGAGAATGTTGTTCCCGGAGCCAGCAAGTTGTCCTCTCGAAGTCGTGAGCCCAAGATCTCGGCAGCTAATTTGGAAAGTCCTAAATCCCTGGTAAGATCATTAAGTTTGGCCTGGTTGAGAGGCCTCGGCTCATTTGAAGCGGTATTTTGAGGTATATACGACTGGGACTGGTCATTGGCATTGGTCATTGATTCATCATCAGAATCATCGAAGTCCAGGGTTTGAGGTGGGTCGGGTATTGGAATTCCAGGACCATGGGGTACAGGTCTCATAGCAGAAGGAATGTCAGGGTATACAACAATGTGTTTATTCTTCTTGTTAACTCCTGAAAATAGAAACACAGAAACATGGATATAAAACTTGCATATGAAATAGAAGAAGCATTCAGACAGTGGCGGCTCGTGAGGGAAGGCTGCGGTCTGTAAGATATGAAATAGGTCGATGGAGTCTGTATATTTTCTTTCTTTTTCATTTATATTGTCCTTCGGGGACAATATGAATGAAAAAGAAAGAAAATATACAATCATTGTATATGTAAATGTAACTTGTATAACAATATGTGTAAATGTATTTTCTATAACAATATGTATATGTAAATGTATGATTACCATTATGGTGAATATTATGCTATATATGGTGAATATTACATTATGGTGAATATTATGTCAAGTTTCATACGAGGATTTCAAAATATTTAAGAAAAATAAATTTATAAGCCCACCTTGGAGGTTTGTCATGCAAAAATAGCAATCTGTCACGTGATCCTTTCCTTCTCTCCAAATCATGGGAATTCCAAAAGGCAAAGATTTCGCTCTGCCTTTGCTCCATCTTCTCAAATTTTCGATGCACGTCTTGCAGCACATATGAGGGGCGAAATTTTTGTCCTGGTCCCCTAGCTTAATTCCAAAGTATGCTCTATACATTGTCTTCACAAATTTAGTGATTTGGGACTGGTTATTTGGCATGGTAACCGTCCCACATATGTAGCAGAATCTATTTGGATCATTTTTACACGCTCTATTCATTATGAAATATTTTATCTATATGCCTGAAAAGTAAAAAAAGATATTATACAAGTGAAACAAGTGATGATAGATGTTACTGTTCCAATTCCGCTTTGACAAAATCACTAAAAATTCTATTTTACTTATGAGGCCATAGCCGGATAACCTGAGCTGATTGAGAAAAACGGATTGCAGATTCGAAATCAGCAGGAAAAACTCTATAAGAACCACTTACAAAACCCTTGACAGCAAAATTGATGCATACCAGTGTTATTTATTATTCAGGGTGTTTTTAATAGGGACTTACTTCTAAACTTGACGTACTATTCGTCTAAAAGGAATAGAAAGTTTATCACAACAAATTACGGCGATTTAATCATATACCGTTCAGGATAACTTTGCGTTAATGATAAGTTTTATTAGCAGTTTATAAATTTCCTAACAAATCTCTAGGTTGTTAGAGTGCCCTGGGTTCCAGTCTCGGCCGGTCTCGTTTCGGACTTGAGATTTCAGGGGTAAAGGTGCTCTTTTGGTTCTTCTTCAGTGAGGTAGTGGCAGTGGTGGGCACCGTTAACCAAAAAGTTAACTTCGTTAACCGCTAATCCGTTAAACATGTAACGGAAGTTACCGATAAACCGTTAACGTTAACTTTTATTATAAAAAAAATGAAAAACACTATATATATATAATTTAATTTTCCCTTTTCTTCTCGTTCTCCATTTTAAAGATGTGGTACCTAGAAGTACCGCCAGGACAAAGGGTTAAGGTGAAAACGCTCCCATTGTAAGACATCAATTGACTTAATTTATGTCATCAAAGTGACATGAGAATTGAAATCTTACCTGATCAGTTTTATGGTTCTTGAAATGTATCAAGGAGACTACTAATAAGGTACTCACAGACATATTATAAATATACATGACTTACTTGACAACGATTATTTTTAAATATTCACTAGCACAAACATGTTGCGCAAGAGACAGACTGCAAATGAAACGAATGTAGTTATTTGTTGTAATTGTTACATATATATTATTGAAAGTGCCTTAAAATGCTCGTGATATTTCTTGAAAGAAGTTGAAACATTCAACTCAAATGGCAAATCTTTCCACCTGATTTTACAGTCGACCATGGTTTGCTCAAACCAATGCCATAAATAACTACCATATTTGGTAAGACACAAATTGTGGCGACGGAAACAAATATATCGCCTGATTTTGCACTGCGGAAATGGAAATTCGTTCATCACTATTAACAGTGGCGGATTAATTGCGCACCTGCTCAGCACTGAAAATAATAGAAACTTTTAAACGTTTATGAATTTTTGGGGTTAACGGACTTGAGTTAACGGAAGTTAATTAGTCCGATAATGATTTTCAAAGTTAACTTAAAAGTTAAATCGTTAACGAAAAAGTTAACTTCGTTAATTAACGATTAACGGTTTGTGCCCAGCTTTGGGTAGTGGTTCGGATCCCGCGTAAAACCGTGCGTCCCGGGACCTTCATCATTCGATCCGAGATGTTACAGAGGTGGTTAAATAAATCCAAACATTATTTTATTATTGTTAATTATATTGCAAACATACATTTTTTTCCTTTCCTCAGATACCAAGGAATACCAAACTTATGTACATTCACGCGTACCAAAGCTATTTATGGAATAATGTGGTTTCCCGGAGAATTAAAAAATACAACTTGCAGGTTCTGCCTGGCGATATAAAGCGAAATAAGAAAAGCAGAGATTACCCGAGTAAGTGCATTTCCTATACTTTTTCGTCTCTCCCTACATTTAGAACAACAATAAGGGAATGTAGTTATGTAAAGAAGTTTGCCGAGGGTACTCTACAAAAAATCAAAATTTGCGAGAAAAAAAAAAAAAAATCGATACTCCTTTCTAAAAAGCAAAAAGCTCTAACCAGTGGTACAAGAATAGTGTTCTCAACAGTTAACTAATAATTAATTTTTTTCCTTGAATTTTTTTTTTATGCAACTGTGCTATTTGATTTGCATTCATTCAGCTTTCAATGAAAGTTTTTATTTCGAAGATGCCAAATGCGAGATAGAAGAGGAAATGGATCAGAGCAACAGTTTCGTTGAAGAAATTGACGCCACTGAAAGTATTTCGAACAATATTCATTTCTTGACCGAGAAAGAAACGAGCACCGTGGATGTCACAGAGGTAAACCAAAGTTGTCATTATTTGAAGTAATAATAAAACATGAAAAAACCACAAGATCTTTTAGTAGTTCTATTTGAATGTTAATTATTTTTTTATTGTAGGTTTTGATGCCTTTGCCTGGTTACAACATTGTTTATCCAGAGAATGAAATTAAAGACTGGTATTTGGAGTATCTACAAAAGGACAATTTATCTTTCAACATGTTTAGAAATAAAGTAAAGTAAGTTTACTCAGTTGAATTTTTCATATAAAGTTTCTTTTCAGTATGGATTTTATATGTTCTAAGCAGGTAAGTTTGCTGGGAATATACCTGCAGGAAATTCACGTTTCTAATATAACATGGGAAGTTTCTATTTCGGTATTCTCTGCCAGATGCCATATTGAAACAAATAATTTGCTAAGTTTACCAAATACTTTTTTAATTGCTTTTCTTGGCTGTATTATTCTGTACTTTTTCAAATGGTTAAACTTCTCAGCGGAAATTTGCTGCTCTCAAAATTCCTGTACTACACTATGTTTTAGTCGGTTTAGTAGAACAGACATCATTTATGGATGCAAATTGTCTATTGGACAAGTAACATTTAAACCAGTCACTAAAGTCATAAATAAATAAAAACAAATATACAGGGTGTCCGAGAATTATCTGTACAATTTTTGGCTGTTATTAAAAGTCAACCATGAAGTGTAGAAATTCCAGTGTTGTCCCATTTTACAGAGAATCTCATTAAGTTTTTTCTGATACCAAGTTTTGACAAGTTTTTAGAAATTCCAGTGTGTCCGAAAATTATCTGTACAATTTCATCTTTTAATAAAATTCTTGATAACACACGTAAAATTCTTAAACAAGATTATTTAGAATCTGTATTTTCAAGTTTCTTTTATTAAAGTAACGTTGTTACAAACATTCGATATGTGCACCATCAGTGATTCGCAAAACATCCAATCGATAATCCAAATGTTGCCATGTACGCTGCAGCATATCCACATCAATTCGCTCAATAGCAGCTGTGATTCTTGCTTTTAAATCATCAATGTCTGTCACCCGCGTACAAAAAAGAAAAAAACTTATCTGAAAAAACTTAGTTTCTCTGTAAAATGGGACAACACTGGAATTTCTACACTTCATGGTTGACTTTTAATAACAGCCAAGAATTGTAGAGAATAGAGATAATTCTCGGACACCCGGCATATATATATATATATATATATATATATATCGACCCCCTTTAAACAGGGGTGTTATACAACCAATTTTTATCATTTGATGAAGTACTTCGGTTGATAATTTTAATGTTTTTTGAAAAGAACCTAGTTTCAACCATCCAGTTTTTTGTTTTTATGGATTTTCCATTAACTTGTGTACTGAAATAGATTTGGACATAAGTATACACTATACATTTTTTTTTATTTTATTGAAGGACTTTTTCGTTAGGAGGGGCGTATAGAGCAATCGTGGTACTGCCTCAGTCTTTCAAATGTTCTTCATGCCGTTACGACGACCCGACGTTGCCCCTCATTCAGTCCGACCTCGACGCTTTGAACGGCGTAGATGTCACGGATAATAGATTGTCTGGTAAGTGTAAAAGTAATGTTTGTAGCACTTATGTTGTACCATTAACCATCGTGCTGACTGGAACTCTGAAATTTTCTATTATTTCGTGTATTTCAGACGGCGCTTACGAAGCTTTGGTTATCGAATTCGCTCTTCCGACCTCGGCTTATGCCACGATGGCTTTACGCGAGTTGCTGAAGATGGATACTTCTTCCAGGGTAATTGTTTTCCTGAAAATACTCCAGGCCCCATGTGGATTGCAGGCTTACCTTTTTACTAGCAGGTAACCTGTAAGTTCATAAGAACGGCGACGGAATACACACCCCCGAGAGATGACATACGTTGCGGGCATGAGTCAGAGGCTTGACAAAAATTTCATCGCCGTCGGGGGGCTTGGAACTGAGAGAGATAAATCTGCAATCCCTACAGAGTTGTGATAAGTGAAATATTTAATAAGTAATTCTGCATGTTAACAATTTTTTTTTTTTTTTTCCAGTATCAGACGTCTTTAAATAGTAGAATTAATAACGACAATGTGGAATCATCACTATCGACAAAAAGGAAATGTGAAGCTGAGACAGCAACTAAGAAAAAGAAGTTGTAGTAGTTTTTTTACTTAAGGAAAAATTAAAAAGATGTATCTTACAGAAATAAACATTTTATTTACAATAACGCGTTTTTTTTTTAAGGAAAACTGACCTTATTAGTTGTGGATACATAATTTAATTCAGCAAATTTGTGATTACCCAGCATTGAGTCAATGGCAGGTTCAACCCAGCTCCCTCCTGAAGTTGTAGTAGTATTTCATCTGAGGAGACAACAGTGTCGAAACTGAACAGATGTCTCAATCATCTGCATGAACCACTCATTGTTCTAAGAAGAAACGATAAGTGTCGTCCACGCAGATGAAGGACAAGTCTGATCAAGTTTAGCAGTCTCTTCTCAGATAAAATAATATTCCAGCAGTTTCCTTTAAGAGGGAACTGGATATGGAGAAGCTGTAGAGATAGGTTGAACCCAAAATTGATCCAACTCAATAGTTGTACTATGGAAAAACTGATCGTTTCAGGAGGTTACAGATCCATTTTTCTTTCATAATGGAAACTTCACCTGGAAGACATCATATTTCGAGAATAGTGCCACGTGTTTATTCTGTTGCTTTAGAAAGGGTTTTCTTGAGCACGGTACTTCAACATAATTTCTTTCGTGGACGTAACTGGCCAGGTCGACAAACGCTTAAAACACGTTTCTCTAGAAACGGTATTATAAATGCAAGGCACTGCTTCAAATGACATGATTACCCTAATTCACGTTGTTTTTATTTGAACTTTCTCGTTAATTTACCGTTATCTTAGAGAACCGAAGTCTGACAATGGCCATATTCTGAAGATAGCTCGACCACGTATCAATCCTTGTGGTACAGCACCAAATTTCCTCGAGTCGGTTGAATTGTGGTCATTATCACCCTCCAACCAAACGCGACCTGGACATACCTGCAAAAATTGAATACTGAATTTTTTTCATACCATATAATAATTACTAGTGCGTGCATACGCGCGTAACAACTGATTTTCTCCCTTTCTGGTCATCACAAAAGGGACAGAAAATACCGGGGATGGGTGTATATATTCACGTCCTTGTGCATAACAAGGCCGCCAACGTTACCCTCTTAAGTTTATGCGGGCTCGTATGTCGATGGAATGTTAGAAGTATAAATGATGCAAGTGACCAAAATCTGTTGAGACGGACGTTTTAAACACGAATCAAAACAGAATAGGAGATACAGCTCTTCTATGCTACAGATATTGCGCGTTAGTGAATAAAAATATGCCGAGAGATGCGTGATATAAATACTATTCGGGAGTTAAGTCCAAGTCTGTTAAACCATATGATTGTATTATTAACTGGCCTGAGTTTAGTATAAAATAGGCAAAGTGAGTAGATAGACATGGCGAATAAAAGTTAAAAGGCTGCCTGACTGAGGTGGCAACAGATACAGAAGAATAAGTAAGTATTTACAAAGAAAAATTGGCAAAAAAGATCTGTGCACGCAGACGTGCATGGTTGAACGATAAGGTGAAGAATGTAATGAAAGAAAAAGTCTGCGAAACAATTTTAATATGAAGTATTAACCCTTTAATTGGAGAGTTGGCATCGTCGTACCGTCTTTCGCGCCACTCAGCACTGAATTGGTGGTGGGAAAACATGCACATAGGATTGGCAAAAAAGTTGAGATTACCCATTTGTGAACCCAAGCGAGACCGTACTAATACAATATTACTACTTTAAGGGTTAATGCTGAATACGACAGGGGTGTTTAATGTGTATATGGATGAGGTAATGCGAAAGAAAGCAACAATGCTTGAGAGGAGTGGACCCAAACTTGAGAATACGTAACAACTATTGCATTTTTTTTTTATGTACATGAAAATGAATGTAAATAAAGGTATAGTAGTAGTTGAGAAAGGTGGTATCAAGAAAGGCACAAATACAGTGGAAACAAAGTAGAGTGAAGCAAGCAAGCATTTGTCCTTGGCCCCTCCTTCCTGCAAGAAAAAAAAGTCATAGGCGTGATAAAAACTGAGGAAGAAACGTTTGCATAGATGCAGCAAGAGGTTTACACGAAGGTGTACTGATACCAGGGTTGACATCCAAAAACCCAACCCAAAACCGATTGGAATTTTCAGTGGATTTTTGGGTTGAGATGTTTATTTTAATTGAAATTTTTCTGATTGCTGCATTGTTCAATTGTGGCTAATTGGAATGCTTTAGCATGTTGATTATTTCAAGTAAGCTGACTTATAAAACAAATCTTAAATTATGCAATGTGTAAATAAAGATAATAAAAATTGAAAAGTTATCAAAAAGGATTTGCACCCATTGTGAACACTATGGGCAATTATTGGATCATTTGACACATTGCTCCAACTATCTTGAATTAAAGTTACGGTAAAATTGACTAAGTCTTTCTTTCACTGAATCCAGTACTTCATTATTCACTTTGATTAGCAAATCATCAGATAATTTTTTTTCTGCTTGGAGGACAATAGCCTGGTCTTAAATTTTGGACCCATTTAATAAATTCTTTATTCTCTACAACTACAAATGGAATATTTGCTGAAAAGAAAAATCTGGCCATTTGCAAATCTATTTGTTCGTCTTTATCTACAGTTGTCCTAACCACATATGGCATTATCTGACCTTGTGTTTTCTTGGCTGGAGTAGAATGAAAAAATGGTATGAAAGATTCAGAAGTGGTTGAAGTGAATGAAGACTCACTACTGTGAATTGTAGTGTCATCATAAACCAGGCTTTCATATGATTTGCTTGAAGAGTGTCTACTCTCAAAACTGCCATGTCTATGTGTAATGATCAAGCTATCAACTTATGGAAATAATATTTATTAAGTATTTAATATTTATATATATTTAATTTTGAAGATAATAGCTAGCGCTCAGAAAAGTTTGCACAATTTTTCACCATGAATCTAAATGTATGCACAACGAAATTTTCTTGCGCACACGGACTAAAAAAAATTAGAGGGAACATTGAATTCTGCAGTATTTGCACTGAACTCTATTTGGTTGGTCACTCAACATTTCTACTTCATCCCATTCAGCAGCTTTAAGTCTGCCAATATGTGCAGGTCTAACTTTAGGCATTATTGAATAGATATTAATTAACTAAAACTGATTTCTGAAAAAAAGAAGTGCAAAAACAAAAATAATGTCCATTGTCTAGGCCTGTAAACAAATTGTAATAAAAATTCAGAAAAACAAATAGAACAAAAGCCACATTTTATGTTAAATGAAAACACACTACGTTTCGACAGCACACTGCTAACTTCTTCAGTTGAAAGTGACCTTAAAAACAAACAAAATATATAAATTATAAAAATCATAGCTATAACTAATTTAAATTATGAAACCCAAAAAAACATGGGTTTTTGGGTTTTTGCCAACCCTGATGGATGCGAGATGCTTGTTTGGCGTGATAGTTCTCTCAAAAGTGAGAGTGGTTGAGCTGAATAATTAAGCAAAATGATCAGTGTAACAATGATTGACCGTATGAGAAATAAAGATGTTCCGGAAACATATGGAGCAAGTCATTAAAGATTAAACTGGAGAATAGCATGCTAGGTTAATGTGGTTGTGCGAGGAGAATGAATCATGACAGAATTGTGAAAAAGATGTATACTAGCGAGGGCGAAGGTGCGAGAAGTAGCGGAAGACCGCGTAAAAGATGGAAAGGCGTAAATAGTGTGCGACTAAATGTGGAATTGATACAAATATGGCGCAGGAGTTGACGAAAAAGAGAAGAATGTAAGTGGTTTATCAAGAGGGTATTATTATTATTACTACTACTTTAAATGTATACAAATTTGTTTTAAATGAAACCTTTAAGAACACTTACAGTTTCTGTCCAAATGCCCTTTTTAACTTTGTCTCCAGGCAAGGCAGTAATTCTCTTACAAATAAACTGTTGAGGGTTTGTTGGTGATCGCGCTATTATTATATCTCCTCTATGCATTAAATTCATGCGAGGACTAACATGCTCAGTGATGAGGATATCATCTGAATATATTGTTGGTTCCATTGACGGTCCTTTGCACTGAAATAAAAAACGTAATTAATAATGTCAAAAAGTTAAACATGTCGAACAAGAGTGACATAATTTACTCAATATAATAATAATAATAAAAACTTTTAACCTAGCAGCTACGTTTCTATGGAGTACAGTACGGAGTAGGCTGTTAATAACTCAATCTACAAAAACCTAAGAATAAAGGCACTTACCACAACAAAGTCTCCTATGAATTCCAAAGTACAATGTGCAATGCATCCATACTGTACAAAATAACCAGTTACTCCGAGAAATTTTCCAATAATCTTCTTCAAGTTATTAAAGCGCATCTGCAATTAAGCCAATTTAGTTTTACAGAGAAACCAAAACAGGCCTACTGAAGGCCATAATAATAATTAGGACAAGCCTATCAACATTTTACCTTAGAAAAAAGTAAGCAACTAAAGATCATTAACATTCATTGCCTAGATATTGCCTGAGAGGTAGGATGGTGGGGAAGAAGATTGTAGGGCCAGTACTTTATTATTTATTTAAAATTTAATACAATTTAAAACAGTAGTGACTAGAGGTGGAATGAGTACATCAGTACTCGAGTACGATTTTTTGTTGTACTCGTACTCGAAGTAATCTTAAATTGTCGTAATCGTACTCATACTCGATATAATCTGAAATCGCTGTAATCGTACTTGCATTCAAACTAATTTCAAATATGAGGATCTATCCTAGACTCCCAATGTACCACGAAAGCAACAGTTTACAACTTTAATTTCAATATGGTTTATATTTTCGGATTTATTTATTTATATTTTTATACAATACTTTACATTTATATTATTATTAATAAGTGGCAAATTTGTAGCAAAAAATCTTAGTGAAGAAAATGTCTTGTGTTTCATTACTGAATAGGTAAGTAAACGCGTACTCGTACTCGAAGACTGAAAAACCATACTCGTGCTCCTACTTAAGCACTAAAAAGGTATACTTGTACTCGTACTCGACCACTCAAAAAATACTGTACTCGTAATCGTCCAACTCCAAAATTTTGGTACTCTTTCCACCTCTAGAAGTGACATACCAATGAATCAGCAAAAAATTAGGCCTTAATCGGCAGTTTTTTGGTTCACTGGTATTTTGAGCAAGTAATTTATTGAATAAATTTTTA
Source organism: Bathynomus jamesi (assembly GCA_023014485.1). Taxonomy (NCBI): domain Eukaryota; kingdom Metazoa; phylum Arthropoda; class Malacostraca; order Isopoda; family Cirolanidae; genus Bathynomus; species Bathynomus jamesi. Next base: position 253,922 of record JAJOZX010003251.1, read on the forward strand.
GGAGCCCTTTCTTCATTTGCGTTTGCCCAAAATTGACAAATTATGTATAGAATATGGGATACCTCTTTCAATATTATATTTAGGTTTATTTAAACATTCCAATCTGGGTTGAATATATCTAATTGTGAACAAAACTGTTCTCCTATTGTGTTGCTAGAGTAATTTTATATATATATATATATATATATATATATATATATATATATATATATATATATTATATATATATATATATATATATATATATATATACCTCGGTGGTGTAGTGGTTAGCGTCGCTGACTACAAATCCATCGGCCCCGGGATCGAGACCCGGTGACGGCAGGCGGCGCACAGCAAAACCCAGCTGTTCATCCTTCCACACAATAAAGAAAGTGGTTGGTAGATAAATGGGTACCCTGGGTTAAGATGCTGCGCTGCTGATGGGGCGTGGTTCAGATTCCACATTAAATTGTAGGTCTAAAATGGAGTAAAAAGCTTGACCGTCAGAATGAACAATTCGGGCAGAAGGTAACCAAAGGTGTGTGTGTGTGTGTGTGTGTGTAATTAAGATATATTAAAAAATTTGTAATCATTATTATTGTTAAAAGAAAAAAAAACTTCAAAAACTAAAATTAATGTGCAGACTAAACTTTAGGAGTTATAGCTACCAAATACATTTAGCCTATAGTAGTGATTCCCAACCTTTTTACTATGGTGGCCCATTTTATATATATATATATATATATATAAAAGGATATTTTTTGTAATATATCTAAGTTGTTTTGAAGCATTACAAACACTAGTTGTGGCCCATTAGAAAATCCACCATGTCCCACCAGTTGGGAATCTATGGCCTATAGAATATACTATCTGGAAAAAGAAAAAGAACCTTGTTAAATTCTACGAATAAAAAGAAAAAATACTAAAAATAATTTGGAAGTTTAAAGTTCATAAATATTTAAGGCTAATATTTAAAATGAAACACTTTTAAATTAAGAACATTATTTTATCTCCATCTCCATCTGGACAAAGCTTATTCATTGTTGGCTCATGGAAGTCTTCACATACTGAAAAGTCTCATTTTCTACTGATGATTTTCAGAGGGGAGCCGAGAAATGTTCTAAATCTAATTTAATTTAATTTCTTATAATTTTTCTTATTTTCCCACCATAATGGTGAGTTCTCTCTTTTGAACAAAGACAAACTGACATATTGTAATTGTCAAGCTCTTTCTTCAAAGATGTTCTTCATATTTTAGTGGAGCTCCTTCATTCGGAATGCCTTATTTTCCAGGGTGGACTGAGCTTCTGCCACTAAGTGTAGTATTTCCTTGTGTTTAACTCTTTGATGACCAGTATATATTTCTTTGAACTTAAAAGTTTAAGTTTTATTGTGTTTTACAATTAGATATTAGTAACTATAGTCACTTAAATGACCCATTTTTGGGTTAATTTTCCGACAACTAAACGATACCTGTATAAACATGTAGATGTATTTGTAGAAACGTTGCATCATTGTACAATTTATATTATTATTTCCTTGGGACAAATATGTCCTGTGGTTCTCAAAGAGTTAACAATCACTTGCATTTGCAAATCCAACCTCCTCATATTTTTCTTTATCATTTCCACCTTCTGTTGAAGGACATGATTTGGAACTACTGTACTTACATTGAATATAGATTTTCTGCTTCATCAATAATTCATTTCTCAACTGTTTCTTGATTCACTTTCATGAATTTGGTTTTGGACCTTGGATCCAAGAATGTTGAGAAGCATATAGTTTTACTATGCATGAACTATGAAGCCTCCAATTTGGTGAACTGCACATTTCTTCCATTTGCGGTGATTAATATATTACAGTCATCCCTTAAAATTCACAGGGGATATGTTTCAAGACCTCCAACAAATTTACAAAATCCACAAAATTTCAAAACCACCATATAATGCTGTAATATTACACTAACCTTAATCCTACAATAATAATAGTGTGGTGGTGGTGATGTGGCGGGTTGTTGGGGAGGTTACTGGGCCTCTCTGCTACCTGGCATGCGGGACAAGTGAGGCTGGGTGTCAGCTGATACAGGCTAGGCAGGGGAGGGAAGTGGTATGGGAGAGGGGTGTAGCTGGCGAGGTTTCTTAAAGAACATGATAGTTGCTGCTTCTCTTTCTTCAGGTCTTTCATGATTTCAGCAAATGGAGCTCAACCACTCTTGAATATTCTCTTTGCCTTCATGCTTCTCTCCATGGAAGGATCATACTCTTCGTTCTTCTCAATCAGTTCTTTGTAAAGTCTCCTACATTCCCATAATTTTTTCAAGTTCCATCCACTTTGTTCCTCCTCTTTGTCCATCTCTTCTTCCTCTTGGTCGCTCTTCACTAATTCTTCCGAGTCAATTTTTAAAAAAACACTGCATTTTAAGGGATGACTGTACTAAACTGTCCACTATTTAAAGCCTTTGAAAAAAGCAATTTAAGTTTAATTGTTGGGATAATGACAGATGCTGCAGCTTCTCTTTGTTAGTATTTGTACTGTCATCTCTTGAAAAGGTTGTAGTATTTGTACAATTTTCTCAATAATATTCTATTGATAGTGAGCAAGCTCAGCAGTTGAATAATCTGCTGCATATGCAGCTTTTTCTGTTCTAACATTTTTTCCAGCATATACAAAAAAATTTATTTCATGAAGTACAGACATTTTGGATCAGTTTATGGTTTTGAACTTTCAGATGATCTTGCAAAGTAGATAGTTTGGCTACCATATTTACTTCACTATTTCCTACTACTTGATAAATTTTGTTAGCAGGAATACTGAACACTTCCAAAGCTTTTTGTATCTATTCACTTATATCAGGTCTGGTGTAAGCTTTGCAGAATGGAATAATTCTCAGGACTGATCTTTGCTTTCCAAACTTTCTGTCAAGCAGAAATCCATTAAACTAAAAAAGGCATGTTGGCTGTACTCACACTCCATTTTATATAGGCCTGTGTGTAACTGTAACAAGATTTTGGATCATGCTGAAAACACTGCTGTACATTTCTGGTTTTATCTTCTCACTGAAATATTTCCAACTGGTAATACCACAGTTAAGATATGAGGCATTTGGTATGATAAGTGCGAACTAGCCAAATCAATGTTTTGAGTAATCACCATCTAAGGTTTCTGAAACAAACATTACCACACTGTACATTCATCAAATATGCATCAATGACCATTCCACCCCTCATAACCAATGGCAATTTACATGTGGATGAGGGCAAACTTCCACTCTGGGAACCTCACCTTCACGTAGAGAATGAATGAGTTTCTGGTACTTTTCAGGGAAGTGGCAAGTTTGCCCTTCCCTTACTAAATGTCTCCCATGTTAATTTCATCAACCTATTAAATCCTAACTCTTCCACAATGAGCAATTGTTGCATTTCTCAAATTGTTTTAAGGAAATGAATCTCTAAAAGAAACTATGGTATGTAAATTATGCTAAAGTCCAGTTGTACTACATATACATGTACAAAAGAGCTTAATTCATTTTCAGTCTATTGTGAATTGTGATGTATGGTACCTTTACTGGCTAATATGTCTTGCTTACATAAAATATCTTCTTTAACTTTCATGTGACTTAGCATATTGGTAGTTGTGAAAGCTCACTCTCACTCACATACACACAGTTAACCTTTGTTATGCTTCTGCCTGAATTGTTCATTCTAATGAAAATCAAGCTTGTTACCTCACCTTAGACTAGGGTGGCCAGACGTCCGGCTTTTGGTGGACAGTCCACCTTTTGAGCACTCTGTCCTTAAGGTGGCCATTTCCAAAAAGGAGGACACTGTATATGTGGCCGTACATTAACATATATATATATATATATATATATGATGAATAAAACCACGAAGGAAAGAAACACAAAATGGTGCTCAAGCGCTTTCGTCTAATGACATCCTCAGGAACACTGAGGACATCCTGAGGATGTCATTAGACGAAAGCGCTTGAGCACCATTTTGTGTTTCCTTTCCTTCGTGGTTTTATTCATCATAAATATTTTTCACGTGTTACCTTCGTGAAATAATTTTCATATATATATATATATATACGTTAATGTATGGCCACATACGCAGTGTTCTCCTTTTTAAATGGCCGCCCTACCTTAGACCTACAGCTTAATATGGAATCTGAACCATGCCCTACTATGGGCAGACATGGGGTAATAGTAATAGGTAATAGACTATTACAGGATTTTTCAAGTAATAGTAATAGATCATAATTTTTTGGCTGTAATAGTAATAGAAGGCAAAGTGATAGATAATAGTCTATTACTTTTCTATTACACTGGCAATCAGACATGGGGTCAATTCCATTTTATCAATTCCAGTAAAATTAAAATATATCAATTCCAATTCATTTATTAGAAACAATCAATTCCAATTCATATGCTCTTTAATTCCAATTCAATTTATCTAATTTTTGTTTGAGAAAAAAATGCATTCCAATTTTATTTTTATTCAATATACATAACTACTCACTAGCAAATTATGTTTACTGTGATACAAATATTCTTGTTTTAATTTATTATTATAATTGATACGATAATTCCATAATCATTAGTAGTGATTCACAATGTAGTGATTCACTACAGTGTCTGCTACAGGTCTATAGCCCAAGTTACTAATTACATAAGTTCTTCGAAACAGGCATCACTTAAGTTGCACCTCTCTGGCCAATCAAACATATAAGCAAAAACTTTTATTTATATATATATTATATATATATATTATATATATCCCCGCAAGGGGGTTCTAAGCTCGTGCTCTTGAGTGCTCTTTGTGCTCATTTACGTGCTTGTTCCTGGAGGTTTCATGTGCGCCCTCCCGGCCCTAGCACCCAAGGATGATGGGGCTCGACCCTGCAGTCCTTGGTCTTTTTCCACTTTGACTGTCCCCTCCACCCTTTCTTTTTCCTCTGTCTTTCCTCTCACTTTAACTTTGTTTTTCCGCTGAGATATGCCCTTTTAAATAGAGGCGAATCGGTTCTTCCCGAACTTAAAAAAAATATATATATATATATATATATATATATAAAATAATCTCAGTTCCACCTACAATTTATTTCAAATAATTCAGTTTAAAAATTTATCATAAATGCAAAACTAGAAATCATTTCACATCAATTCATTGCATCAATTCCAATTCAATTCATTGAAATAATGTGTTTGTTCATTTCCAATTCACACATTTTTCCTATCAATTCCAATTCAATTCATAATTGACCCCATGCCTGCTGGCAATGGACATACTGCGTGAACAAAGAACTGAAAAAATGTACTAAATCTACTCTAAACTAAAATAAACATGTATGTGAACTAATATTGTGGCAAATTTTTCCTTCAATAAAGTAAAATTTATCAAGACCTAGTCTCTGAAATTGTAATGATTCAGATGAAACAAATATTTGTTATTTAGCTGCCACTCAGCTTCATCCTGGATCCATGAGTACAGAGCCCTCTGCCACTCAGCCTCATTCTGGATCCATGAGTACAGAGCCCTCTGCCACTCAGCCTCATTCTGGATCCATGAGTACAGAGCCCTCTGCCACTCAGCCTCATTCTGGATCCATGAGTACAGAGCCCTCTGCCACTCAGCCTCATTCTGGATCCATGAGTACAGAGCCCTCTGCCACTCAGTCTTATCCTGGATCCCTGCTACATTGCCAGCTCAATACCATTTCACACAGGGTAACACCCAAAGGGCCTTGGTTAATCAGGATACTGGGAATGCAGTTGGTAAGTACCAAACTCTATATGCTAATGTATTTTTGTGTTTCCTGGATGCCTCTAAAGCATTTGATCATGTTAATCATAACAAATTATTCATGAAACTTGTAAATCATAATGTACCTGGTTACTTGGTCCATATATTAATATTCTGGTATAATCACCAGACAATGATTGTAAGATGGGGTGGGGTTAATTCAGAGCCATTCTGTGACCATTGGTGTCAGGCAGGGAGGGATACTATCCCCCTACTTATTCAATGTTTATGTGGATAATGTATCTATTGTGCTGAACACCTGTAATAAAATAGGCAGCTATATTGGTACAATAATTGTTAATCATCTGATATATGCAGATGATCTAGTTCTTATTTCTCCATCTGTAAAAGGGCTCAGCACACTTTTGAAGGTGTGTGAAAGGTATGGGAAGGATAACGACAAAATATAATCCTGATAAAAGTCATGTTATGATTATGAGGACCAAGCCCTACAAGTATATAAAATTTCCTGAATTTCAATTGAATGGTATGGTGCTGTCAGAAGTAACCCAGACTAAGTATCTTGGCCACATACTAACGGATAGTCTTTCAGATGACTATGATATTCTAAGGCAATGTAGACAATTATATTGCTCAGGGAAATACTTTGGTTAGAAAATTCTGTTATGTGTACATTAGATGTAAAGTTGATTTTGTTCAAAACTTTTTGTATTCTAATGTATACAGCTCATTTGTGGTGGAACTACAGAATGTTTAATTTGAGGAAATTATATGTTGTATATAATATTTTTAGGAGTTTAAGGACTCCAAGATTTGTAAATGGTGCTCCTTCTAGTTAATAAGGTACCTAACTGTGCCAGTGTCATTCGCAATTTTGTATTTAGATTTATCACTAGGCTTGGTGAGTCAATCAATAAGATAATAGAAGCCATGGTTAGTGAACTGGTCTCTGATATATTTAATAAATCTCAAATCTGGGAGCATTGGCATAGGCAATTGTATGTTCATTATACACAGTGATTCACTGGCCTACTTAGTCAGTGCTCCAAACAACTATCTCTCAATCTTCTATGGACCCCTCTTGTATAATGTTTGTACCTGTTGAGTCTGAAATAAAGTTTGTTTGTTTGTTAACACACTGCTTCTAATTGCATTTAAATAGACAAAGATCCTTTTCAATGAGTGAAGTACCCCACATACAAAAGTAATAGTAATAGATGAAAATTATAGGTACTGTATAGTAATAGAAGGAATCAAAAGTAATAGTAACAGACATCCAGTAATTGACGAAAATGTCTGACCATGGGTAGTCAGAAATTACAAAGTCCTTGCCTGAACTCAATCTCATGACCTTCCAATAAGCAGCCCAGCATCCTAACCAGTAAGCTGGCCAGGTACCCATTTATCTACCAACCAATGTTTTTCTTTTGTATGAAAGAATGAACAGTTAGGTGAGCCAAGAATTACCTGCTCAATATACCTCAATGTGGTGGATAAAAGTGGTCCATGGGCCACCAGTTGCTTAACTGTAAGTAAGCCTACAATAAGCTAATGTGTTATTGCTATTAATAATACGAATAATAGAACAGTAGAGCTTGTGTGTGACTGTCACTCCGTAGTAGAGAGAGAAATGGATTTAAGGAGAATAGATAAATATTCCTATGCCACATCCCAAACATCCCATATGAAATCTAAGAAGAAATTTAATCATTTCCTTTTGTTTGATGGAAAAGTCCTGTTTAATTAATCAGCCTAATTGGTCAGTTTATTATATTAGTAACTTCATTTTGGAAAACATGCAATTTGACTAATTTTATTCCAATTGCTTTTGTATTTTTAAAACTTTTTTTTTTTTTAAATAAATCATCCAATAGGTAGTTTCTGAGTTAACACCATATAGAGTGTTTTATTTAAAGAAACTTAAAATTCCTAAAGAAAATGCAATCATCTATCCAGACACTGGTATTCAATTTGAAACATTATTGACTGCTGGTTCTGAGTAGTTACCAACAAAGGGGAAAATGTAGCAGTTAGAGGAGAATGGCTCCTAGAATTAAAATAAAAATAAGGCAGTTTTAGTTGTCATCATTGAAATAGTATAAAACATTTTAAAAGAGGGAGATGATGGGGGCATTCCAGGAGAGATCACCCAATGCATATCACCACTCAGACTTGGATTTTGATGAAAATTGACATATGGGGTTTCTTCCGGGTGCTGATTTCACTGGTCAAAATAAGAAAGTTCTATGACCCATAGGTTTTGATATGGGCCCCACTTTACCACCTAACTTTAATGGGCAATAACTCCCAAACATCTTACCATAGACCTACGTATAAAACTATACATTTTTAGAATAAGCATGAAGAGATCTAGTATTAATTGATACTACATTCAAATGTGTAGAACAATAATGAAAATTTTCTCCCCCTTTTTTATTTTTATTTTTGACCCCCACCCCCCTAGGCAGTGAAATCCAAAAAAAATTTTTTTTTGTTTATTAAACTTTCATTAATTGTTAAAAGATACAAACAATAAAAAATGTGGGTATCAAGTTGCAAGATATCTTAAATATTATTGAAAAAATATGTACATTGTGAAATTTTGACATTTTCATGCCTGCAGACTAAAATAGAAAACTACAAATGATATATTCACATGGATGAAAATAAACAGCAAAAATACAAATTGAACACACACACATTACATCAAGTTGATTCATAATTACACAAGTTTTTTCAACTCATTTTCTGAGAAAACATATTGAATACGCACTGTTCCTGGCTTTAAAGTTTGTGTGCTTAATAAACCCAAAATTTTATCTCTTGATATGTGGCATGTATCTCTAATTTGTGGAAAATAATAGTAAACACTATATCCTGATGGGTGCAAAAAGCTAACCTCAAAGTCATCAAATTCCTCATTATAGGAATGTACAAATCCCAACCATTTCTAATCATTGTAAGTACAAACTATGTACTCTCCTATTTTCGGATTAACTTCAACATTATCTTCACCCAGAAAAGCTTTGCTTATAATCCTTACCTCACCAACTTCATCAGAAGATAATTCAAATGTTTTTGTTATTTGTATTAATAGGTACAAATCTGTGGAATTTTTGCGTTCCTGTTAGGTGCATACTTTTTTCATATCTGTCACTTAAAAATTTTCCCATAGATTCAATTTCTTCAGAATTTATTAAAAAAAAATTTATGCTGTCACTTATATTGTTTGAACAAAATTCAAACATGTCTTCTGGTGTTAATATTTGATTTGCGAATGTTCTCTGCATACTCGCTCTGGCTATAGATCTTTTCACTGTACCCCCAAACCCATCACAAGTGCTCTTACCATGGCTTGTGGCAAAGAAATGCCACTCACATTCCAGCCCAAAATCTTCATGTTTACAAATGTTAACAAAGTTGAAACGATTTTTATATTGTCCTGCACATCCATCAATAAAATAATTTAATTTTTTTATATGAAGGTGGGATTTTCTAATAATAGGTATGAGTGTAATTAAAAAAGTGTAAACCATTGTAGTGTTATGTTTTGTATTTGGAGATAAAAAATAACTTGAATGTTTTGTTTCGTTACTTTCTGGTTCCTTATAATATAACACAAAGGGATGCACTGTGCATTGGGTATTTTCCCAATGAAAACCTTGGGCTGCATCCTGTACTACAAATGAGTAGTTTTCTGAAAAGTCACCAAGAACTACAGCTGTATGGCTATTTAAATTATTCTTCAACTTTTTTAGAAATGCACTCTGATTCTTTGCTATAAAGTGATGACGTGTCAATTTGACAATTTTTGTGCTTAATGAATTTATAAAATCATCTACAGATTCTGTGTTTTCAACCATATTGCATCGATCTGTAGTAACCCATTGTTTATATTTTATTTCCTCACATTCAGGATCATTAACACTGAAAAGTGAGCAAAAAATTCTTAATACCTTGTTCTTTTGGACAGATATTACATATTTGCATCATGCAATTCCTGTTCTTGACATCACACACTGCTTTCTCCATAAGAGTTGTGTATTCCAACCCTTTGACACCCAAAGCTGAGAATTGTATTTTGGTATTCTGGTGGTATGTACATACACACACAGAATGGGTACCAGCAGCTCCAGCTAAAACACAATGTCTGGGGCAAAGGCTGGCAAAACTAGAGAAGCCAATTTGGGGACTATCTGGATTATTTTTACAGAGACTAAAAGCTTCTTTCAGATTCATAAACACCAGTCTTTTCTGCACAGATTCTTTATACCCACTTTCATTTCTGATACTCAGACAGTCTTTTGTACCTGGGCACAAATGACTAATTTCATCTGATTAGAAAAATTTCTGAACAGAATCTTTAGTACCTTCAGTTATTACTTTTCCTTTTGACATGGGTTCAATTTCAGGAATAATTCCAAGTCTTTGTTTTATATTTCTGCTTTTCTTAACTAAATATTCAGTTGTCTGAAATAGATTTATAGTTTTTGATATGGTAAATGGAGATAATGTCAATATTTTGAGTTTCCTTTCATAATTGTCAGTAGAATGGAAAGCTTCAACCAGTTCATTCATGAGATGAATCATTGACTTGAAACAAATTCATGAATGTATAATAGCTATAAACAAAACATTACATGTGCATATTAAATTTTTTGGATTATGATATTGATTTCAAGTGTAACAAAATGAGCATTCTTTGAGAAAGTCATATTAAACCAAAAATTATTTTGTGACCAAATGATTTAATGGGCCCATTGATCTCCAATCTTTAGGGAGTTGTACTTCTAGTTTCTACTATCAAAGGTGAATACCTACATTTTGTTTTAATGCTTCAATTTTAGTTTAGGTATATTCCTACTTAATAATAGCGTATCATTTTAAAATTCATACCTTTGAGTTTCATGATCCAACTTTGTAGCTTTTGATGGGCTTGGGATCTCAATTTCTAAACTTGTTTCTAGCTTTCATTTTAAAGAACACGTGCTTTTTCTATTGTTTGAATAGCTTTTGCTTCTTTTCTTGAGGAACCCAAACCATCTGAAATTTTTGAATTAATAAATATTTGACTCCATTTGATATATATGGACAATAATAATTAATATGTCAACATATTAATTTCATAAGTTTAATAAGTTTAATATGTCAACATATTAATTTCATTAAGTTTTTCAGCAACTGCTGAAAAACTGTCTTGAAAGTAAATGCATTATAAATAAATAATATAAATAAAAAATTATAAATATAAAAAGTACCTATCATTAAATACTTACGCTTCTTCACTGGAGTCACAGCAAGACTTTCTAGAACTTGAGAAACCTCTTCTTTGGCATTACTTGATATACTTGGATCATATTCATCCTTTCTGAAATAACATTCTCAGAAGACTGATTGTGATCAGACTCTTCACTTTGTGATGTTGATAGCAACTCTGGTCTCTGGGTCAATAATTTTCTACAGTTGCTACATAGTACAGTATTCCTTTGTAGTTTCCATTTACATCGATCATAAAGTGATTGGCTGATGGTTCTTATATCCTTGTGTATCTTTTTCTTATGTTTTTGTAAAGGATCATCACAGTATCTAACCATTTTTCATTACTAAAAATACACAATTGTAAATCTCAAAAATAAGATATGATTTGACTCAAAATAAGCACATCTGTAATAAAAATAAGCATAATTAACAAACATTTGAGAGAGAGAGCTGCGTGAATATGAGTTATACATAGGATGTAAATATATCATTTGTAGTTCTCTATTTTAGTCTGCGTAAAAATGTCAAAATTTCAATGTACATATTTTTTCAATAATTTTTAAAATATCTTGCAACTTGATACCCACATTTTTTATTGTTTGTATCTTTTAACAATTAATGGAAGTTTAATAAATGAAAATTTTTTGGATTTCACTGTCTAGGGGGGGGGGGGTCAAAAATAAAAATAAAAAAGGGGGGAAAATTTTCATTATTGTTCTACACATTTGAATGTGGTATCATTTAATAGATCTCTTCATGCTGATTCTAAAAATGTATAGTTTTATAGGTCTACAAAAGATGTTTGGGAGTTATTGCCCATTAAAGTTAGGTGGTAAAGTGGGGCCCATATCTCAAAAACTATGGGTCATAGAACTTTTTTATTTGAACCAGTGAAATCAGCACCTGGAAGAACCCCATATGTCAATTTTCATTAAAATCCGGGTTGGAGTGGTGACAAATTTTTAATTTTTGGGTGATTTGTCCTGGAATGCCCCAATGATAATATTTCAGACAGATTTCTATGATGATGAACTTAAAAAGGGTTTCAAGTGTCAAGACCAGGGACAAAACCCACTGACCCTGATTGTAAAGCAACTAAACTGGGAAATGAAAATTCCATGGTAGTTTAAATGAAAATATGAATATTAACCCTTTACCACCAAAAGTACCACCAAAAGTACGATTTACACAGTTTAGATATTCCCTTAATAATTGAAATAAAAAATTATATGATCTTTTTCAATTCATTAATTTCTTCAGTCATAGCAGCAATCTCTCTTTTGCACTCTCCATTACTTTCTTTTTCTGTCTGTCTGTCTGTCTTTTTCCAGGTTAACATCAAAATTCCCTGACTTTTCCAGGTTATCCAGAACAGCACACACCCTGATTTAGGGATAATTCAGTTGCTACAGTATGTATTATTATTATTAAAGCAATGCATAAGACCAATTCTATATTTTATTCAAATTATAACACTTGTAAGAGAAGAAATAATTTAAAGGAAGTACAGAAAATATTGCAGAAACAAACTAATATATAATGCGATGAATGATAGCCTTCCCAATATATTTGCATTTGAAATTAATTACAGTTCTTTAATATCTGATGCCATGAGCATAAATATGTACTACCACATTATATTAGAGTGAAATATAAAGGATTTCTCACATTACAACAAAATTAGTGGAATGATTACAGTATAGTGCCTCTCTTAAATTATAAAAATTTTTTTGGAGGACAGACTAAATTTTTAAAGATTATCAAAAAATTACTTTCATTTAGACAGTAACAAGATGTATTTGATATTCAATATGAAAATACTTTATGTAATTAAGTTTAGCAGCTATAATTTTTAATAAATGAAAAATAACACTAGGAACATTTATACTTCATAAATGAAATTTTCATATACAATTGCCTCTTAACTATCCACAAAACTACGATGTCACACGTCAACTCTCTACACAAAATTGGCCACATGACATCCATCATATACTGGTAATTTTTCTATAATTTTTTTTTTATTTATGCACTACTGTATATTTTTTTATATTTATATTTTTTCTCAATTCAGCCACCCGAGAACATGACCATCTCAGATTTTCATATTTGGTACATTAGTAGCTATGTGTGAGAAACTGAAATTCCCCAAATTTTAGAGCTGGCTGACCTTTGGTTGCTGAGAAATGGGGTCACAAAATTTGGACCTTTGACCTGATTTTTTTACTTACTGTCAAAATTCAAATTGCTGTAGCCACATAACTAATAAAGCTAGAGTTCTGATTCTAGTGTCATTTTGAAGCTCTTAAACAGCTTGTCATATTATCTCTCTCGTCATAAGCCTCTAAATGAAAATTTAAAAAAAATATCCTTGACCTTTGACCTTAAATAAAAAAAATATACCATCCCCAATTTTTTCAATTTTTTTTACAAATGTTTACTTACCAATGTGAAACATGTTCCTAAAAGGTTAGAAGTGGCCAGTGAAAAGTATGAGCAGAAAGTACTTTTAATTAAAACAACATTTAAATAAATCCAGATCTTTGAGTTTTTCATTGATACAAATTTTCTCTCGAGCAGATTGTCCATTAGTTTTGTGCCTGAAAATATATGGTTCCATTATTATATATACAGGGTGTCCAAGGAGGAAATGTCAAGAATGCACCATTTGACTCTTTAGGTATTTCTAAGTAGAAAGTATTATATCGACATGTGCCTGATTCCCAACCGTTAATGAGATACAGGCCTCTACATTTGGGTAACTAAAACATAATAAAAAGATGATCATAAACCTCAGAAATGAACTTCCGCGTTTTCTTTGGCAAGACTCGATGGATCAGAGGCTCGCCATGTGCATTGAAGAAGGAGGGGGTCACTTTGAAACCATTCTGCAATAAGTGCAATAGTGTACTATATGTTTGTACTTTTTGTAAACCACAAGTGTCATTAAATAGTATCTAAGATCGCCTTTTTATTATGTTTTAATTACCCAAATGTAGAGGCCTGTATCTCGGTAATGGTTGGGAATCAGACCCAAATCGATATAATACTTTCTACTTAGAAATACCCAAAGAGTCAAATGGTGCATTCTTGACATTTCCTCCTGGGACACCCTGTATATATATTATATATATATATATATATATATATTATATATATATGCACACATTTCATTCAACACTGCCTTTGGGATAAACACATCACTTCCACATACATAGACAAACACTTTACACTGGGATTAGGGAACCTCTGGGTGAGGCTTGAGTGGCTGTCAGTTTTTCGGCATTGAGGGTTTCAACCCTGGAGGTTACTAACAACAACATAACCCATCTTTCCTTGGGTTGATACAGGCATGCCCAGTGAAAAAAATAATAATATATATATATATATAACACAGCGTGTCCCAAAGAAATGTATACCCACTTTGTTCGATAATACCAGCTATGAGGATAATAAATATATTACTTTTTATGTTTTTTAATAAAGAATATTCTCCTGAATCTAATATGTAATTATTTTTATTAAAAATTGAAAAACAAAAAAGTTACAGATGTTTTAAATTATAATTATTTTTTCGAGACTTCATGTGCGATATTTTCTAATATTTTAACTGACTGTTTTGAGATACTTATGTTTAGTGTTGATATTGAAGCATAAATGTTGTAATTATTAGTTAATTCAAAAATTTACAAATTCCATGGTTAAATGACACTTTCTCTAAGATGTTGAAATTGTCGTTAGAAAAGAACAAACGTTGCAGTTATAAGATGTTAGATAAGGTTAGAGCAAAACTGTAGTCTTGCCTAATTAGAACTCAACGAAATGGCTAGGCTAAGCTAGGCACTAAACATAAGTATCCCAAAACAGTCGGTTAAAAGGCAGGCCAGGCCATAAAAAAAAATATTAGAAAATATCGCACATGAAGTCTCGAAAATAATAATTCTAATTTAAACATCTAACTTTTTTTGTTCTTCAATTTTAATAAAAATAATTACATATTTAGATTCAGAGAAAATTCTTTATTAAAAAACATATAAACAGTAATATATTTATTACCCTCATAGCTGGTATTATCGAACAAAGTGGGTATACATTTCTTTGGGACACGCTGTATATATATATGCCTACTGTATATATCTACCATATATAACTTGAATGTGTAACCTATTTTTCTCTGTTATAATTCTGTGAGGGCCTTGGAGGCCTTAGTAGTTTCCTCCTTGGTGAGGTAGTATGGTCTTCCAGTTGCAGTAGATGCCTCTACCTTTGTCAAAACATCAGAGTATGTAATTGTAAGAATATCTGGTTGATGATGAAAAAAGAATGACGGGTTGGGACCATGAGGATGAAGAAAAGATATTTCTACTTCCCTCTTCTCAGTTGTTTTGTCCAAAATGCATGCTAACCACCAAAGGTTATCATATACAGCAGTGACAAAACCATGTAGTTTCTCTTCAGGTATAAGTTGTTCTTCTTCATT
The DNA here is from genome assembly GCA_023014485.1 of Bathynomus jamesi. NCBI lineage: Eukaryota > Metazoa > Arthropoda > Malacostraca > Isopoda > Cirolanidae > Bathynomus > Bathynomus jamesi. Next base: position 269,405 of record JAJOZX010003251.1, read on the forward strand.
GACTTTCTCAATATGTGAATATCCTGATGCTGAGAAATGCTTAACCTCTAGTGAAGTTAATGAAACTGGTTTTAAATGGTGTATTTTCTGAGTACCAGCAATTGTTCTTGCTTTTGAATGTCTAGTTTGGAGAAATTCTTCATTGGTTGAAAAATGTGGTGTAATATTATTATTATCTTCTTTTGTAAATATATATAGCTGTTGTGCCGCAAGGATTTGTTTATCATAAGGCTGTTGCAGACTAGCTTTAGCAGCTAACCTCTTAACAGTTCCTCCTACACCATCACATGGTCCCTTCCCATGGCTTGTTGTAAAAAAATTCCACTCTGCATCAATTCCAAAGTCATCTTTGTTATGGCAGAGATTCAGAAAGTTTTTGCAGTTTTTATATTGTCCAGCACAGCCATCTGAAAAGTATATGAGTTTGTTGATGGATGAGATGTTCTCTTTTATGAAGTTTATGAGATGCTTTTGAAACAAATGTACTGCAACTGTGTTATGAATATTGCACTCAGATATGACAGCAAAGCTTAGGTGAGCAATCTCATTTTGCTTGTTATAATACAAAACAAATGGATGTAGAGTTGCCATCTGATTGTTCCAGTGAAAACTCTTGCACCTCATCTTGGATAACAAGAGAGTAATTTTTGGCAAAATCACACACTACTAGGACTTCACTTGGTTTCAGTGACATTTTAGTTTCGTTGTAATAATTAGCTTGCATCTTGGTCAAGAAATCATGGATTTGGTATTCTTGAAGTTTGCTACAGAAATGTTCAATATATTCATCTGAACTCATGTGAATTGATTCAAGATTGGACCTGTCTGTATTGGTCCACTTCTTAAACTGTACTGAATCAATGCAGTTATCATCAAAAATATTTTAGTTTCTCTTTCAATGCTTTTGTGTCTCCACATTGTTTATTTCCCTAAGGCAGCATTGCAATGAGGGTGGATTGCACTCAATCAAAGTACCATAAGACAATGTTGTATATGGTTGATAAGATTTTCATTATCTTCAGTTAACTTATCAAATTTAGTTCCTACAAACATAAGTTTAACATTCTGATGAATGGTACATACACATACTGAGTGAGTTCCTGATGCTCTGGCAATAATACATTGCTTTGGACGCACCTCTGCAAATTTGCTGAAGCCCACTTTTACCAAAGAATTTCTTTCTTTAAAAAGCTGATAAGCTTCTTTTAAATTGCATAGCAGTAGATGCTTCTGAAAATGTTTCCTCTCCCCTGAGCTGTCCATAATGCTGACATAATCCTTTTTACCAGGCATTATTCTACTGATATCTTCTGAAAGATAAAAGCTTTGATTTTTTCTATAATATTTTGTTCAATTTTCTTTCCAGGCCGAGGATTTGGAATTGAAAGGATACCCACTTCATTAGTAAGCTTTTTGGCAACTGATGCTTTGTGCCTTGTTGTGTTGAATTCTGTAGCTATTTTTCTCTCACTCCAACTTTTTGGTAATACAGTCAGGATTTGTAATCTTTCACTCCTCTTGGTCTGCAAGTTGCTGAATTTCTCCTTCAGTTGATTTAATATTTCATCATAATCTTTTTCTATCTTAGTTTTTTCTTTTTCCTGTATTAATATATCTCTTCCAGCAATTTCTTCTAATTTTCTCTTGACTGTTCCTGTAACTTTTGTTATTTTGTGAGATGCATAAGCATCTCTCTCTCTTAGCTTTCTTGTCTTTAGGGGAATTTCTCCTAATGATTTTAATAAAGTATTTAAAGTTGATAATTGAAATTCAAGTGCTGTGCTTGTTGATGGCTCATTGATTTAAAGTTCATTTTCAGATGAAGATATTTCAGGAATATTACTAGTTTCTTCACAGCAAGAGCTTTTTTTCATCTTCATCTAAAGTTTTTTTTTCAGGCAATGATTCCAGCATTTCCCTACACTGCTTACAAAGCCTGTGATCAACTGTTAATTTGATTTCAGCCCTTTTATCAATTAAATATTGAAGTACAATTCGTAGACTTTTGGTTCAATGCTGTCCTTTTCGTGATTGAAAGGGATCAGCACATTTGTTGAAGTTTATCTATTTTTTAAAAATTAGTGTATTAAAATTAATAAGTTATATTTAAATGGCATTCCTTAATAGAAATTAATTTAGAATATTAAAACTAGTAAGTTATATTTAAATGGCATTCCATAATTTAGAAATTCACTTTGAATATTAAACAAATATTTTCTGAAAACATGAAAAAAACAAATTATTTAAAAGTTAATTTTAATTAAAAATACTTCCTGATCATTAGGGCAGTCAAAAGTTGACCGAAAAAATTAAGAAAGTTGACCTTACGAATTGGAAAAATTGACTTATAAAGTTGCCTTTACTTTCAATAATAAAAACGCTACTTTAATTACTTATTCTTGCTCTTCTACATCAGTTGACCGATTGTGGTAAATTATGAAGTATTTGCCGACATTTTCTGGCAAAAAATTGCGATCCTTACTTAATAATTTATTAAGCATGGAGAAAGATCTCTCTACAGCGGCAGTTGTTGGTTGACATTGCAAAAGCTGACCATAAACTGTTGGTGAGATTTCAGGTCTACTGAGGTTAATTATTTCACAAATACCATTTGTCTTGAGTCTTGTTTCAATGTATTGTTTGACTGAACACATATCTTCGCCAAGGTTGATAGAAGAAATGGTTTCATATGCCTCTCTAATGGTGCAATCAGATGCTTCCATCCTAGTCACTAAGCTAGCAATCAAACTATAATTCATTTTGATTGACATTAGTTGCTTTGGCAGTTTTTCATTAGCAACACTCTCTTTAGCCTTCTGAACAATGATTCCTTCATCTTCAAAATTTTCCACAATTGTCTTCACATTTGGAAAATTGTCTGCATAATAAAAAGCAGCGTTCAGCCAGCTTGCCCAACGTGTTACAATCGGTTCTGAGGAGAGTTCCTATTTCAGCAAACAATTCCTTCCTTCTTTTGTTTTTTAAGAGTAGAAGCCTTGACAAATACGAGCAGCGAAGTTGCCAGTTAACCAAAAAGATGCCAATTTTTAGTTATTTTAATTATTTATTCCAAAAAATTGACTTTATTTACCTCATTGCTATTTTTTGACCTAACAGGTAAAAGTTGACTTTTGGTTGACTTATTAACTTTGGTAATATACCCCCTACAGGTGTTTTTATTGCATTTTCAGTCGTTTCAGCGAAAAGTGCCCCATAGGAAACAATTTGACTTTATTGACTTTTGACCGCCCTACTGATCATACTTATCACTGGCCACTTATAACCTTTTAGGTACATGTTCCACATTGGTAAGTGAACATTTGTAAAAAAAATTGAAAAAATCGGGTATGGTATATTTTTTTTATTTAAGGTCAAAGGTCAAGGATATTTTTTTAAATTTTCATTTTAGAGGCTTATGACGAGAGATAATATGACGAGAGATAATATGACGAGAGATAATATGACGAGAGATAATATGACGAGATATAATATGACGAGAGATAATATGACGAGAGATAATATGACGAGAGATAATATGACGAGAGATAATATGACGAGAGATAATATGACGAGAGATAATATGACGAGAGATAATATGACGAGAGATAATATGACGAGAGATAATATGACGAGAGATAATATGACGAGAGATAATATGACGAGAGATAATATGACGAGAGATAATATGACGAGAGATAATATGACGAGAGATAATATGACGAGAGATAATATGACGAGAGATAATATGACGAGAGATAATATGACGAGAGATAATATGACTACAGATAATATGACAAGCTGTTTAAGAGCTTCAAAATGACACTAGAATCAGAACTCTAGCTTTATTAGTTATGTGGCTACAGCAATTTGAAATTTGACAATAAGTAAAAAATCAGGTCAAAAGTCCAAATTTTATGACCCCATATCTCAGCAACCAAAGGTCAGCCAGCTCTAAAATTTGGGGAATTTCAGTTTCTCACATACCTACTAATGTATCAAATATCATGAAAATCTGAGATGGTCATGTTCAAATTCACCTTTTTTTGGCTGAATTGACACGGAATGACCCGAAGTGAACATCAAGTATCCACATTTTCCAACTATCCACACACCTCAAGGAATGGACACACGTGGATAGTAGAGTATACTGTACAACAAATCACTCATGAAATACTACTCCACAGAATGTACAAGGTGTCCCATAAGTCCGGCATCATAGAAAAAATAATAAAAAAAGGCAAAACAAAAGCTTTTATTTACAGAACATGCTCAATATGTCCACCATTGTTTTCAATACACAAATTCAGACATGATACCCAGTCAGCAAGCACATGGTGAATGATGTCAGGAGTAATGGTGTTACATGCCCTAATAATGCACTGCCACAAATGTTCAACACTCCTAATTTTCTGTGTGTACACCAGCACTTTCAAGTGGCCCCAGAGATAAAAATCTAGTGGCGTGAGATCCAGGCTTCTAGCTGGCCATTCCACAGGCCCTCAATGTCCTATCCAATGACCAGGGAATTGTTGGTACAGGTATTCCCTTACTTGGGTGCTGTAATGTGCAGGAGTGCCATCTTGCTGGAACCATGTTGGGAAATTTCCTTCTTCATTCAAGACACTGGGAAATGCTTCTTCCTTGAGCATATGTAGGTAGGTGCCTCCAGTGACATGTTCATTGAAAAAGAGGGGGCCTATGATGCGATCCTTCCAAATGCCACACCATACCATCACCCGAGATGCACCTTGTTCTTTTGAAGAGGTATACCAGTGAGGGTTATTTTGAGACCAGTAGCAGGTGTTCTGTCGATTTACCTCCCCATTTCCATAAAAAACAGCCTCATCACTGAACAGAATAGTAGATGGGAAATTGGCATCCCGAGCATATGAATTATGGTTTGTAGAAATAGAAAAATATTAATTTCTCCTATGATGCCGGACTTATGGGACACCCTGTACAATTAAATTGCAATTCCATTGTTGTGTAACTTATAAATTTATTTTAAATCAACTAATAATTTGCTTTCTCTATGTGCAGAATTAAAAAAAAAATGGGGGGATGAAACTGTCAAATGATTGAGTAAGTTAGGCCCTAACTATCATTTTCAGAGATGGATGCCATTTCTTTTTACTTTATTACAAATTACTTGAAAGTGTACATTTCTGTACATTTAGGAGTTTCATTTTTCTGTTGCATATTATAGCTTGAAAATTACAGGTGATGATGTGTGTGTTGGTCTCTTCACACAAAGGTCAAGATGGTGGCCCTGCCTCTAGGCCTGGCTTAGTGGAGTGAGTTGCTTTCTTGCACTCTCAACTGCACATAGTCAGGTACACCTGGCTCATCTGGTACCATCCTGAGCCAGGCATCTAGCCTTCTCTTGAAGACCAACTTTGACCCTTGTAACATTTCTGAGGTCCTTTTGAAACTGGTTAAAAAGTCTTGGCCCCCTGACAACCAAACTATTTTTCATCAGTGTTGAAGAGGTCCCTTGTCAGGCCTTTAAATTAGGAATGCTACACATTCTGCCTTTCTTATTTGCCAGTGTTGTTTGGATGGTAATTGGGTTTAGTTTGAGGTTTGGTACCAGTTTTTTGATCATTTTCCATATGCAGAGTATGGTGTACCTCAGAGCTGCGCACTTGCGGTTTTTTTTGCGGTACTGCGGTACTGCGGTACTACCGTGTTGGTCGGTACTGCGGAAAGTACCGCGGGAAATTTGAATGCGGTAGCGGTACTGCTGTACTTTCAGCGATCCTTTGCGGTACTGCATTATGCGGTACCAGTTTGGTAGTGCGGTAGTAGTACCGCAGTACCGCAAAAAAATGCGCAAAAAAACGCAAGTGCCCAGCTCTGGTGTACCTCTCTTCTTCTTTTCAGGGAGTACAGATTTAGTTTATGCAGTCTTTCCCAGTAGTTGAGTGCTTTGCAGCCATCAGTCTTAGCTGTGAAATGTGTCTGAATTTCTCTGTTTATTAATTTCTTCCTTTTTATATGTCAAGACTGAGCAGTATTCAGGTTTTGGTATGATCAGTGTTTTCAGCAAGGAAATCATTAGTCTTATCCTTTCTTTTGAACATTTTTACTACTTGTCCCCCAACTCTTTTTGCTTTATTTATCACTATCTGATTTTGTGTCTCGAATTTCGCATCATCAGTCATAATAACCCCAAATCTATCACTTTCGTGCTTCTCTGAATTTCCTGTCTATCTGGAGCATAATATGCTGTCTAAGTTCCTCATTTCTACCATATCTCAAGAGCTGAAATTTCTCAGTGTTAAATGTCATATTGTTGTCTTCTGATCATTTGTATATTTTGTTTGTGTCCCTCTGCAAGGCCTGCACTTCATTTGCATCACTAATTTTTCTGCTGATCTTTGTATCATCCGCAAAGGATGTTACTAGACTGTTGCTGTTTACACCACTGTGTATGTTTGTTAATGTGATAATGAACAGGAGTAGGGCCAGTACTGTACCTTGTGGTACTGAGCTATGTACTTCTGAGTCTGATGATGATATACCTTGAATTTTGATGGCCTAGACATTCTCTGAGGAAGTTGTAGATCCATTTTCCCACTTTACCCGTTATTCCCATATATTTCATTTTATGTGCTATTATACCATGATCACATTTGTCGAAAGCTTTAGCAAAATCTTTTTTTTTTCTTTCCTTTTGTCTTTTCCTCCTCCTTTTATGCAGGAAGGAGGGACCAAAGGTGAATGCCCACAAAAGAGTGGATCTTACGGTCTTTGTTAGCTTTAGCTTCTGTAGATCTTTAGATCTTTTTCAAACATCTTATCATCATGTTCCATTGGGCCAATCCTATCGTGCTTTTTATTGTTATATTTATAAAAAACTAAAGAATTTCTTTGGATCTTTATTGTATTTCTAGTTAGATTTATTTCCCTGTGCCTTTTGCTCTTCCTAATCAAACTATTCAGCTTATTTCTTAACTGCCTATCCAAGTCCACAAGGCTATTACTGCTTTTAAATTCCTTGAATGTCTTCTTTTATTTTTAATCATTTTAACTATTTTCTACTCCACCACAAAGATTTCCTAATCTTGTTATTCCTAACAGTTCCGAAAGAAATGGCTACATCTATATTATATACACTGTACCGTACATTAGGGTGGATCGATTTTACATTTTTTTTATTTCCATATTCTAATAGAGACAAAAACTTGCGCATGCATGAGAAAATAGCCTCTGCAAAATCTTAGCTTAATAGGTAATCATCTTCTGCCCCCGGCAGAGCGATGAAAATCATATTTTAGTAGTCAAAAACGTATTTTTCTTATAATTTTTAAAATATTTCAATATGCATCAAAATTATTCCTAATAACTATAAAGTCGATGAAAAAGACCTCATATGATCGTTTTTCCAAGCGCGTTGTCCTACGTTAATATCTTTTGCCCCTGGCAACAACTTCAAATGTTGAAAAAATAGGTAATTTATACACATATTTTCAGATCATATAGTTTTAGTTCAAGAACCAGAATCCCAGTACATGGGGCATTTCACTCCTGCATCAGGTTCTGCCACTGCAATAACATCAGGTATCATCAACTTTCTAGAGATTAGCAATATTAGCACGGACGACATTGTGGCTATCGGCTGTGATGGTACCGCAGTGAACACGGGTCGAAAGGGTGGAGCCATTCGTATGATTGAAATGAAACTACAAAGGCCAGTTCAGTGGATCATATGCCTATTACACAGTAATGAATTATCACTGCGACACCTCATTCAAGACTTGGACAGCAAAACAATTGGGCCAATGGGCTTTACTGGACCAGTTGGAAAACAACTGAACGACTGCGAAAAACTTCCAATTACAGAATTCGATGCCATTCCATCTCCCGACATTGACATAGATGATGCCGAGTTGAGCACTGACCAAAAATATTTGTTAGGCATCTACAGAGCAGTGTCGAGCGGTAGCTGCTCTTCAGCTCTCGCGGCTCGAAATCCAGGTGGCTGACAACAGCAAATAGATTTCTGCGCCTCTATGTTTCAACCAGTGAACCCTCCAGCACCTTCAACGAAATTGTGGGATTCATTATGACAGTTTACGCACCAATTTGGTTTAAGATAAAGAAAAACTCCAGTTTCACTGAGGGCGCAAAACATTTTTTCGAAATGATGCGTCTCTCTCAGACCATGCCTCAAAGATCTAAGACAATCGCCAACAAAGTCCTCCGTAGAAATTCTTTCTTTGCTCACTCAGAAAATATTTTGATCTCCATGCTACATGCCAATGAGCAACACATAAGAGAATTGGGATGGAGAAGAATATTAAAAGCACGATCAAAACAATCACCAGCGGGGGAAATTCGAGCCTTCGCCATGCCTGAGCTGCTCTACGATAGTCAAAAACTATTACGAAATGATCAACTGGCAAACGGCTGAGGTGACCAAACCCCCCATTACAAAAACAATACCTGATACCCGAATAAAAGAGTTTGTTGAGATGGGAGACCAGCCTGATGGACTGATCCCACTATTCCCTTGTCATACTCAAGCAGTCGAGAGACTCATCAAATTAGTAACCGAAGCCTCTGCCAGTGTAAGTGGAATAGAAGAGAGGGACGGATTCATCCACTCCCGTCTTCACTCCAAACAAAAATTCCACGATTTGATTCTAAGAAAGACTACCGTATGTAAATCGACATGCAGCCAAAGGAAGGGTGGTTGGGGCTGGATAGGGTGGAACTCGACATACAGCCACCTCCTCATGGTGAGTTCTGGGTTGCTAATTTTATAAAATTAGCAAGCGAGGAGCTGTACTTAGTACTTATCGTACTTATAACATCGCATTAACGTAATTATAATCCACATTTAGACTTTTCTCGGAGACAGAAGATATTACTCTAGAGTCATAAAAGTTTGCGTGTGTGTTATTTCATGCCTAAGCAATGATATAAATGCTATGGGAAATATATAAATGCATTATTTAAGACAAAGAGCCGATCTGAAAATATGTAGTATATAAATTACCTATTTTTTCAACATTTGACGTTGTTGCCGGGGGCAAAAGATATTAACGTAGGACAACGCGCTTGGAAAAATGATCATATGAGGTCTTTTTCATCGACTTTATAGTTATTAGGAATAATTTTGATGCATATTGAAATATTTTAAAAATTATAAGAAAAATACGTTTTTGACTACTAAAATATGATTTTCATATTGTTGACTAGATTCCTATTTACTTGTATCTTAAAATGTATGGTCAAATGGTCACTATTCCCTAATGACTCTCCTACTGCAAGTTCTCTAATAAGCTCAAAATCATTGGATAGACCCAAATCTAAAATTGCTTGATCCCTAGTTGGTTTGTCTACAAATTGTGTTAGAAAGCTATCATTACAACACTCACTAAAGAAGTCGCCCTCCCTGTTATTTCCTTCTATAAGGCAGATTGAAATCTCCCACAATTAATGTTCTAGCACTACAACCTTTATTTATTTCCTAAACCATAACATCATTAATTTCATGTGTTTGGCTTGAAGGTCTGTAAAATGTACCTTGCAAAATATTTTTACATAGTACCATATACATAAAGTTAAAATTCATCTTTATAATTTACTATTTTATACATTCTGTTCTGTTTATCTGTAGTACTGTACACATACATCATTTTATGACAGTTACTATGCATCTCATATCAAGTAGGTAGTTTACCTTAATTTCCAACTTGCATAAAATTTGACTTACATAATGAGTCCAGGAACATAACTCTTGCATGAGTCAAGGAGTGCCTGTACATCTTTTCTACCATTTACAGTAGTTTTGGTATTTTACTTTTACGTTAATTTTTTTTAAATTGATAGGGTGATGCATGACTTATGGCTATTAGAAAATCTAGAAGAGGAAGAACCATTGTTGTCCCAAGGAAATATGATGACTAAGCTGATTGATGCAACATTGCTTGTATACATTAAGTTAAGGTGTATAACTGTATATATATCCATCTCATAATTGTAAGGTTAGTGAAAAATTCACTTAATTTTGAGCTAGCATTTTTGGGCTCTTGTGACATCATTTTTTGGGGCGCTGCATGTCTTCTCTACTTGTTTGTGGAATGCGGTACTTACAGGGTGTGGTCTTATAGAGAGCTCTCTTTCAATTCAGTTTGGTTGTTTAGATACATGATTGTTGCATCGTGCAATGGTACAGGTTTTGTTGTTGTTGCAAGGTATAGAAAGGCCATAAATAGTGCCCCTTTTGTTTTTTATCTTAAATTCATGCAACTGAGGCCAAAGGTAGGCCCACATTGAGTCAGCAACCCTGAGGTAGGACCTAATAGGACCTCCAAATCCGTACATTTTTAATCTAGCTTAACTTGGGCTATAGGTTGAACTGGCCCTTCAGAGCTTAGCCATTCACAGCTTAGCTGGGATTTTGAACCCAATAAAAAAATAAATGGCCACCATTGTGTGTGTGTGTGTATATATATATATATATATATATATATATATATATATATATATATATATATAATTATATATGGGATGAATTTCAAAAAACACGTGAAATGAATGAATGCTGCAAACCACAAGGAAAAAGAAAAAACGATTCCAAGGCCTTTCGTGTATTCAAAGCTACACCTCGTCAGGGAATGAAGTTAAAAGGCGAGAAGCCCATATATATATACAACGTACAGGAAAAACAAAACAATTAGCACATACTTAACAAGGGTTAATGAGAGGCAAAAGAAATTTTAACATGATATCGTCAATTTTATAAGTCCCCGAGCTGTTATTGAAATTGTTTTTAAAATGAATAAATGCACATTCTAGAATATTTCGTTCTATTATATCTCTGTTTTTAACAAGCGCTTTAGAACTATCCCACTTGATGCTATGGTTACATCTATACATATGGTTAAATAAAGCATTGGAAGTACTAGCTGTTCTACAAGCATATTTATGCTGTTTTACCCTAATATCTAACGTTTTACCGGTTTGGCCTATATATACTGAGTTACATTGTGTACATCCGATCGAATACACACAACCAACAACATTATCAGGGCTATTCTTTATTAGGCGTGATTTAACAGTATTATTATACTTAAAGATTACATTAATGCCAATTGCTTTAAGTACAGTTGGAAGGTATTGAAAATTAACATGGTAAGGTAGGCTAAGGATATTTTTACGCTGAAATTCCTTTACAATTATTAGGCCTTTGGCCTAATAATTTGGATGTGGACTTATTTCTTGGTAGGCTCAACAATTTAGCCCCATCTATTAAGTTTACAGTTGAAAAAGAAATGAGGGAAGCCTACCTTTTCTTGATCTAAAAATTTGGAGATGCTCTAATCAGTTCAAATATGAAGTCTACCGTAAGCCTACTAATAATAACTCTTACGTGCATTTTTATTCTGACCATCATCCTTCGATTAAATCCTCTATTTTCTCTGCTATGTTTCTTCGAGCATTGAGAGTTGTCAGTCCTGAATTTTTAGATTCCGAGTTATGCAATATCATGAATATTGGTACTAAATTATGTTATCCTATTTCATTTTTAGATAACTGTCTTAAGAAAGCCAAGAATAGGTTTATAATAATGTAATTGTAAAGGAATTTCAGCGTAAAAATATCCTTAGCCTACCTTACCATGTTAATTTTCAATACCTTCCAACTGTACTTAAAGCAATTGGCATTAATGTAATCTTTAAGTATAATAATACTGTTAAATCACGCCTAATAAAGAATAGCCCTGATAATGTTGTTGGTTGTGTGTATTCGATCGGATGTACACAATGTAACTCAGTATATATAGGCCAAACCGGTAAAACGTTAGATATTAGGGTAAAACAGCATAAATATGCTTGTAGAACAGCTAGTACTTCCAATGCTTTATTTAACCATATGTATAGATGTAACCATAGCATCAAGTGGGATAGTTCTAAAGCGCTTGTTAAAAACAGAGATATAATAGAACGAAATATTCTAGAATGTGCATTTATTCATTTTAAAAACAATTTCAATAACAGCTCGGGGACTTATAAAATTGACGATATCATGTTAAAATTTCTTTTGCCTCTCATTAACCCTTGTTAAGTATGTGCTAATTGTTTTGTTTTTCCTGTACGTTGTATATATATGGGCTTCTCGCCTTTAACTTCATTCCCTGACGAGGTGTAGCTTTGAATACACGAAAGGCCTTGGAATCGTTTTTCTTTTTCCTTGTGGGTTTGCAGCATATATATATATATATATAATGTTATAGTCAAAGTGTGCAACCAGCCATTTTGTGTCAAATGTGTTCAAATGTGTCTTTGAAGAGTGTTCCTCACTATTTGAACAGACCTGTGGATGTATATGTATGTTTTAGCAGATTCAGTTACTTAAATAAAGGCTTCCAATTTTATTGTGATGTTTGTTATTTCTATGAATTCATGACAAAAGTCATTTTATCCATTTCACAAAATGACCAAGGCAGAATTTCAGCCATTTTGTGTAATGGCTGAAGATTTTAGTCATTTTGTGAAATAACCAAGTGAAACAACCATTTCGTGAAATGACAAAGTTTCAGCCATTACGCGAAATGGGTGGTTACACTCTTTGGCTAATATATATATATGATGAATAAAACCACGAAGGAAAAAAGAAACACAAACGGGTGCTCAAGCGCTTTCGTCTAATGACATCCTCAGGAACACTGGAGTGAAAGGACAGATCAAGGCAATATATAGGTTACAAAAATAAACATATATACATACATATTCATATATATATATACATATACATATATATATATATACATATACATATATATAGTAAGCATAGAAAAAATTGTGGGAGGAGCCAACATTTATAGTTTATGAAACAGGTCACAAAAGAATAAAGAAATAAAAATAAATATAAATATAAATTGAGAAAAAATTAATTACCAAATAGTGCCTTAGTGATATATATGTCACAGCCTAAATAATCATAAAGAAATAAACAGGCAAATATATATTATTTAGGCTGTGACATATATATCACTAAGGCACTATTTGGTAATTAATTTTTTCTCAATTTATATTTATATTTATTTTTATTTCTTTATTCTTTTGTGACCTGTTTCATAAACTATAAATGTTGGCTCCTCCCACAATTTTTTCTATGCTTACTATATATATGTATATGTATATATATATATGTATATGTATCCCCGCAAGGGGGTTCTAAGCTCGTGCTCTTGAGTGCTCTTTGTGCTCGTTTGTACGTGCTTGTTCCTGGAGGTTTCACGTGCGCCTCCCGGCCCTAGCACCCAAGGATGATGGGGCTCGACCTGCAGTCCTTGTCATCCTTGATCTTTTTCCACTTCGACTGTCCCCTCCACCCTTCTTTTTCCTCTGTCTTTCCTCTCACTTTTTCTTTGTTTTTCCGCTGAGATATGCCCTTTAAATAGAGGCGAATCGGTTCTTCCTAAAAAAAAAAAAAAAAAAAAAAATATGTATATGTATATATATATGAATATGTATGTATGTATGTTTATTTTTGTAACCTATATATTGCCTTGATCTGTCCTTTCACTCCAGTGTTCCTGAGGATGTCATTAGACGAAAGCGCTTGAGCACCCGTTTGTGTTTCTTTTTTCCTTCGTGGTTTTATTCATCATAAATACTTTTCACGTGTCACTTTCGTGAAATAATTTTTCATATATATATATTATATTTTAGGTTTTCATTTGGTTTAAATGAAAATATCATGACTAACCCTAACCAATCATCAATTTGGGGGGTATAATGGAAAAGTACAGCAACTCCTTATCTTATAGAAAACTGGGAAAAGTGCAGCAAATGCGCATTAAGGCTATTTGTAATATTAATTTAATGAGAGTCCATCTTGACAACTTGCTCAAAAATTACTAAATTTAAAACAGTTGCCAGAGAAAGCTTACGATGGCCTCTCGACCATCAAATCTTAACAGCTGAGGACTTCTACAATTTCTGCTCTCAAGAATTCCTAACCGCTATTGACTTTTTTTACATCTCTGAGGCAGAAGTTGTAGATGTAGAGCTTTCTTTGCAAAAATGTCTGAGTGAACCTATTACTTCTATCAAAGGTACTCAACAATTACATTGCTTCGTCCCAATTTCCAAGAATTCGTTGAAGGTTTATCCACTCTCTCAGAGTGCACAGTCAGTCGAAATAAGAGAGCTCATTAGAGTTTCTGCTTCGGATCAAGAACATAATACTGTCTCTCAACGCGAAATTGAAACAGGCTCTTTTGTGGGTTGTATGTGTGAAAATAAACTATGGCTCAGATTAGTCCAGTCCTTTGACTGTGAATATGATGATTTTCTGATAAAATTTCTCCATCCTTCGGGCGTATGTCCCTCATACGTTTTTCCTGTGCAAGATGATGTTTGTCACGTTCCAACAGAAAATATATTTGGGAGTATTGAAGCAAGTTTATGAGGAGGAACAAGAATATGATACATTTTTCCACTTCAAGAATTAAATAACTTTTCAAAGAAGATAAAATAAATTCTATCGAATGTATACTATTTAAGATTGTCTACAGTGCCCGCGAAAAGTATCCGATCACTCAAGAAAATACAATATTTTCCCTTGATATTCAGAGACACATAATTCACTTTCTATTTGTTCTAGCGACATCTGGTAACTTTGAGGTTGCTCGCTGATATGAGAGCTATCCAACGCATTCTCAAATTAGTGTTCTGGTAGCCTTCGTTGCGGGTGGCTGTGTCTCAAAGTTGTCAGATTTCACTGTTTGTGTAAATTTATTGATATTTTGTTATTTTTTTACAGAAAGTGGTGTAAATAAAATTTATATATAATGTGTGCTAAAAAACAACTTAAGAGTGATTGTCGAGGTGCTATTGTTGCTTTGCATACATGTGGGAAATCACAGAGACAGATAGCTAAGGAATTAAACATATCCCAAAGTACCGTTAATTTATGGGTTTCACGGGCTAAGAACAATGCCGGCCTAACCACGCCAGTCCCTAAAAAACGATCTGGCAGACCGAGAAAAACAAATTCACGAACAGACAAACTTATGAAACGTTTAGTATTGAAAAACCCAACAATAACTGCGAAAGAAATAAAATTTAATATGAATAATTTGTTATCTGGTGTTTCTAAACGAACTATCCAGGAGCGGCTCCAAAAAGAACTCGGATTACCATCTCGCCATGCTGCTAAGAAACCGTTCATTAATGAAAAAATGCGTAAAAAACGTCGTGTCGCATTTTGTAAAAAATATATTCATTGGACTGTTGATGACTGGAAGAAGGTTTTATTTAGTGATGAGTCGACATTTTTGACATTCAGAAGTTGTCCAAAAAAGGTTCGCCGGCCCATTGGCTCAAATAGGATGGACCCTAAATACACCCTAAAGACAATGAAACACCCTCCAAGTGTGATGGTTTGGGGTTGTTTCGGTTACTATGGGCGTGGAAACCTATATTTTCTTCCGAAGAACACAACTATGAATGGTGCACGGTATTTAGCAATGCTACAGGATAAACTTCCAATGGCAATGGCAATCCAAAGGACAAAAACATACATGCATGATGGTGCACCATGTCACAGGGCCAAAATAGTGACAAAATGGATTACTGACAATAAATTTGATATTTTGGATTGGCCTGGTAATAGTCCAGATCTCAATCCGATAGAAAATATGTGGCTAATAATAAAAAATAAGGTTGAATGCCACGACACTGGCTCAGTCGAAAAATTACAAGAAGCCATCAAAAAGGTATGGTGCAAGGAAATATCAGTGGAAGTTGTCAAAACTTGATTAAATCCATGCCAAAACGTCTAGAACAAGTCATCCAAACCAAAGGACAGATGACAAAATACTAATATAAGGTTAGTATACATTTAAACATTGTTTTTATGTAAAAAATACAAATTTCCAGGGTGATCGGATACTTTTCGCGGGCACTGTATATAATATTTCTAAAATTTTTATCTAAGATTTATGTATCTACTTAATAGTTATAAAAATCTTTTCAATTCTTTTTTTTATTATTATATTATTAGTGTCTAAAATTTGGATTCACTGGATGAGAATACTGTCTCTTAATTCATTCTCAAAGACTTGTGTACATGTAGTATTAGGAAGAGTATTTTATAGTCTGATAAGCGCTTTATAAATTAAACATTATTATTGTCAATATATTCTGTCCCTAAATATAAGAGAGGTTATGTATGTACATTGTACATATATTTTAAAAGATTTTTTCTCCTTTGGTTTATCTACATGTATTTTTTATATGAATTGAAAATTGACTTTTTTGGACCAACAAGTCTGTAATAAATCTTCGTCGTCTGAAAAAAAAATTTATTACTTAATTTCAAATTGTTTTGAGCCTTATAATGAACTATAAGCTGACTTTTTATTACTTATTATGGTGTACATACGTCAAATAAACATTTTTTTATTCTTGGTCTTTTTTTCGAAAAATGATATCTTCGCTGCCAAATCGCAAAAAAAAAAAAATTGAAATGTTTTCCAAAAAATCATAATTTTATTTTTGTTACCCTAAAAAAATGATACATATTTAGAAACTACGGTTAATTTTACATATTTTATCATTTAAGACTTATTACGCTACCACAATTAGCAGCTGAGATATTTACGTTTGAAAATTGTTGGTTTTTCATTTGGCCAAAATTTGGTCAAGCCATAAAATTTGACCAACTTGACCAATTTTCAAAAAAATTCAGATTTTTGTAATTTGGACCAAATCCAACCCTCACACCAAGTTTCACGAATTTTGGAGATGGCAGTGTACATTTGGCACTTTCATTTGTCTATTTGTCCTGGAATTACCCATTAATTCTGAGGTATTTTGCACATTTCCTATGGTAATGCATCATTTACGAAATCTCTCTCAACATAAAGGTTATGCTTTATTGTATAAAATGTAGTCAAAAATATATTTTTCGTGTATTTTGGTGTGCTTTGTTTGAATATGACCTTCATTTCTTGCGCAAATGAACAGAAATACAGTTGTCATTGCATGGCCCAAACATATATTTCTGTTCATTTGCACAGGAAATGAAGGTTATATTTGAACAAAGCACACCAAAATACACTAGAAAAATATATTTTGAATTCAACTTCAGGCTGTCATTTTCTGCATAATGACCTAGAGTACTTGTTCAATTGCTTGTGACCAGGGTGCAGTGCTGCCGGAGCTCACTGGAGCGCCGCTCCGGCACCTCTGCAAGAGGAAGTTTGGAGGAATTACCATAACAAGCAACAAAAAAATTGTCTCCATTAATTATCAACAGTTTAGTGAGTGAGTGCAAACACGAAATACTTAGTCATCGTGTGGCATATATAGAAACAGGATAGGAAATGGCAGGCTTTTGTCAGGCCCACCAGAGCTCCGGCACCTATAAAATTGGCACTGCACCCCTGCTTGTGACTGCGAGTAAAATCCAATATTAACCCAAATCTAATTGGTTAAATTCTCCAGATCAATGACTACACTCATTCCTTCAGAAAATTTCCCTTTTATATCCACCACCAAAATAGTAAATATAAGGTTAGTAATTCTATAGATAATTTGGTATTATTCTACTATTACACCCGTCTAACGTCCAGCAATTATTATATGTTCATTAAGTAGATTTTTTAATTCTAAGACACTTTCCTTCTATAGCGTTTCCGTTGCAAATACTTCGTTTTCGAGATATAAACATTCTTTTGGTGTGTATCTAGTCCTAGTGTGTGTTTGTACGTTCATGTGTGTGTTTGTACATTCGTCTGTGTTCGTACGTTCGTTTGTGTGTTCATTACATGTCTGCCCAATCACTACACCATCCATTTCGAATTTGAATTACTTTCCTACCGGAATGGAACACTCATTCCACTCATTCAGAAGTATATTAGGCCTGGCTCTGTGATTTATAGTGATTCCTGGGCTGCCTACAAGACTATAAGTGATTTAGGTTAGGATAGGTTAGGTTAGGTCAATTTTGAAGGTGAAATTTGTTTTTCCTATGGTTTTTGATGTGTTTTAAACGAATCTGACCTTCAAAACCGTCGGAAATGACTCATTTTCGATTGCCAGCTGGGGGGAGGGGGTTATCTCAAAAACGAGTCATTTCCGACGGTTTTGAAGGTCAGATTCGTTCAAAACACATCAAAAACCATAGGAAAAACATAAATTTCACCTTGAAAGGGAGGCGGGTATAATACTGTACATTTACCGATAATTTTGTTATTAAGTTAGGGTAGGTTCCATTTTGGAACATTTGCAGGTATTATTATAGTATTACACCCGTCTAACGTCCAGCAATTATTATATGTTCATTAAGTAGATTTTTAAATTCTAAGACACTTTCCTTCTATAGCGTTTCCGTCGCAAATGCTTCATTTCGAGATATAAACATTTTTCTGGTGTATATCTAGTGTGTTCATATGTTCGTTTGTGTGTTCATACGTTCGTGTGTTCATACGTTCATTTGTGTGTTCATTACGTGTCTGCCCAATCACTGCGCTCCATCCTTTTCGAATTTGAATTACTTTCATACCGGAATGGAACACTCATTCAGAAGTACATTAGGCCTGGCTCTGTGATTTATAGTGATTCCTGGGCTGCCTACAAGACTATAAGTGATTTAGGTTAGGTTAGGTCAATTTTGAAGGTGAAATTTGTTTTTCCTATGGTTTTGATGTGTTTTAAACGAATCTGACCTTCAAAACCGTCGGAAATGACTCGTTTTCAATTGCCGACTGGGGGGAGGGGGGTTATCTCAAAAACGAGTCATTTCCGACGGTTTGAAGGTCAGATTCGTTCAAAGCACATCAAAAACCATAGGAAAAACATAAATTTCACCTCCAAAGGGAGACGGGTGTAATACTATAAATTTACCCATTTGCACAAATATTAAGTTCACATTTGAAAGGTAATTCTACGTTGCTAAGAACATAAGAAATTTTTATACTAGGCACACTAGGGGCCACCTCGGCAAAATATTTTTCACAACTTTGAGTTGGTCCATCTGATAAATTTTCCAGGCTGCTGCAAGCAAAGTTAACTTAGACGTAGGCCTAGATGCATCCTTTCCGACTATCTCCTTCGTTGATTATTTATCATTAAAACAATAAAAGAAAGAACAATGCACCATGCTTGCGAGATATGTATGATGAAAAGTAGCAAGTAGCTACTTGCAAAACGTAGCCCAATTTGACCTGTAAAATACAATATGAAATGAAATGAAAAGTTTTATTGGTCCATATGACAAATATTATTAATACAATGACAGTTCACATACTAAGGATAAAAAGATTAGAAATAATACAGTAATGACGGGGTTAAGTGAAACTACAGACAGACGTTTTCATACCAAGAATTCCATAGCTTATAGGATATGATCTTATAAACGGCAGGACTCATCGATAACCTGGATAATCGGGTTGGTTGATTTTTTAATTCCTTCCATTAGACTGTACTGAGCATGCCTTGTTACCTCCGAGAAGTTCGGAACATTGCGGGTAGAAAACATTTGTGGAGCTGAGCATCTCGGGGAAATTTATGAAGAGTCTAAAAGACCTGTTGTACAGCAAATTTAGAGTTCTGCCAGAACCTTTTTATAATTCACCCAGAGTTGCTGTCCATATATATTACTGCAGAAAGTACGAAAGAGTGTGTCTTAGCTTCACTTGTACAGAACCGAAAGTTCCTTATAGTCTATTTGCTTCAGCACAAAGGCTTCGAGATTGTTTTTTTATATCTGAGTGATCACTCAAGGAGCTGGTGATAGTTTGACCCAAATACTTAAACTCTTGTACTTCCTCAATTACTTTATCTCATTTTAAACCTAATGTCAGTGGTTGATTATAGCTTTTAGGATGAAATTGCATAACCTTAGTTTTTGTAACATTAAAAAGAATATCATGTTTCTGCGAATACACTTGGCAGACTTTTAATAGCCGATCCAGACCTTTAACAGAGGGACTTATTAACACCATATCATCGGCATAAACTAAGTTATTTATCCTTGTGTTATCTATACAACATCCCACTGTTGCCTCATTAAGTGAAGCAATTAGTCCGTCAATATACACATTAAACAGCAGAGGGAGAGCAAGGAGCCTTGTCTCACCCGCAAGAGGAACCAAAATATTCAGATAGTACATTGCCCCACCTAACGGTAAAAGATTGGTGGGAGTACCAAAATTTCAATAAATTTAATATGTACATGGGAACCTTCCTGTCTTCTAGTTTTTTAAATAAAATATTGTGTTTCACTCTATCATATGCCTTACTTATATCTAGGAAACAGCTATAAATAGTTAGGCTGACCATATTTCCTTGAGACAAAAACGGGACATTGGGATGGCAAAAAAGGGACGGGGGTTATGTAATATTCTGTATTCATGAAAAAGTAAGTACATAAACATATTGAGCTTACAATTATTCTTCAGTGACAGAACCCATACAGAACCCATAAAAAAAACGGTAGTGTCCCGTTCAAAACGGTACGTATGGTCAGCCTAATAAATAATTGAATTACTGTCAGTGTATTTAGATATTGTTTCTTTTAGTACATAGATGCACAGGTCAGTTGAGTGGGACCTTTTAAAACCAAACTGATTACGAAATGTCCATAGGTAATCATTTAATCGGAGTAACAAGAGTTTGATTGTGAAATTAAAGTATGTTAATCATGAAAATATATTACAATTTAATTATGGAAAACTGATACGTGTGGGTAGTTGGGAGGTAACGAAAATGGTCAACTGAGTAGGTAGGTAGTTAATCTAACAATTATTAAATTCCCTTTATGTCAATAACTGGCTGGATGAAGCCAATTGGTTGCTCACCAGAGTTATTCTCCACATTAGTATTTATATACTGTGTGATAGAGCGTGCTTGGTAATAGACATACATTACCGATCAACCAACCGAAAAAAACCAAGAGGACGCTGGTGGAAAAAGCGCCGCGAACAAAAGGACAGGGAGAAGAGAGGAAGAACGGAAAGAAGGAACGGGTGAACAAGACGGAACGGAGAGAAGGAAGAGGCTAAACAACGGAAAAAGATCCCCACCAGCAAGTACGCTCTCAACAATTGAGCAAAGAGAAGAGGGACTGTCTAATAACACTCGGTAAGTGATCAGTTGTGTTTTTTAGCCCAGTTAATTAAGGGACATAAATTAAGCTGGGTCAGACAAATTAGGCCTACATTGTGGTCTAAGACCTAACATCAACTCATAGCTTAACAAAGATGAAGGTACTGTAACTTACCCTAACCTAATTTGGTGAGGAATCCTACTGTGGACCTCAATTTACTCTGCCCGCTCTGGACCATTTCCAGAATCTCTAGGCTGGCCCCTACAAGGCTAGACTTAATCTACTCTATAGTTAGACTGGAGATATTAGGGGTGGGTTAATTGGGGACCAATTCATACAAAGCATTTTCACATAATTACAGTCTTACATAATGAAGAGGAAGACACCGTCCGCTTGTACGATGATATAATATTCTGACATAACGTGATGCAATATCATTTGTGTTAAGCATTTAACAAGTCTCCTACAAGTACGAAATTCTCAGTAATATATATATATATATACAGGGCGTCCCAAAAAAATGTATACACACTTTAAATAATTATAAAGGCAGTGTTTATTAAAATACATTTCATTTTCAAAATGTAATAGAATCTACAGACATTATTTAATTGTTTTGTCAACGCCTGTTTTCAAACTGACGTCCGTTCTGGTCCAGGCACTGCTGATAACGCGAAGCAATGGAATCGCAAACATCACGAAACATTTCGTTTGGTATTTGTGTGCATTCTCGTTCAATGGCTGCTCTCAATTCAGCGACTGTTGCAGGTTTTATAGCGTAGACTTTGTCTTTTAAGTATCCCCAAAAAAAAAGTCTAGTGGTGTGAGGTCTGGTGAACGCGGAGGGTATTCTACGAAACCCCTTCGTCCAATCCACATCCACATCGTGCCAAGTACCACTCGCAATACTCCACTCTTCGGTCCGGATCATCATCATCTTCATTAATAGCATGGACTAATCTTGGAATGTAACTTTTCCATTGACAGCGCTTCAAAATGCGTTGGACAGACGATTCTGAAATTCCTACCTCACGACTCGCTTGCCGCACAGATTTTCTTGGACTTTGGTGATACGTTTCCAGTACTCTTTCTTGCTTTGTGGGGCTTGTCGATGTCCGTGGTCTTCCGGAACGCTTCTTGTGGACATTCTGAACAGTTCCATCGGCTTCAAACTTATCTCTAATTCGAGTGATGGTAAGTCGCGTTGGTGGATCTGTTTGAAACTCCCTCCTAAACTGTCTTTGCACTTCAACTGCGTTTTCACACTTCCAGTAGCATTTTAGAATGAATTTCCTTTGTTCAAAGCTTAGTCTGACTGCCATTATTAATTCTAATGGGTTTAACTTGGAAAGAAAAAAACATCAATTGAGCTATCAGCTGTTAAAGTGTGTATACATTTTTTGGGACGCCCTGTATATATATATATATATATATATATATATATATATATATATATATATATATGCAGAGCTGGGCAGTAACGCGTTACAAGTAACGGCCGTTACGTAACGCGGTACTTTTTTAGTAACGGTAGTGGTAACGGAATTACATTTCAAATCAAGTAATTCTTTCAGTAACGACGTTACTTTTTTAGGGAAATACATTCGTTCGTCGTTATTTTTTTATCGTAGCTCGCAATTAGTTTCTTTCGATCCTCACTCACTATTCATTAACCGTTAAAAATTTGTCCCTTCTCTATGAGCGAGGTGTGCATATTAGCCGTTGGCATACTGGCAGCCTACCCCCATCCACCCTCTCCCCCTACACTGACAGCACTGTCAAAGTAAAAAGGCGAAGAACCCTGAAGCAGGGAGGGACCTAAGTTCAGCAGAGGTTTCGTCATTCCTCTCATCTGGGCCTTTACGGCACGTTAGTTCTGTATCCTTCCCATCCACTAACTTTAAAAATATGTTTATTAAACTTAACCTTCGTATACCATCTAGTGCCGCTGTTGAGCGGGTTTTTTCAGTAAGGAAGGATATACTGCGTCGGAAACGAGGCTCGCTCTTAGATGCAACTTTTGAGAAGCTTGTTTTCTTAAAGGCCAATAAAGATTTTTGAATAATAGTTCTTAAGTTTGTATATTTAGCTAATAAATGTCAATTATCATTGCCATGCACAATAACTCATTTGATTCATTTCTTTAGTATTTCGTATTATTGTTTTGCAAAACTAAACTTTCCTGGTATATTCTAGCATTAGTAAATTAGTATCAATAGTAGGCCCTTTGCTACATCCTCTGTTATGTTGCAATTCCTAGTAATAAATCTTGCAGAAATTTTGTTTCACTTTTTTGAAAATATTATGCCTTATAAGTCATAACAACGCAATGAAGGCATGCACAGACTTCATAGCCTATGCATTAACCAGTGGATACAAACCAACACATACTCGCACAAACGAATATTTATATAATATAATATTTTATGTATATATAAATTATAATATACCTATGCATATATATAATATATTTACATTTCATTAAAAGTAACGGTAACGAGTAACGGTGCCGTTACTCGTTACTTTTTAAAAATGGTAACTAATGATAACGGCGTTACATTTAGACTGTGGTAACGGTAACGGCATTACATTTATAAAGTAACGAGCACAGCACTGTATATATGTTAAACACAGACCGTACATAGAACAAGGAACTCTTCTAGGAAATTAAATCCACTATAGTTCGAATAAGTAATGATAAATGACAAATACTATAGTTTTTCTTTTTCATGATGGAAAGCCCAATGTGGGCACCGGGTTACTCATATAAGTTAACATACAAGTTTCTCAGGGAACCATTCTGAGTTGTTGTATATTAAACGGACGTGTTATGTGCCTTGAAAAGTGGACGCTCAATGTCCCGGTTGAGGTTTAAGTTTTGTTTTTTGGCTAAAAATACAATAGTTACCCCTTTTTCTTTGATGTATTCAATCCGACGTGAATGCAGAGTTTCTTGCGTATTTTGAGGTTCTGAATGTAGTAGGCTTGGTGTAAGCTGTAAATCCTAGAGCCTGTCCCAAAGCTGGATCCTATCTGCTTTGCAGATAGCTGGTGAGGGAAGCTATATTTTGGGGCCTCTTTGCGAGTAACCCGGTGCCCATGTTGGGTTTTCCATCACGAAAAAGAAAAAACTATAGTACAGTATTTATCATTTATCATTACTTATTCGAACTATAGTGGATGTAATTTCCCAGAAGAGTTCCTTGTTCCATGCACAGTCTGTGTGTAACATATATATATATATATATATATATATATATATATATATACAGTGGTGTAGTGCTAAATAAAGAAGTGAGGGAACGCATTTTGAAAGTGTTACTCAGATGCGGGGGGACAATGGCGAGCGCGGCGAGCCCATACAGCTGGGGGTCCGGGGGCACTGTAAGCCCCCCGGGAAATCTTTTGAAATCTGACCAATTTCAGGGATATTTTGAGGTCATATGCACTGGATATTAGGATATATTCCAAGGTTGAAGATGCAGTATTTCCAGTGTCATTAGATATACGACATCCAGTACGATCAATAAAAATAGCTAACAACTGGAATGATTAACTAAAAAAAAAGTTAACAACTGGTACGCCGTGGTGACTGTTTCACCAGATCTTTATAGGCTAGCATTGCCTCAGTCGAAGCTAAAAGAAATGAAGCAGTTAATGATTCTTTCTCATATTTTTCTAGGGGTGGGAATTAAAATTTCATGACATTAGAGATTTGTAAGTTCGGATTTATTTGAAATAGTGAGGGAACGCCGTTCCGTCTACCAAAAAAAGTAAGGGAACGCCGTTCCCACAGCACTACACCACTGTATATATATATATATATAAATCAGAGGCGACGGCGGGGTCAGGCAGGTTAGGCTCAGCCTGACCTAACACTAAAAGAAAAATAAATTTAATTTCCTGGTCATCATGTAAAATTTAAATTTGTGTATTTCAAAGATCTATTTATTATGGTCACTTTATTAGAGCAATATAAATTTTAGAATGCCGCATTTTTTCCTTCTCTCCATGCGCCGCTTCTTTGGGCAAAGTCAGACTTGTTTTATGACGCCTGAGCGACCGAGCGCATTAAGCCACAAAGCCAGGTCAGGCATCATTTCCGATGCCTTGCATCACACTTATGAAAAAATGAAACTTTTACGAAATTTAATGTAATTTAAAATCAACATTAGTATAGCATCTGTCAAAACAATCAGATAAGTATATAATTTTGTCAATCTATTTTTTCAAAGAAGAGAAAAGCGAGTTTTCCAGTTTACAAGTCAGGCATATTTCTAAGTGCCTAACATTACGCTGGATGCCAAATCTCATCCTCAGAAAGCTGTTTGAGTGAAAATAGAGATATGTGGCAACTGTGAATTGCGCACGGCTTTCCTCATTGTCAGTTACCTTAGGTACCGTGTCGTATTCGTTTCAATGCATTTGAATTTTTTTTTCTTTTGTGCTTTTTGTGTTTTTTTTTCTTTTTTTACTCGACCTTAGATACCCATTTACATTGAAGTACATTTATAAAGATCCTGATTTTACTGCTGCAAAAATGTCAAAGAACTGCTAAAATTATGCATTGACTTAGAGTTAGAAAAAGCTTTTAGCGAATCTGCAAAACTGTTTAGATTGATTTTAACTATACCGGTAAGCAGTGCATCCACAGAGATAAGTTTTTCAACATTAAATCGAATTAAGACGTATCTAAGGAACAGAACTGGTCAGGAAAGACTATGTTTAGCAAGAATTGCAATAGAGAAAGAAATTGTGGTTTCCCTGGAGAGGCAAAAGATTCTACATGACAAGGTCATCGAAGAATTTGCATTGAAACCGAGGAGGTTGGAGTTCATGTATAAATGACTCATGGTGGATTAAATATGATGAAGACATTCTCATAAGGACATAATAAAATACAAACTACGTAAGTTATTATAATTATTAAACAATTTATTGATTTAGTAGGCTTTAAGTAATTTTTTAAAACAAAAGCAAAATTATTTAAAAAACAAAATTTACATATTCATTAATATGAATTCTATCGAAGTCATATCAAGCCCATAATGCTTGTGCCTGACCTATGTGAAAAGTCTGGCGTCGCCCCTGATATATATATATATATATATATATCGTAAAGAACGACGCTTGTATAGGAGATATTCCGCGCAAGACGAGAAAGAGAAAACAACAAATGAAAAAATGAAGTACCACCTGGGAATCGAACCCGGGATCTTCCGATTGCCGGTCAGACGCGATAACCACTACACCATGGACTCCACTCTTCCAAATGCCGTAATTCCTCTACATACTCGCAGAAACCAATGCCCCAAGGGGGCACCTCCCGCTTGCCGTAACATTATATACATTCAACTGCAAAGAACACGCAGTATAAATAACGTAAAGAACGACGCTTGTATAGGAGATATTCCGCGCAAGACGAGAAAGAGAAAACAACAAATGAAAAAATGAAGTACCACCTGGGAATCGAACCCGGGATCTTCCGATTGCCGGTCAGACGCGATAACCACTACACCATGGACTCCACTCTTCCAAATGCCGTAATTCCTCTACATACTCGCAGAAACCAATGCCCCAAGGGGGCACCTCCCGCTTGCCGTAACATTATATACATTCAACTGCAAAGAACACGCAGTATAAATAACGTAAAGAACGACGCTTGTATAGGAGATATTCCGCGCAAGACGAGAAAGAGAAAACAACAAATGAAAAAATGAAGTACCACCTGGGAATCGAACCCGGGATCTTCCGATTGCCGGTCAGACGCGATAACCACTACACCATGGACTCCACTCTTCCAAATGCCGTAATTCCTCTACATACTCGCAGAAACCAATGCCCCAAGGGGGCACCTCCCGCTTGCCGTAACATTATATACATTCAACTGCAAAGAACACGCAGTATAAATAACGTAAAGAACGACGCTTGTATAGGAGATATTCCGCGCAAGACGAGAAAGAGAAAACAACAAATGAAAAAATGAAGTACCACCTGGGAATCGAACCCGGGATCTTCCGATTGCCGGTCAGACGCGATAACCACTACACCATGGACTCCACTCTTCCAAATGCCGTAATTCCTCTACATACTCGCAGAAACCAATGCCCCAAGGGGGCACCTCCCGCTTGCCGTAACATTATATACATTCAACTGCAAAGAACACGCAGTATAAATAACGTAAAGAACGACGCTTGTATAGGAGATATTCCGCGCAAGACGAGAAAGAGAAAACAACAAATGAAAAAATGAAGTACCACCTGGGAATCGAACCCGGGATCTTCCGATTGCCGGTCAGACGCGATAACCACTACACCATGGACTCCACTCTTCCAAATGCCGTAATTCCTCTACATACTCGCAGAAACCAATGCCCCAAGGGGGCACCTCCCGCTTGCCGTAACATTATATACATTCAACTGCAAAGAACACGCAGTATAAATAACGTAAAGAACGACGCTTGTATAGGAGATATTCCGCGCAAGACGAGAAAGAGAAAACAACAAATGAAAAAATGAAGTACCACCTGGGAATCGAACCCGGGATCTTCCGATTGCCGGTCAGACGCGATAACCACTACACCATGGACTCCACTCTTCCAAATGCCGTAATTCCTCTACATACTCGCAGAAACCAATGCCCCAAGGGGGCACCTCCCGCTTGCCGTAACATTATATACATTCAACTGCAAAGAACACGCAGTATAAATAACGTAAAGAACGACGCTTGTATAGGAGATATTCCGCGCAAGACGAGAAAGAGAAAACAACAAATGAAAAAATGAAGTACCACCTGGGAATCGAACCCGGGATCTTCCGATTGCCGGTCAGACGCGATAACCACTACACCATGGACTCCACTCTTCCAAATGCCGTAATTCCTCTACATACTCGCAGAAACCAATGCCCCAAGGGGGCACCTCCCGCTTGCCGTAACATTATATACATTCAACTGCAAAGAACACGCAGTATAAATAACGTAAAGAACGACGCTTGTATAGGAGATATTCCGCGCAAGACGAGAAAGAGAAAACAACAAATGAAAAAATGAAGTACCACCTGGGAATCGAACCCGGGATCTTCCGATTGCCGGTCAGACGCGATAACCACTACACCATGGACTCCACTCTTCCAAATGCCGTAATTCCTCTACATACTCGCAGAAACCAATGCCCCAAGGGGGCACCTCCCGCTTGCCGTAACATTATATACATTCAACTGCAAAGAACACGCAGTATAAATAACGTAAAGAACGACGCTTGTATAGGAGATATTCCGCGCAAGACGAGAAAGAGAAAACAACAAATGAAAAAATGAAGTACCACCTGGGAATCGAACCCGGGATCTTCCGATTGCCGGTCAGACGCGATAACCACTACACCATGGACTCCACTCTTCCAAATGCCGTAATTCCTCTACATACTCGCAGAAACCAATGCCCCAAGGGGGCACCTCCCGCTTGCCGTAACATTATATACATTCAACTGCAAAGAACACGCAGTATAAATAACGTAAAGAACGACGCTTGTATAGGAGATATTCCGCGCAAGACGAGAAAGAGAAAACAACAAATGAAAAAATGAAGTACCACCTGGGAATCGAACCCGGGATCTTCCGATTGCCGGTCAGACGCGATAACCACTACACCATGGACTCCACTCTTCCAAATGCCGTAATTCCTCTACATACTCGCAGAAACCAATGCCCCAAGGGGGCACCTCCCGCTTGCCGTAACATTATATACATTCAACTGCAAAGAACACGCAGTATAAATAACGTAAAGAACGACGCTTGTATAGGAGATATTCCGCGCAAGACGAGAAAGAGAAAACAACAAATGAAAAAATGAAGTACCACCTGGGAATCGAACCCGCGGAATACTCCTATACAAGCGTCGTTCTTTACGTTATTTATACTGCGTGTTCTTTGCAGTTGAATGTATATAATGTTACGGCAAGCGGGAGGTGCCCCCTTGGGGCATTGGTTTCTGCGAGTATGTAGAGGAATTACGGCATTTGGAAGAGTGGAGTCCATGGTGTAGTGGTTATCGCGTCTGACCGGCAATCGGAAGATCCCGGGTTCGATTCCCAGGTGGTACTTCATTTTTTCATTTGTTGTTTTCTCTTTCTCGTCTTGCGCGGAATATCTCCTATACAAGCGTCGTTCTTTACGTTATTTATACTGCGTGTTCTTTGCAGTTGAATGTATATAATGTTACGGCAAGCGGGAGGTGCCCCCTTGGGGCATTGGTTTCTGCGAGTATGTAGAGGAATTACGGCATTTGGAAGAGTGGAGTCCATGGTGTAGTGGTTATCGCGTCTGACCGGCAATCGGAAGATCCCGGGTTCGATTCCCAGGTGGTACTTCATTTTTTCATTTGTTGTTTTCTCTTTCTCGTCTTGCGCGGAATATCTCCTATACAAGCGTCGTTCTTTACGTTATTTATACTGCGTGTTCTTTGCAGTTGAATGTATATAATGTTACGGCAAGCGGGAGGTGCCCCCTTGGGGCATTGGTTTCTGCGAGTATGTAGAGGAATTACGGCATTTGGAAGAGTGGAGTCCATGGTGTAGTGGTTATCGCGTCTGACCGGCAATCGGAAGATCCCGGGTTCGATTCCCAGGTGGTACTTCATTTTTTCATTTGTTGTTTTCTCTTTCTCGTCTTGCGCGGAATATCTCCTATACAAGCGTCGTTCTTTACGTTATTTATACTGCGTGTTCTTTGCAGTTGAATGTATATAATGTTACGGCAAGCGGGAGGTGCCCCCTTGGGGCATTGGTTTCTGCGAGTATGTAGAGGAATTACGGCATTTGGAAGAGTGGAGTCCATGGTGTAGTGGTTATCGCGTCTGACCGGCAATCGGAAGATCCCGGGTTCGATTCCCAGGTGGTACTTCATTTTTTCATTTGTTGTTTTCTCTTTCTCGTCTTGCGCGGAATATCTCCTATACAAGCGTCGTTCTTTACGTTATTTATACTGCGTGTTCTTTGCAGTTGAATGTATATAATGTTACGGCAAGCGGGAGGTGCCCCCTTGGGGCATTGGTTTCTGCGAGTATGTAGAGGAATTACGGCATTTGGAAGAGTGGAGTCCATGGTGTAGTGGTTATCGCGTCTGACCGGCAATCGGAAGATCCCGGGTTCGATTCCCAGGTGGTACTTCATTTTTTCATTTGTTGTTTTCTCTTTCTCGTCTTGCGCGGAATATCTCCTATACAAGCGTCGTTCTTTACGTTATTTATACTGCGTGTTCTTTGCAGTTGAATGTATATAATGTTACGGCAAGCGGGAGGTGCCCCCTTGGGGCATTGGTTTCTGCGAGTATGTAGAGGAATTACGGCATTTGGAAGAGTGGAGTCCATGGTGTAGTGGTTATCGCGTCTGACCGGCAATCGGAAGATCCCGGGTTCGATTCCCAGGTGGTACTTCATTTTTTCATTTGTTGTTTTCTCTTTCTCGTCTTGCGCGGAATATCTCCTATACAAGCGTCGTTCTTTACGTTATTTATACTGCGTGTTCTTTGCAGTTGAATGTATATAATGTTACGGCAAGCGGGAGGTGCCCCCTTGGGGCATTGGTTTCTGCGAGTATGTAGAGGAATTACGGCATTTGGAAGAGTGGAGTCCATGGTGTAGTGGTTATCGCGTCTGACCGGCAATCGGAAGATCCCGGGTTCGATTCCCAGGTGGTACTTCATTTTTTCATTTGTTGTTTTCTCTTTCTCGTCTTGCGCGGAATATCTCCTATACAAGCGTCGTTCTTTACGTTATTTATACTGCGTGTTCTTTGCAGTTGAATGTATATATATATATATATATATATATATACAGGGCGTCCCAAAAAAATGTATACACACTTTAAATAATTATAAAGGCAGTGTTTATTAAAATACATTTCATTTCAAAATGTAATAGAATCTACAGACATTATTTAATTGTTTTGTCAACGCCTGTTTTCAAACTGACGTCCGTTCTGGTCCAGGCACTGCTGATAACGCGAAGCAATGGAATCGCAAACATCACGAAACATTTCGTTTGGTATTTGTGTGCATTCTCGTTCAATGGCTGCTCTCAATTCAGCGACTGTTGCAGGTTTTATAGCGTAGACTTTGTCTTTTAAGTATCCCCATAAAAAAAAGTCTAGTGGTGTGAGGTCTGGTGAACGCGGAGGGTATTCTACGAAACCCCTTCGTCCAATCCACATCCACATCGTGCCAAGTACCACTCGCAATACTCCACTCTTCGGTCCGGATCATCATCATCTTCATTAATAGCATGGACTAATCTTGGAATGTAACTTTTCCATTGACAGCGCTTCAAAATGCGTTGGACAGACGATTCTGAAATTCCTACCTCACGACTCGCTTGCCGCACAGATTTTCTTGGACTTTGGTGATACGTTTCCAGTACTCTTTCTTGCTTTGTGGGGCTTGTCGATGTCCGTGGTCTTCCGGAACGCTTCTTGTGGACATTCTGAACAGTTCCATCGGCTTCAAACTTATCTCTAATTCGAGTGATGGTAAGTCGCGTTGGTGGATCTGTTTGAAACTCCCTCCTAAACTGTCTTTGCACTTCAACTGCGTTTTCACACTTCCAGTAGCATTTTAGAATGAATTTCCTTTGTTCAAAGCTTAGTCTGACTGCCATTATTAATTCTAATGGGTTTAACTTGGAAAGAAAGAAACATCAATTGAGCTATCAGCTGTTAAAGTGTGTATGCATTTTTTTGGGACGCCCTGTATATATATATATATATAATTATGTACGTATGTGTATGTACGATTATTTGTATGTATGTATGTATTTTAGCACACATCATAATATAGATAATTATGTCATTAGTGAGTATAAAGAATATGTTAAATATATAATTTCTGCCAAAATGTTACAAAATGCTGTTTGGAAAAGCTAAAATGAGTTGGCTTCCGGGGCTCCACCTCGGACCCCACTGGGCTGGGGGAAGCTACCGCTCACCCCAGACCCCTAGCTTAATAACTCGCGCCATTGGCGCTCGCCGATTTACACCCCTATCTGTATCAGAACCGGTTGTTAAGAAATTGGCAGCACACCCCTGTATAATATATATATATATACATACATATATAAGTTTACTGCTAAAATGTTACAGGTAATGTTCAGTCTTTGAGTTAGATCAGACAATCAGAATGACAATTTGAAAAATTATTTAACTTTTTATATAGGCAATTTTTTGGTGACATCATTATTATTTAATGTTGACTTGTTTTGTTTTTATCCTCAAGAGGCTGCATTATTTTGCAGAATATTTGAAGATAAGGTAAATATTTTAGCTGTAGCAACGTCTAGACAGATAAGCAAGATATTTGAAGATGAAGCCATATTTTTATTTTAAACTGCATATTGACAGATCTGATGTTATCATGATCTGCCGAGTTAACTAAAAATGGAAACTGAAATATGCATTTTATTATGAATTACAATTAAACATGCATATGAGCAACAATTAAATGCTTAAGATTTAAAATTAAACATTAAGCAAGACATGACTATCTTTTACAACGAAGAGAGAATGTATACAGAAAATGAACATTGCAGAATTTAACAAGATTACATTATTAAGCTAAATCTAAAAACTGATTAAGTAATTTAAAAATAAATAATTCACCAATTATGCAGCAGAAATAAAATAGAAAGCAAATCAAAAATTTATCCAAACTCGTGTCAGCGTTATACGACTTTGGACTCTATGTCAAAATGAATATATGAATATAAATATACATAAGGATATAAGGATTATATAAATATACAAATTGTACGAATAAATATAAGAATTATATGAATGAATATAAGAATGGTAAAATATTACATTCGCGGCTCCATCTGTAAAAGTAGCAGAAAAAAATCAAGAATTATCACCAAATAATGCAGAAAAAAACAATAATTATCACCAATTAAATAACTCGGGTAAATTGAATGGCCGGTTAGGTCAACTGTACGCTCTTGATGATTGGTTAGATTAAGTCGTGATATTTTCGTTAGTTAACGAAAATATCACGACCTAACCTAACCAATCGTCAAGGGCGTACAGTTGACCTAACCGACCATTCAATTGACCAGGGGCAACTGACAAGTAGATAGATTACAACACTACATTATTACATGTTCATGCTAAGATGGGATCCTTCAAAAAACGTATTCTTCGTTAGGGATAATTTAAAGTTGCACTTTTACAGTTTGACCGACGCTTTTGGCAGCGAAAGAACTGGGTATTTTTATTAAAGGAACACTTTCCCACACTTAGAGCACTTTTTCATAAACAGTAGCAGTTTGTGACTCTGGCTAAATTTAACATAATCCTCTGTAACTAGTTTAGGCTCACTGACGGAACATCCAGTGCACACATTCATTATCAACAACGTTACACTCCAAACTGACGCATTTCCACCTCACTGCCACATTTTATAGGCAATCATGCGGCGGAATGGCACCAAGTAGGGTAATTATGTCGCAAATGACATGGCCTGAAGTTGAAATAAAAAATAAATTTTTCTAGCGTATTTTGGTGTGCTCTGTTCAAATATAACCTTCATTTCCTATGCAAATGAAAAGCAATATGATTATTTGTACATTACTTCGGAGTCGTATTTCTTCATTTCTGGTCATGTGAATAGCAATATATTAACCAAAAATTATGAAAACTAACTAAACCTAACCTAACCTAACTAAACCTAACTAAACCTAACAACCTAACTAAACCTAACCTAACGTTAACAAGGGGGCTCCGCCCCTTGACTCCCGCTAATAACTTAAAGTTCGTTCCTGATATAACGAAATATGACTCCGAAATAATGTAAACAAATTCTTATTTCTTTACATTTGCACCGTAAATGAAGGTTATATTTGAACAAAGCACACCAAAATACACTAGAAAAATGTTTGGCACTGTCTGGATGTTGGAAGAACCCGTGTTCCTTGAAAAACGTTAATGACGCTAGATCATTATGGCCAAAACGTTCAATTGCCGTAAGGTAGGACAACTCACACCCTTCGCACAACAACATCATACAAAACTGATCTGCTACGTTCGGATTGAAAGACGTGAACGGCGCATAGAAAATGACGTCATCACTATTTCCCTGTACAAATAGCACAAAATTATACTCGTCGGACCAAAAATGAGTGTATTTATATATATATTAGTATCATAATTTTCACCATTAAAATGTATTTGCACAAAAAATGAGTGACAAATTTGAATAAAGCGACTAAAACTACCTCATAAAAAGTTACTTTGATTTACAGGTCCAGCCCATGTCATTTAAAACACATTAATATTTACTTATTCTATATTTATATAAATACATGACTTTTATAACTAAAAAGTTGATTTTTGTGGAGCCGTGAAAGTAATACTTAACCATGGTAAATATTCGTTTTAACTGCCCCCTCGCTTTTGACACGAAAACATATTTTTCTGGTGTATTTTGGTGTTTCGTTCAAATCTAACCTTTATTTCCTCGGGAAAATCCCCATTTTTTAGGAAATAACGATCTGACATATCCTCAAAAAGGACCAAAAATGACGATTTTTACTGGAAAATGAAGGTCAGATTTGAAGAAAATACACAAAAATACACCAGAAAAATATGTTTTCGTGTCAGAAACGAGGGGGCAGTTAAAACGAATCTTTACCGCATGAAATACACCAGAAAACCTATTTTCATCAGTAATATTCACGGCAAAAGTAACCTAACCTAACCAATCGTCAAGAGCGTACAGTTAAAACTAACACAACTTAACCTAACCAATTGTCAAGGGCATACAGTTGATCTAACCGGGCATACAGTTGACCTAACGGGGCATTCAATTAACCTAACCGGTATGGGTACCCCATAATGAATTCGGGACCCGGAAAGGTGTAGTGATTTCCCTTCCTTCATTTGTATAATTATTTACTTTACTTTTTATTCATTTCCTCTTTATCCTTCTTCGTTCTCTTTACACTCGCTTCGCTATACTTTCGGTGTACTTTATAAATACGGTAGACGTGACCGAGTGGAAAGCCGTTATAATTCAAACAATGCAAGGGAGACCGGGGGGGGGGGTAATTATACGCGTATTAACATTTTACTAACTTTTATTTATGCCGAAACGCTTTAGATAAACGGGGTAATGCGAGGGGGATATTAACGTTAACATCCTAAGTCGGAGAGAGATATGAAATACTATTCTAAATTCACATCATCATCTTTACACCAAAAAACACCTTAATAAGCTCGAGGCCATCCGATGACTGGCGGGCGTTCCTACCCAGCCTCTAGCCTGTGTTCAGGCGTTGCCAACTCGTATTTCTATATTTTTTTTTATAAACAAACCATTATTTATCGTAATTACATTTATTAATTATTATTATCTTCTTTATTAATTTCTTATAACCAAAACATTCTAATTTTAATTAGACATTACTACACTCGCATCATCCCCTTGAAAATAAGTTTTACACTAGGAAAACTTATTAGTATCGTTTAACAAATTTTTTATTTATTCAACAAATTTATTTATTTTGCAGCTTTTTTTTTTTTTTCTTTAACAAGTTCACAGTTAGGATAGACAAGAATTCATTAGAATGACCAATTCCACACATCAGATATTTTGTATAATTTTATAAAATCGAAAAGAAACAAAACTATAATTTCCACAACATTTGCATAAAAATAACATTTCACACTAATAATAAATTTTACAACCTGTAACAAATCGGTAACGTGACAAATACGGATAATTTTCTTAACATTGGTTACATAAATTTCAAGTTCACGATCTATTCCAGCGATTCCTCATAAAAAATCGCTTTACATTCGAAACAAATATTTATATAGTTATACAATTACTATTAGAGCAACAGAGAAAAACGAGAAAACGTTTATATAAAATACTGACCAGAGTACATACTATTTCACGAAATACAAAACAAATCTGGGCAATAATCGCGCACCCTTTCACTTATAATTTCATTACACAATAATCAGTACATTAAGAGCTGGACGTTGTTTAGATCACAATCCGCACAGTTGACAACGGACTTCTTCAATTTTCAATCGCAGCTCTCCTGCTCACTTCGCTAGAATGCAAGGGATTGCATCACCATGCAACAGGTCAGCACGCTTTAGGTTAGTTCCGCTCTCTCCAAATGGCGAAAAAAAAACAAGAGAGACGTCCAATTCTAAGAGGATCAGGGTGGGGAGATACACTGAAAGTGGAACCACGCACCGGAATTGGACGGAATTTGCAATTCTAGAAGTCGACGAATCAACTCGCCTGTCTCATCTCGACTTTTGTCGGTGAACGCTGCTCTTCTTACGTCCAGCTGAAAGACTCTCTTACTGGCAATAATCAAACGATCACTTCGCCGTAGGCGGTTTCGCAACGAACCTACTGTATGTCTGTATGGTCAGTAAAGCCTGAGACACTCGTTCAAACTCTCGTGGTTTGCCTACCGAGGTGCTAAAACACATATTTAGCGAAGTATCGAGCAGCGTGACCAGCTACTGCCCGAAAAATACCAGTAGACCATCTTCGACTGAAACTGTCCTGTGCCAAGTCCCTGCACATTCGGTTTCTCTTCTCTCTTCTCTTCTCTTCTCTTCCGAAACTGTCCTGCGCCAAGTCCCTGCGCATTCGGTTTCTCTTCTCTCACTCTTCTCATCTCCTCTCTCTCATCGGTGATTGATCACCTATCGGGTCAACTAAACTCAATGGATGGAACTTGGATCCAACTTAGCTGCCTCCAAATAGAGCCTCTTGAAATTTTGAAAAAAAAAATTATCAAAGTTTATACTGTTACTGATTATCACGTCATATTAATTTACCAAATTTTCTTGACAGTTCATTTCGAAACAATAACTATAATTTGCTCTGGCCAAATTCACGGAAAAACTATTACAAATTTTACAGAATTCACAAAATTTTAATCACAGCCTAGCTACCAATAAGGTCACTTATGGTAGTTACATCGAAGATAAAAAAAAATCATCAAACGCAACGAAACAATATTGCACAGTAGAAATATAAAGCGCCCATACATAATAACCGTTATTATTTAACAAATATTATTATTCAAACTACCTTCAGAAATTACATCGATACATTTAAATACAAAAGACAAATGAAACCCAGAAACTTCATGTCATCAATTCTCTGAAAATCACGAACTCTCTTACACTTTGGGGAAAGCATACATAGATACCACAAAAACGTTACTGGCCATCTAAAAGGCCCCACTTCCGGGTGAACGCTCGAGCCAATGTTTCAGTTGCAAGAGTAACCCCAAATGAAGTTTAAAAAATGACAATTTTCTAAAACGGAATCATTAAATATAAATTTTTAAATATTAATACCGAAAAGTTACTTTAATACATTAATTCCAACTTGAAACGCTAAATTCCATAGGAGAAAAACTCGTAATTCACAAATTACATCTGAGACACAACTCTCTCCTTCAACACAAAACCCAGTATGGTTTGCAAATCACAAAAAATCCAGTAATTTATCGTTTCCAAGTGAAACTACAAATTTACATTGTTATTTTAAATAAGAACAGATATTATGAACCCAAAAATACACGCAGCCTACTATGTAAACAAACACCCAAGACAAATCATTGTATAATGAAGTGTGTTCGCTTTGTTTGTAAGCGAGCCTCTATAAAAATATTCCTAACCGAACAAACTGCATTTACAGCCGGACATAATTTTGTAATATTCTCTATGCAAACGCGCGAACGTAAAAAAATTCATTTTTAATACCCAAAATAAAACGTTAAACAAAAAAAAAAAACACTCCCTAACACAATAAAATCTAATTTCAGAATAAAAAAAATTTAAGCAGCCTAAGTATACAAAACATCACTCGGAATTTGTCTTGAAAATGAAAGAAAGAAAAAAAATAGACAACAATAATCAGCCCACCTATAAAAATTGAATAATATATATATAAAAAGTAAAAAAAAATAGAAATTAATTTATCAAAAGAATTTACGAAAACAATTTCTCTATTTCAATTTAGTTTTATCTTTTTATAACAAATTTTGCTTATTTTGAAGTCTCACAATTTATATACGGAAAGCATAATAAACTTAAACAATCCGAATTTGACCCAGTATAAATTAGTCTTTAACGATTATTTTTCGACTTTAACCTTAAAATTATAAAGCGAACTAAAAAACTACAAAGCAATTCTTAAAAGTAAACACATTTTTGATGTTGATGTGTCGGCCTATAAATCCATTATATACATCCAGTCAAAGAATAATCTTAAAAACTACCTACTAAACTCTGGAAAATTTTGTTAAGTACATGTTCATTCTTTTACAATTCGCTACTATTTCCATAGTACACCTAGAAATGCGTCACCTATACACTCAAACATTTTAAACCTTACAGTATAAAAATGCATGTCACAATCTATATAAACAACTAAAATAATTTAATTCATATAAGTAAGTGTAAAATTTATTTACCAATCATTATTATTATTATCATCACAATCTAATATACTATTTCAGAAATGAAGCCTTATATATATATATATATATATATATCGTAAAGAACGACGCTTGTATAGGAGATATTCCGCGCAAGACGAGAAAGAGAAAACAACAATGAAAAATGAAGTACCACCTGGGAATCGAACCCGAATGTATATAATGTTACGGCAAGCGGGAGGTGCCCCCTTGGGGCATTGGTTTCTGCGAGTATGTAGAGGAATTACGGCATTTGGAAGAGTGGAGTCCATGGTGTAGTGGTTATCGCGTCTGACCGGCAATCGGAAGATCCCGGGTTCGATTCCCAGGTGGTACTTCATTTTTTCATTTGTTGTTTTCTCTTTCTCGTCTTGCGCGGAATATCTCCTATACAAGCGTCGTTCTTTACGTTATTTATACTGCGTGTTCTTTGCAGTTGAATGTATATAATGTTACGGCAAGCGGGAGGTGCCCCCTTGGGGCATTGGTTTCTGCGAGTATGTAGAGGAATTACGGCATTTGGAAGAGTGGAGTCCATGGTGTAGTGGTTATCGCGTCTGACCGGCAATCGGAAGATCCCGGGTTCGATTCCCAGGTGGTACTTCATTTTTTCATTTGTTGTTTTCTCTTTCTCGTCTTGCGCGGAATATCTCCTATACAAGCGTCGTTCTTTACGTTATTTATACTGCGTGTTCTTTGCAGTTGAATGTATATAATGTTACGGCAAGCGGGAGGTGCCCCCTTGGGCATTGGTTTCTGCGAGTATGTAGAGGAATTACGGCATTTGGAAGAGTGGAGTCCATGGTGTAGTGGTTATCGCGTCTGACCGGCAATCGGAAGATCCCGGGTTCGATTCCCAGGTGGTACTTCATTTTTTCATTTGTTGTTTTCTCTTTCTCGTCTTGCGCGGAATATCTCCTATACAAGCGTCGTTCTTTACGTTATTTATACTGCGTGTTCTTTGCAGTTGAATGTATATAATGTTACGGCAAGCGGGAGGTGCCCCCTTGGGCATTGGTTTCTGCGAGTATGTAGAGGAATTACGGCATTTGGAAGAGTGGAGTCCATGGTGTAGTGGTTATCGCGTCTGACCGGCAATCGGAAGATCCCGGTTCGATTCCCAGGTGGTACTTCATTTTTTCATTTGTTGTTTTCTCTTTCTCGTCTTGCGCGGAATATCTCCTATACAAGCGTCGTTCTTTACGTTATTTATACTGCGTGTTCTTTGCAGTTGAATGTATATAATGTTACGGCAAGCGGGAGGTGCCCCCTTG
This sequence comes from Bathynomus jamesi, assembly GCA_023014485.1. NCBI lineage: Eukaryota > Metazoa > Arthropoda > Malacostraca > Isopoda > Cirolanidae > Bathynomus > Bathynomus jamesi. Next base: position 309,253 of record JAJOZX010003251.1, read on the forward strand.
GGGCATTGGTTTCTGCGAGTATGTAGAGGAATTACGGCATTTGGAAGAGTGGAGTCCATGGTGTAGTGGTTATCGCGTCTGACCGGCAATCGGAAGATCCGGGTTCGATTCCCAGGTGGTACTTCATTTTTTCATTTGTTTTTCTCTTTCTCGTCTTGCGCGGAATATCTCCTATACAAGCGTCGTTCTTTACGTTATTTATACTGCGTGTTCTTTGCAGTTGAATGTATATATATATATATATATATATATATATAACATTTTTTTTTTGCGCACACCTACAGGTCGCTACAATTGATGTAGAACAATGCGGTTTTCACCATTCGATGCGTCTTTTTATTGTGCAGTGCCCATGCTAAAAAAAATTCCCTAACATAAATCCTTCCCCCCCTGTTAGGGGTACAGTTCTTCCCATTTCTTCATTTTTAATCATAATTTTGACACAAAATGGGGAGGGGTGGGGTAATGGGGAGGGGGTGGGGTTAATGGGGAAACTCAGAAAAATAGATGCGATATATATATGTAACCAAAAAAAAATTAAAGTAAATCCTTTGCAAGGTGCTAGCCCCCTTCCCCGCTTGGGGGTAATGGGGGAAGGGTGGGGTAAATGGGGGAGAGGGGTGGGGTAATGGGGGAGGGGGTGGGGTTAATGGGGAAACTCAGAAAAAAATGATAACCAACATCGATTCCGGTCAGGAAGATCATGCTTATCACAACTAATGGAACACTATAACAATATTATTGATGCACTCGAAACAATGAAAAACTATGATTTGGCTGGACGCAGGGCCCCCAATTACTGTCGGTTCAGTTATTTGGTCAATAAAACTATAGAAATGAACGCAGTCATGAAAATCTTAGGCTTCAAATCCGAGCTCATTGTATTAAGATTTGTGAAGCTTTGGATTTTCATGGCTGCGTTCTTTTCTGTAGTTTTATTGAATGAATAATTGGTTTGCCAGTAACTGGAATGCCGCAGGCACCCCAATTACTGAGGCCCAAGGTGAGAGGAATAGGAATGATATCCAGATAAAGGGCTACTGATGTTCAAAATAAAATACGCCGTAGGCCCACAATTCAGCCGAAGCACCACCGCAGATCTCAAAATCGGCGCTTAGCGCCGACCTTTTGCTAGTTTTCACTAATTCCGAAACTGTAAACACAAAAAAGGACTTTAAACACAAAATAGGTAGGCTGTTAGACAGGTAAAAAAAGTGGAAAGGAAAGAAGAAAAAATGAAGTCACTGGACAGCAATTATCAATTTTGAAATTTCTCTCTCCGACCGAAAAACGAAATCTAAAGAAAAAACGGAGTGAGGAAGGAAACAAACGACTCTCGAATTTTGATTCCACATTACAACGGTCTCGACAAGACGAGTCAGAGAAATTTTGAGTCAAAGCCGTTTGGAAATCTAGACTCCAACGAGAAGAGAAAAAAAACAAAAGTTTGACCGCGAAAATTAGGAAGACGCTCCTAGGATTTCGAAAGTGAGACGCCATTGTGAATTACGTTTACAATGAATTGCTAAGGAATGGAAATCGAAATTTGTTTGCAAATGGGGTACACAATGCATTTACCATTTAAATTATCGAAACAGAATATTCATTAATGCTATAATACGGGTAGCAACAATTTTGACCGAAATATAAGGCATGTGGAAAGCCCCGTAAGTAAATGTAATAGGGCCACCGCTTGCCACCAAAATGTAGTAATTACTCTTTATTAATCTTTCTTATTTTGCTTTTGGTACTATTTTCTCTTTCTTTATTCCATTTCTCTTCTATCATTAATCATTCTCTTTACACTCGTTTTCGCTGTACTTTATAAATACGGTAGACGTGATCGAGTTGAGGCGCCGTTATAATTTGAACCGGGCAGGGGACCGGGGGGATTATTTCACTCTTCATTACACTTTACTGACTTATTTATACCGAAATCGCTTTTTATAAACGGGGTAATGCGAGGGTGAAATTAACGTTAACATTCTAAGTCGGAGAGAGATATGAAATACTATTCTAAATTCACAACAACATCTTCACACCAAAAAACACCTTAATAAGCTCGAGGACATCCGATGACTGGCGGGCATTCCTACCCAGCCTCTAGCCTGTGTTCAGGCGTTGCCAACTCGTATTTCTATATTTTTTTATAAACAAGCCATTATTTATCGTAATTACATTATTAAACATTATTATCTTCTTATTAATTTCTTATAACCAAAACATTCTAATTTTTAATTAGACATTACTACAAAGGTAAGTAGTACCCTTAACCTAACTAGGCCTAGATGGCGTCCCACTCGGACTGGGAACTTCCACCACAGACAGCCATTCAAAAGCGATTGTTGAATTCAAATTTTAGCCGCCGGACCTGCGTGGGGGAGTCACGTGACAATGGGGTAGCGCTGATTGGCTAATGATAACAACATGACTACATATGTCACGAGACGAGATGGTTTGACTATGAATAATGGCGCCAAAATTTAATAATTTCGAAAATAAATACCTCGATAAATAGGAATTTCCGCCAAAATTAGTACAGAATAAAGTATTCTTGTTTGGTTGAAAATAGCAGAAAATTAACTATTTCTATCGAAAAACGAAAGGGACGTTAAAACGATTATTAACCGAAGATATGAATATAGGAATTATTCATTGTTCATTTATATATCTAGGGGCGGCTTCTAATGAATGCAATGCATGCAATGCATGCAATGCATGCGTAAATAAAATACTCAATGAATTTAAAATTATTATTTAAGTTAAAAAAATAAAGTTAAAATATTATTTATTATTTAATCTCTGATGGCAATTATTATTTAAGTTCATCATTTAAATGTGTTCTAGTCGATTTTTTATAAATATTCAGTTTAGGTTTTCATTAAAAATAGCTTAAAGATTTGTTTTAATGAATTATTTACTGAAAATCTAAACTGAATACAGTATTTATTTTTCCACAGGAGTAAAAATCACCGATTCGAAATAGAAAACAAAGGCGTAACCCGAGCCAAAGGACGAGCAATATGACCTTTATGTACAAGTAGTTGAAATAACAATTACTTTCTCCGTATTTTTCACATTTTGGAATGCATTTATTAAAATTGTATTTATGAATGTAAAGTGCATTAATATTAGTAATATTCTACATGAAATGAATAAATTAACATGTTTTAATGATATCACATTCTGACGCGTAATCAATCTGAGTAGTGATTTCACGAATAATAAAACAATGGAAAAGAATCTTATGCTTTTATTTATAAGAACTATAATTGCATGGTGACTAGTTTGAAAATCAAATCTGCAAAAAGTGGCATCATTTTCGATTGTAGAGTTACAATTAGCGCATTTGTTTAATTTCCAACTTAGTTTTACTTCAGGCTTAATGATAAGTTGTGAATTTGTGATTAATCTTTGTGATAGCTTATTAACTTTTATCTTTTACGTACAGTGATGCAAATATTTGTGTGACTAATTGTATAATTATTTATTTAGATGATAAATTACCCCTTTAGCAATGGCTGACGATCCAGATTTTGTATAATTCATGAATTGAAAACGAAACCATTTCAAACTCTCACTTTTGATGAAAAAAAAGCTTCAATACGCAATGGAAAGCTACCCCAAAAATAAATTTGACCAAAGTTAACAAAGGATTTATAAGAAAATTTACTACCAACTTTATGATAGTGTCCGTTGTTGTGTGGTAGTAATTCAACAAACAAACTCTACTTTGGCCATGTATATTTTTCAAGAGAAAATTCTGTGTGGAGCGAAGTGAATAGAGGCTACGAAGATTTAAATAACATACATACGCAATTTCACGTCACGAAAAAGCAGTAAGTCATATTCAAGCACATTTTGATTTGAAACAATTTGGAATAAGTCGAATTGACTTGGCACTTGACAACAAAGGAAGTTGCTATTAGTAAACACAATGAAGAGGTATTGAAAAATAGAGAAATTTTAAAAGACTAATCAGAATAACGTGTTTATTAGGGACACAAGAACTTGCATTTCGTGGTCATGATGAAGTGAGTTATCTGAAAATAGAGAAACTTCATCGAGTTTGCCCATGTTTAGCTGAGTATGATCAGTGGCGGTTCCTCATATGGGCAATGGGCAGCCGCACAGGGCGGCATTTGTGGAGGGGCGGCATGAGCGCCTGCAAAAAAAATAAAAATAAAATAAGAATAAATAAATAAAGAAATAAATAAAATAAAAAATAAAATAAAATAAATAATAAAAGATCAATAAATATATTTTTATTAATAAAAAACCATCTATTGCATTTTCCATAAACCTTCCCATAAAAGACCTAAACAATGCAAAATGCTTCCAGATTAATATTATTGGGAATAAAGGCCCATACTTTAACATATGTAGTTATTTTTCTGGGTTTGGTTAAATAGTGAAATGTATATTATTTATTACAGAACGAATCTTCACACTAAGCCACTAAGGTCTGTCAAATAACCGCAAATGGATAAGAAGAGGTCAAAGCTATCAGGTGCTCAGTTTAGAAAAAAGAGGAAAGAAGAAGAGGAGAAACGAGCAAAAGATAAAGGTATAGAGCTGTGTCATCTACTCTTCACTGCTATATTGCACTGCTATTTTGTGATATAGCTTTCTGAGTCATTTGAAGTGTACTATTATGTATATAATTAGCCATTAACCAAGGAGGTTGTATTATTCATTTGTTTCCTATTCTAAAAGTTTAATAAATTGTGCTTAATAACATGTTAAATTAATTGTACTAGCCTATTCATGCATTGGTCTGTTATGTTCTATTTTACTATTTGCAGGGGCACTTTTGAAATATTTTGGAACACCCTCTGCCACTAGCCAGGATGAGAAGCTGTCTACTTCTGCCATTATTGAGACTGAGGAGCCATCTACCTCCTCAGCCTCACATATGTCTCCACAAATGCAGTCTGATCCTGAGGATGAAGACCCATTTGCTTCTACTTCTCCCCGGCAGGACTCTTCAGGTGAGTTTGTGTGCACATATGTCTGTGAGTGTGTGCGTGTGTGTGTGTGTATGTGTGTGCATCCCTGCAAAGCATTTTGCAAACAGTTATAAATTATAATGTTATTATCACTGGGTCTGGGTTACTGGGTATGTGTGGTGTTTCACCACCATAATTCCATAACACCACCACCATAACAAAGTGCTGTGAATAATGTGTTATCTAACTTAGGTGTGTATACTAATGAGTAATGCTCTTGTTCTTTCTATTAGAAAGGCCTGGAGCAGAATCGCCTCCTGAGGATGAGTCTCTGTCCACCGACCCTGCTAACTGGCCTTCATTCTGACTGAGAGAATTCGGACACAACTGGTTTCCAGGGGACCAAGTCAAGTACCATCTGACTTTGTATTCCCTAGAAACGACAGTGACGGAAGAAGTTTCCACCATCAATACTTCAGGAAGTCATTGGTTAGTGGGGAAAATATAACCAGAAGTTGGTTGGTCTATTCCTTAAAAAACAACAGCCTTTTCTGTTTCTGTTGTACATTATTTTCCAAGAGGAAAATAAATTTAACAAGTTTGGGACTCTCGGACTGGAAGCATGCAAGCTCATTGCTCACATCACATGACAACAGTTCAGAACACCTAAATTCTATGAAAATCTGGAAAGAACTGGCAGTGAGGATGAGAAAGGGGAGACCATTGACAAGCAGGAGATGGCACTTCTGGAGGCTGAGAAGTTGAGATGGAGAGCGGTGCTGACACGTCTCACTGCTATTGTGCATTCTCTGGCAGTTAGGAATTTGGCACTAAGGGGACATACAGAAAAATTTTCTCACCCAAGCCCGGATAAATGGTGAGGGTTGGCGTCAGGAAGGGCATCCGGCCGTGAAAGATTTTGCCAAAACCAAGAATGATGAGCCAAATTCATATAGCCTCGGAAAATACCGGGCTGTGTGGAGGAGGCTGGTCAGAAACGCCGACCCCGCATAGAAGCGGGAACGGGCGAAGAGAAAGAAGAAGAATGCAAGAGCACATTAACCGTGTCCAAAAAGGGACCTCCAGTCACACCAGCTACCTCGGCCACCACATACAAAACGAACTCATTGATTTGTCGAGCAGCAAGACCATTTCAGCAATGGTGAGCGACATCAAACAATCAAAGTTTTTTTCAATAATTCTAGATTGCACTCCAGATATCAGCCACACTGAACAGTTGTCAGTTGTGATTCGGGTTGTGTCACTGGAGGGGAAGCCCCATATAAAGGAACATTTCATGGGGTTTTTGGAGGCAGAGGAGTCCACTGGTCAACATTTGGCATCTCTGATTCTGAAGAGACTGGAGGAGCTAAAAGTTCCTTTCATGGACTGTAGAGGACAATCATACGACAACGGGGCCAACATGAGGGGAAAAAACAAGGGTGTTCAATCCAGGCTCCTAGAAATTAATCCCAGAGCTCTGTTTGTTCCATGTGGGGCTCATTCTCTGAATTTGCTTGTGGCCGATGCTGCTAAGGGATCTATTGATGCCACAAGTTACTTTGGCATCTTGCAGAAGCTTTACAACTTGTTTTCAGCCTCCACACAACGATGGGCCATTTTGAAAAAACATGTGAACATCACATTGAAGATGTGGTCTGATACAAGGTGGGAAAGCAAGATCAAGAGTGTGGAGCCCCTGAGATATCAGGCAGCTGCAGTGAGAGATGCACTGATCGAGGTGAGGGACCACCAAAGACTCTGTAATAAAGGTTGAGGCTCAATCTCTGTCAGAGGAGGTTGGGTCATACCGCTTCGCCATTTGTTCAGTGGTGTGGCATGACCTGTTGTGCCAAATTCAGCATGTGAGCAAGCAGATGCAGTCTCCTAGCATGCACGTTGATGTTGCAGTAAATCTCCTAAAAAAAACAGAGAGAGGTCTCCGCAATTACAGGGCAACAGGTTTTGTGGCTGCACAAATGGCAGCCACAGATATCTGTGAACAAATGAATGTGGATGCTGTGTTAAAACAAAAACGGCTGAGGTCCACAAAGCGGCACTTCTCCTATGAAGCATCTGATGAGCCCTTGATTGATGCTTTGAAGAAGCTGGAGGTGACATTTTTCAATGCAGTGGTTGATGCTGCAACATCAGCCATTCAGGAAAGATTTTCCACGTTGGAAATTGTGGGAGAGAAGTTTGGAGTGCTGACACATTTCCAAAATCTCACATTTGAGGAGCTGACAGAACAATGTGTGAACCTTAGTACTACACTACACTTTAAGGGACAATCTGACTTGGATGGCAGAGAGCTTGCACAGGAGCTGAAGAACTTGCCTGACTTGCCATCAAAGACCATATCCTTGCTTGAACTGCTGACATTTATCCATGAAAGGGAGCTCTCTGAAATATATCCAAATTTGTGGACTGCTCTCAGAATTGGTCTTACTCTTCCAGTCACTGTTGCTGAAGCAGAGAGGAGCTTTTCAAAGCTGAAGCTCATCAAATCCAACCTGAGGTCAACTATGTCACAGGAACGCCTTACCGGTCTGGCCATCATCAGTATAAATCATACAATTGCTGAGCAGATTTCATATGATGATTTAATTCATGACTTTGCATCAAGGAAGGTAAGAAGAGTCAGGCTTTAGATGGCAGTTGTGCTGTGGTGCAATTTATTTTGTTTCTTGTTCAAAGTGTAGCATAATAATTACCCTCTCTTAAGTGTCTTATTCTATTTATGTGATAGAGCATTTGTACAATTTAGAAATTTGATTCTCTAGTTCAGTGGTTCTTAACCAGGGGGGCGCGCCCCCCTAGAAACAGGAATTTCTCTAATTGTATTTGTTATTCTCTTAACGAGAGCATGGGCTAATATTGAGAAGTTATTGAGAATGTTATTTTGATTGAAGGGGGGCGTGGAGGGAAGGACCAATTCCTAGAGGGGGCATGGTAGTAAAAAGGTTAAGAACCACTGCTCTAGTTTATTTATGGCAGTTGTGCAATTTAATTTGTATTTTTCCTGTTCATAGTATCATAATTACATTCTCTTAAGTGAGTTATTCTATTTACGTGATGAAGGATTTGTAAAATTCAGAAATTTGAGTCTTTGTTTTGGTTCTGAAGTTCCAACAATTAGTCCAATAAAAAGTTATTTTGTGAAAGAGTTATGTCTGTCCTTTATTTTGGGGGATTCGAATGTGTGTGTGTTGGCGAACAGGGGGGGGGGCGCTGAAGGTGAGGTTCGCCCAGGGCGTCATGTAAGCTAGGACCGCCACTGAGTGTGATGAAAAACTGGAAACGCATTTAAAGGGTGCTACAGTTTTTAAAGGACTATCTAAAACAATACAAAATGATATAATAGACTCAGTAAGTTCTGTACTTTTACATGAAATAAAAAATGAGCTTGCAAAATGCAAGCATGTTGCAGTTCTTTTGGATGAAACTTCCGATGTTAGTTGTTGTTCACAACTTTCTACCGTTGTGCGTTACGTCAATGCGAATGGAAACATTTGTGAACGATTCTTAGGATTTACTAATGTAAGTGAAGGTAGAAGTGCTAACGATATATCCGCGTTGGTGTTGAAGGAATTAAATGAGTTGGGTTGTTTAAAAAAGTTAGTCGCGCAATCATACGATGGTGCTGCAGTTATGGTAAGCGAACTTAATGGTGTTCAAAAAAAGGTAAAGGATTCTGCCCCAGAAGCTCTTTTCATACATTGTTACGCTCATAAGCTTAACCTTGTATTAAGCCAAGCAGTTTCACACATTTCTAAATGTAACTCATTCTTTTCAATGTTAGCCAGGTTTATCATCATTTTTTAGCAGCTCTACAAAGCGAACAAACTTGCTTGATAGTATAGTTGGCAAACGCTTTCCTAAGCTTGCTCCGACAAGGTGGAATTACTCTTCTAGATTAGTTGAAACTGTCAAAGAGAATAGACAAAGTTTAAAGTCTTTTCGATTATATTCAAGAAAATCCAAAGATGTTTGATGATAAAACAAAGAATGAAGCAAGAGGTTTATCTGTAGCGTTGGACTCTTTTGATTTCAATTTTTTATTGAAAGTGTTTTCTAAATTTTTTCCATTAACTGAGTATTTGTTTAAAATTTTGCAAAACAAATCTATGAACATCATTTTTGGCTCGAATACGGTTGAAATCACAATATCCAAAATTCAAGAAATTAGAGATTCGATGTTCGATGAAATATGGAAAACCGTTGTTGAAGATTTTGGTTTTCCTTCCTCAAGAAAAAAAAGTAGCACCCCAATAGAGACGAGCTACCGACAAGTCTACTTTGAACTTTGTGATAATATCATTGAGCAAATGAAAGAGCGATTTAAGTCCCTTAAAAATATGGAATTCTTAGAGCTTTTGGCTCCCAATAAAGTAAAGCCCTATGAACTATATTTTCCGGAAAAGGCTTATCAATCTTTGAAAAGTAACTACAGTTCCTTTTTCGATTTTGTTCTCCTGAAATCAGAATTAACTGTCTTATTCTCTCACAAATTTTTTGGTCAAAATGATATTCATGAACTTCACAAATATTTACTGAACAATGAAATGATTGAAGTATTTCCGGAGATACATTCATTTATAAATTTAATCTTAACTTTGCCAATTACAACTTCGTCCGTTGAAAGATCTTTTTCGGCGCTAAAAAGAATAAAAACTTATTTAAGAAATACGCAAGAGCAGGCAAGGTTATCGAATTTAGCCTTAATTTCAATTGAAAAGTCTTTCCTCAAAAAACAAATGGAAAAAAGAGAAGACTTTTATAACAAAGTCATTGAACAATTTTGCAGAAAAACAAGAAGAGCCGAATTTCAGTTTAAATAATTTTAGGAATTGAACAAGGTAAGTAATAAATAAATGCTTTAAACCAATAATATACAATTTAATACTGTATATTCCAGTGCTTAATGTTTTTAATAAACTGGTGGTATCTTGTAAGTCATAATTGTCAATGTTTTATGGTTGGGATATGGGCATAAATTTCTCAAACATTATTTGTTCATAATAATTATTCCTATGCTTTGTACTGAAGTCATAGCATTAATATAATATTGGTTCTATCCTCGGTTACTACATAACTCATAAGAATACCATAAAAGACAAAATACAGCTTATCTAATATGTACTACACTGTAATGCATGTGACTGCATGCATAAGTAAATTACCACGAGCCGCCACTGATATATATATATATATATATATATATATATATATATATATATATATATATATATATATATATATATATATATATATATATATATAATATAATATAACGGGTCTGTCAAAAAAAACTAAGCCAATTCAAACCTTTATTAAAACAAAACCATTTATTTAATTAAGTTGAAGTTTTTACACAATAAAGTATAGGTAATCACCTATTATCCTTTAAATTTTTATGACGATATCTTCAGAATTGTTAATTTTATTAATAATTAACTAAAAAGTGAGATTCTCCTACTTAACATGAAAAAATTTTTTTTTACGATATACTGTACATAATTTTTAGTTTAATAAAATTATATGTAAAATACGTTTGGATTTCTCAACTCTTTTCTGAAAGTTTACTTCTGACAATCTTTGTCCATGCACTCTTTTAAATGGTTTAAATTGCAGATCAGATTTAATAATCCTTCTTACGCTTGATTCTGATATTTCTAGTTCTTTTGATATTTGAGCAGGTGTCATGTGGCTACCAGGTCGATCCTCTTGACTAAGGATACGTTCCTCCACTTTCTGAATATTTTCATCTACTCTAACTGATTTTGGTCGCCCACTACCAACCTTCCTTTCAATGCTTCCTGTTTCATCGATAGTTCTCAATAAGTAATCTAAACCCGATCTAGTCCATCCTTTATAATCGAATTCAGAAAGTAATTTCCTTGCACTATAACCTTTTTCAACTCTATAATGCTTTATAATTATTTTATCTTCATGTGAGAATGGCATATTTAGAGGTATTCACGAAAAATTTTAAATCTAAACAAATTCTGAAAAAGAGAAAAAAGAAGATATTACATAATAAGAAAACTGAAATTTTCGCAACATGTAGAAATAACCGTATAACTCCTAAAATATTTAAAATAAAGTTATAAAATTATCACAGATTATTTATGAGCCTTTTATTTATTTAGTGTAAAAACATATTTGAAATCTCTATCAAAATGTGCATTTTATAGAGATTTCAAATTGGCTTAGTTTTTTTTGACAGACCCTGTATATACAGGCCCTCTCAGAGGTCCAGAGAGGCCCTGTGTGTGTGTGTGTGTATATATATACATATATATATATATATATATATATATATACAGGCACCCTCAGAGGTCCAGAGAGACCCTGTATATATATATATATTATATATATACAGGCCCTCTCAGAGGTCCAGAGAGGCCCGGGCCACTTCCAGTTTTTGAGGCCCATAGCTAAACCCAATTATTACTTTCACTGCAAAACATTATATTCAAACCTGAAAGTTTATAAATTTGAGGCCCCCCTTAAGCTTGAGGCCCAAGCCAAATGGCCCTCCTAGCACCCCTTCTCTGATAAGCCCTATATATATATATTATATATGGTGGTGGTGGTGTAGTGGTTAGCGTCGCTGACTACGAATCCATCGGCCCCGGGCTAGAGACCCGACGACGGCAGCCGGCGCGCAGCAAACCCAGCTGTTCAGCCTTCCACACAATAAAGAAAGTGGTTGGTAGATAAATGGGTACTCTAGGTGGACGAGTGGTTAAGACGCTGGGCTGCTGATGGGGCGTGGTTCGGATTCCACGTTAAACTGTAGGTCTAAGGTGGAGTGAAAACCTTGACCTTCTTCAGAATGAACAATTCGGGCGGAAGCTAACCAAAGGTTATATATATATATAGGATGGTGGTGATGTCTGTTCGTTTATACCCGCCTAAAGAGCTTGGGTAATCTGTACCAAATTTAGTATACACATTAATGGAGAACCATTGAAGGTTTTAGTAACACACCCGCTCCTCCCATCCCCTGTATCCTTTGTCAGGGGCGGATCCAGTGGGTAGTCGTCAGGGGTAGTTCGAACTACCCCATTTTGAAAGCAGTGCCCCTTTTCAAGCAAAATTAAGAATGTAAAAACAGTTCTAATTCTTGTAAAATATTCACCAAATGTCGTCTGGCATTATTATATCAATTAAGTCAAATTCATTCAAATTTAACGTTCTAGTTTTAGGTCATTATCTAACGACTTTATTATAGTTGCATCGTTAAAAAAGTATCCAGCCTAAAAAATTCGAAGGAGAATAGGTGAAGAGCTTCTGCTTTGTGTTTGATGAATATCCTTACTGATGTTGTTGTTGTTGTTTAGCCGATCAGCCCACCCTGATCGAGCAAGCCGGCGGCACGCAGGTAACCGATCGCCCTCTCCGGAGTGGACCAGAGGTTCAGCGCACTCGTGATGTTGTGTTGTGTTCGTTGTTGTGCTAGAGCGGTACAGTCCGTCATAATGTGTTCAATTGTTTGTGGTGTCTCTTGGCACAGGTGGCAGGTGTCGTCTATGGAGTTGTCTAGTCTGTGTTTATATGTCCATAAGTTGGGGTGATGTCCACATCGGAATCGTGCTAAGTTAACTCGATCCGATCTGCTCAGGCTGATCTCTGACCTGTTAATGGGCGGCGGCTTCGCACCTAGGACCGCATTCGGACCGAGTCGTGTCAGTGCTTTGTGGGTTAGGTGTGTGTGTATGTGTTTTCTGTACTGTGTGATGTCTGTGGGACGTGGTATGGAATGGAGTATTTGGTTATAATGTCTCTCTGGTGTTACCTTAATGGTGCGAGGTGTTGGTGCATGATTGTACATGTAGTGGCAAGGGTGTTGTGGGTTAGTTGTCGCTGCTGCCATGAATTGTGTTCCCTCATGTCTAAATGTTCCCTAACTTTTAGTATTTTTGTTTCTGTGTGCAGGTGTTCTATTGATGTTGTTTGAGTGCATCCTGTAATGATACGAAGTGCGTTGTTTTGTATTGTTTGTAAGGTGTTTATGTGTGTGTTTGAGATAATGGGTGCCCAGCATGGGCTAGCATAGTCCATAACTGAGCGATATATTGTTTGTAGATGAGTGATGTTGTTTCTTGCTGGTGTCCAAAGTTTGTGCCTGTTAGTACCCTTGTAAGCAAGGTGATGGTGATTTGTGGGCGCTACTTTGAGTCTATTGTGTGTGAGCCAGTCTTGTATACTGTTTATGTATGTTTGTAGGTTATTTGTAGCGGTGTCGATGTTGTTGTGGGTGGATGTTAGAGTGATATCATCTGCATATGATGATAAGGTAAGCTTGTTATATGGGTGTTGGAATGTCATGCATGTATAAGTTGAAGACTGTTGGTGAGAGAACAGAGCCTTGAGGGACCCCGTTCGGAAAAAGCTTGTTTTTGGATGACTTGCCATTAAATGTGACATGTGAGTATCTTCCTGAGAGATAGTTGCTCAGCCACCTTTTGGTGTTATTGTGCATGTTTGTGTTGAGTATTTTGTTTATGAGAGGGAAGCGTGGGATAGCATCAAATGCTTTACTAATGTCTATTGTTGCTAATAGTGTACGTTGAGCTGGTCTTCTAGAGTTGATGCCATCCATGATGTGCTGCGTGAGGTTAGTGAGTAATGTCGTGGTTGAGTGGTGAGGTCTGAATCCATGTTGAGTAGGCGATAGTGGTATGTGTGGGTTGGTGATTTGTAAGATTAGTCTTTCTGTTACTTTGGAAGGTGTGCATAGTAAAGTAATGGGTCTATAGGAAGCTGGTTCTGTTGGATTTTTGTTTGGTTTGAGTAGTGTAATAATTTTACCTTGTTTCCATATGTCAGGAATAATACAGTGTTGGTATGAATATGTGCTGATATTTGTGAGAGCTAGTATTCCTTGTGGGCCCAAGTGTTTAAGGTGTATGTTAGATATGTTGTCTGGTCCAGTAGCCTTCGAATTTTTAATGTTTTTGATGATCTTGGTGGTCTGGTCTGTATTGAAGGGTGTAATGGTCGTGTCGAGTCTGTAGGTTTTCTTGTGTCTGGCTGTTTGTTTGTCTGCGTGTTTCTGGTTGTTGTTTCTGTTTAAGTGACTTATCTTTGCGTAGTGATTAACTAGAATGTTAGCTTGTTGTGTGTATGTTGGGATATTATTTTGGCTGCGACAGATAGCCGCGTGTGAGGTGTGAATGCCGCTGTTAGAGTGGGTAATGCTGTTTATAGTCTTGTATAGCCTGTATGTATCTGTGGAGGGTTTAGTGTTGTTATGAATTCCCTGAATGTTTCTGTTTGTTTTTCTTTGAGTTTGTTGTTTATTTCTGTGTTGAGCTGTTGTATCTGCTGCTTATGGTGTTTGTGGTTATGTTTGAGGTTGTTACGTTGCCTTATGAGGTGGGCTATTTCTCTAGTGTAATTTGGGTTGTATTTCCTAATGTTGCCCTTGGGTATGTATTTGTTTGCATTATTGATAATCTGATTAAATGTCTTGAGTCGGAGTGTTGATGTTTATGATGGGTGTGCTGTTTAATGTGGTGAATTGTTCCTCAGTCTGTATTTTGAACTGTTCCCAATCAGCTTTCTTGTAATTTCTGTAAGTGTGCCTAAGGCTGTTGGGGCAGAGTGTAGAATGTGTTGTAATGATGATGGGCAGGTGGTCTGATGACAGTTGTTTTTCTGTTCTCCATTGTGTATGTGTTGCTAGTGAGGGGGAACAGAACGTTATGTCTGGGGAGGAGTTTGAGTATCCTGCTTGATGTGGTATGTGTGTATGTTCTTCTGTATTGTTAAGAATGAAGAGGCTGTTTAGTTGTGTGGCTATGTTGGCGCCTCTGGTGTTGTTTTGGTTGTGCAGGTACCAACTAGTGTCTTTGGCGTTGAAGTCTCCTCCTAAGATGACATTAGTGAGAGAGGCAAGATTGTGTAACTGTGGATTGTAATTGGCTGGCACCTGAGGTGAACTATCTGGTGGGATGTAAATGTTGATTAGTGTGGTGTTGTGTTTTGCGCGTGTTTTAATGTTAACTGCCTGTATTTCTATCGTGTTATCTGCTTGGATTGTGTTTGTAATGTTTTGGGTAGCATCAGTGTAGCTAATGCTTTTACGTATGTAAGTGATGAGTCCACCCCCGTTACCCCCAGTACGATCTTGACGGATCGCCGTGAAGTCAGGGATGGTGGGTGTTTTGTGTGTGCGTTTTAGTTTTGTTTCTTGTATAAGTGCTATGTGAATGTTTTGTTTGTGTACGAATTCCCTAAGCTGCATGATTTTGTTTGTGAGGCCATCTACGTTGTACTGTAATATGTTAATATTATACTTCTGTATGTGTCTCATGGTGCTATTGTGTCTATGTCTTTGTGTATGGTGACATGTGTAAGTTGTAGTGGGGCCTGGATTAGTCTTAATGTCGCCAGAGAGTAAGAGTAGTTCGGGGAGCACGCAATTGTTCCCTGTAATTGAAAAAATAGCACGCTGAGAATAGGTCCGGCCCCGGGAGCCGATCGGCACTCTGACCGTGCCACGCAACAGGCCGTCGACTGCCAGTCTGGCCAACCGTAGACAGCCCGCTGCACGGAGATTTGAGGAAGTTTGGCCACCAGCGCGTTGATGTTTTGGTTTGACGTCGCCTCTTCGCGTTGACGTGTCCTGCGCTGGAGGATGCAGCCACTGTTTAGAAGCTTCCTCGTCAGCTGCTAACACTTTTTTCACGTTGTTCTCGCTACCTGTTCAGACGTTTTTTATAAACAAATCTCAGTTTTCTGCTCAACACGGCTCTTTCTAATTTTAAAATTGATTAGTCAAGGAAGGAAGATGTTGACTTCTATTTTGCAGCAACAGTTGATGATATTTATGTTACTTTACTGATGTTGATAAGTGGGGTGGTTTTGAAAGAGTTTACAACAAAGAATAGAAGGCGCATGCACCTGGATAAAATTCTGTTTGATGATAATAATAAAAGTCACTCAGAATAATTTGTCTGAATCTAGAGGAGATTGTAATCCGAAATTTATACTTTTGATAAGTCAGTCCCGTAACCAGGACTTCCCAAGTGGGGGGGGGGGCTCGAAATTGTAAACAGGCGGATCTTTTGGTGCAACGACCTAGTCACTGCGGAGGGGGTTTAGAGTAGTTAAGTTTATAGTAGTTTAGAGTAGTTTGTGAAGTTTCAAAAAATAAAATGTAAAAAAAATGCAAATGTTTATTTACTAAATGATGTTCTACATTATAATATCACATCATAAGTTATAACTATGGTTACAAAAATGGACCTTTCCTGTCAAGGGGGGGCCTGCAAGTTCCTGCTGTCAAATATCCTGTCGCTTTATTAGCCGATAATAAATTATGTCCAGCTGATTTTAAGCTGTTTTACTAATCAATAATTTCTTAATTTGTAGGACATATAACTCTAATAATAATAATCGATCAATTATTTTTTTCAGTCACGTCTTCGGCACTCCCGTGAAAAGTGCCCAATGCCCATTTATCGAGACTTGAAACCCTGGATCCGACCCTGGTTGTTTTCTTCATTACTGTATGTGGACCAGGCCACATACAACAAACTCCACAAGATCAAACCGCAATTATGATACTGGGCCTCCTCATTCCACCGGTCCCGCCATAAAGAAGTGATTTTAGCCCGTCTCCGCCTAGGACACACACGCATTACGCACGCATTATCACCTCATGGCTAAATCGCCATCCCTGCTCTGCCCTATCTTCCATACCCCTATCACTGTCGTATATCTCCTGGTCGAATGCCCAGACCCGTCCGCCCTTCGCCGCAGGTGTTTCCCTCTCTCGTCCAGAATTTCCATACCCAAGCGTCCGCAATCCATACTCGCTGAAGGCCCCCATTTTTCAGCGGAAGCGATTTTCCTTTTCCTCACTCATTCCCATCTGCTTCATCGTATCCAAGCCATACCGCTCCTACCTCCAATCCAGCAAATGAACCTTACTCACTCCCCTAGTCTACCATCCCCAACTCAGTGACACTGACACCACCCACCCACTGTCTCACCGAGATATGTACCACTTTTCCTAGGTACGAACCGGCGGTAAATTAAAGAAAAAAAAATATATATATATATAGAGTATATATAGGGTAAAGTTGCCAATGGTCGCGCATCTGACTGAAAAAAAACTCCCCACAAAATACTGTTACAGTGAAGGAAATAAAATTCATGTCAAACTTTACTTCTAGTAATGTTACTAGAAGTAATGTTCGAGATGATTTTTTTTTTTTTCACTGTAACATTATTTTGTGGGGATTTTTTTTAAAGTCAAATGTGCGACCATTGGCAACTTATATATACCGTATTTCCCGGCGTATAACGCGCACTTTTTTTTCCCCAAAATACTCCAAAAATCACCCTGCGTTAAAATTAACTCGTTAAAATTGTACATGTGAAGTGAGGTAGGAGGTATATTTTTTCCTAGTTTTATTTTCCTAAATTTTCTCTTCAAAATAATTTTTCTTCAAAATTATGGTGCGCCTTATACGCCGGGAAATACGGTATATATATATATATATATATATATATATATATATATATATATATATATATATATATATATATATATATATACAGGGTGTCCGAGAATTATCTGTACAATTTTTGGCTGTTATTAAAAGTCAACCATGAAGTGTAGAAATTCCAGTGTTGTCCCATTTTACAGAGAATCTCATTAAGTTTTTTCTGATACCACGTTTTGACAAGTTTTTTAGAAATGTACGCGGGTGACAGACATTGATGATTTAAAAGCAAGAATCACAGCTGCTATTGAGCGAATTGATGTGGATATGCTGCAGCGTACATGGCAACATTTGGAGTATCGATTGAATGTTTTGCGAATCACTAATGGTGCACATATCGAATGTTTGTAACAACGTTACTTTAATAAAATAAACTTTTGAAAATACAGATTCTAAATAATCTTGTTTAAGAATTTTACGTGTGTTATCAAGAATTTTATTAAAAGATGAAATTGTACAGATAATGTTCGGACACACTGGAATTTCTAAAAAACTTGTCACAACTTGGTATCAGAAAGAACTTAATGAGATTCTCTGTAAAATGGGACAACACTGGAATTTCTACACTTCATGGTTGACTTTTAATAACAGCCAAAACTTGTACAGATAATTCGCGGACACCCTGTATATATATATATATATATATATATATATATAATATATATATATATATAAGCAAACAACCACAAGGAAAAGGAAACACAAAGTCCGAGCGCTTTCGTGATATATTCACGAAAGCGCTCGGACTTTGTGTTTCCTTTTCCTTGTGGTTGTTTGCTTATTAATAAGGTCACGTGTTATTTTGTGATTCTAGTGCATATATATATATATATATATATATATATATATATAGATAGAGAGAGAGAGAGAGAGAGAGAGAGAGAGAGTTTTATTTATGGTTTTATTTATTCTTTTGTTCTTCAGGTTTCACCTCAGAATTTGTCCTTAGCTAAGCAGCCAAATCTCTTCCAAGGGTGAAGGGTGGTAACTACTTCTATAGCAGCAAACCTCAAAATTTAGGGCAGGCAAAAGGAAACCACTTTAAAGTTGTGTTAAGGTAAAAATGATGAGAATAAATTGAATTGCAGGAAGCGGTATTTTTTACTATGCATTTTCGTTCTTAGTAGTTGTGTTGAAATTTTAATCTTCATGTACGATTGATCTCCAGGAAACACCAAGGAAGCTCGTTTCCCCACTACGTGGGTGCGAGTGTGCCCCCGAGGGTCACCCGAATCAAAGCAGAAACAGGGTGAGTGGCCGGCTCAATCCCACTTGATACCAGCGGCTGTGAGCGAATCAGAGCCTCACCGCTCAGAGTTTGCTACCGTAACCATTGAGCAACTAGGTACTCTTGGACTGATCACTCTTGGAAAACTTCAAGAAGTATTCCTTTTCTTCTACATAAAGCCACCCCGAAGTTGGGTGGGAAAACTTATCCACGTACTTAATGATGCGAGTGCAACTATGCAAGCAGTTTTAGACCTACTACAGGAAGTGCCAGGCTGTAGCAGGATAGCCTAATTTCAATTTACTTGTTTGAGTTAGCTGAAGGTAGGACAAGATAAGGCGAAGCCTAAATATCAGAGAACAAATTTAAAGCGATATGACTGGAAGTACTATATGGATTGATCACTGTCTCATCAGTAATAACTAGGGCGGTCAAAAGTCAATAAAGTCAAATTGTTTCCTATGGGGCACTTTTCGCTGAAACGACTGAAAATGCAATAAAAACACCTGTAGGGGGTATATTACCAAAGTTAATAGGTCAACCAAAAGTCAACTTTTACCTGTTAGGTCAAAAAATAGCAATGAGGTAAATAAAGTCAATTTTTTGGAATAAATAATTAAAATAACTAAAAATTGGCATCTTTTTGGTTAACTGGTAACTTCGCTGCTCGTATTTGTCTTATTCAGTTATGTCCGTTCTGGTTTTGGATGTGGTTGTGTTGTATGTATTGGGTTACTGGTTACCATTTGTGATTTGTGATTTTTTCTGATTTGTGATTTCACTGATTTCGATTTCTTTTGATTTCAGATATTTAAAATGCCAAAAGTTGCAGTTAGTTCTGTTGCTAAAGTGCGTGCTATAATTGCAAAATATCCTAATGAATTCATTTGTTCAGGAAAAAATGAGTTATACTGTCAGATTTGTTGTGTTGTGGTCAAGCATGACAAATCCTTTTTTGTGGATAAACATCGCTCTACCCAAAAGCACCAGCGTGGTATAGACCAAATGTGGGAAATGAAAAGACGCAAACCTTTTTAAAGTACAAGTCTTCAGATTTTTCGGAAAAACTTGACTACATTTCTGTCAGCCAACATACCTCTTCATAAGTTGA
This sequence comes from Bathynomus jamesi, assembly GCA_023014485.1. Classification (NCBI taxonomy): domain Eukaryota; kingdom Metazoa; phylum Arthropoda; class Malacostraca; order Isopoda; family Cirolanidae; genus Bathynomus; species Bathynomus jamesi. The sequence goes on from JAJOZX010003251.1 coordinate 329,068, forward strand.
GCACCCTCATGTGAAACAATTGTTCTCTGAATTAGGTGTAGCAGTGCCTTGCGTGTCAACTTGCAGATCAATAGCAATGAAACAGGCAGAAAGCGAGTTAAGTAGAATAAAACATTTGCTAGAGGGTAAATTAGTTTTCCTAATTGTTGATGAAAGTGAAGTAAGGGGCTCAAAATATTTTAACATACTTGCTGGATCTATTGATGTTCCCAAGAAAACATATTTAATCAGGTGCGATGTTCTTCTTGGAAATGTTAATGCACGAACTGTCATACACAAGATTGACGATACTGTAAAAGAATTCGAGATACCAAGAGAAAATTTGTTTACTTCTGTCTGATGCAGCTCGTTACATGGTATGAGCTGGAGCGACACTCAAGCAACTTTTTCCAAGACTTTTCCATGTAACGTGTCTTGCGCATCTGTTACATAATTGTGCGATGCAAATAAGAGCATTTTATAGTGATGTTGACACTTTAATTGCATGTGTCAAGGCTTCTACTCTTAAAAAACAAAAGAAGGAAGGAATTGTTTGCTGAAATAGGAACTCCTCCAGAACCGATTGTAACACGTTGGGCAAGCTGGCTGAACCCTGCTTTGTATTATGCAGACAATTTTCCAAATGTGAAGACAATTGTGGAAAATTTTGAAGATGAAGGAATCATTGTTCAGAAGGCTAAAGAGAGTGTTGCTAATGAAAAACTGCCAAAGCAACTAATGTCAATCAAAATGAATTATAGTTTGATTGCTAGCTTAGTGACTAGGATGGAAGCATCTGATTGCACCATTAGAGAGGCATATGAAACCATTTCTTCTATCAACCTTGGCGAAGATATGTGTTCAGTCAAACAATACATTGAAATAAGACTCAAGACAAATGGTATTTGTGAAATAATTAACCTCAGTAGACCTGAAATCTCACCAACAGTTTATGGTCAGCTTTTGCAATGTTAACCAACAACTGCCGCTGTAGAGAGATCTTTCTCCATGCTTAATAAATTATTAAGTAAGGATCGCAATTTTTTGCCAGAAAATGTCGGCAAATACTTCATAATTTACCACAATCGGTCAACTGATGTAGAAGAGCAAGAATAAGTAATTAAAGTATCGTTTTTATTATTGAAAGTAAAGGCAACTTTATAAGTCAATTTTTTCAATTCGTAAGGTCAACTTTCTTAATTTTTTCGGTCAACTTTTGACTGCCCTACACTAATAACTTAAAGGAACGTATTGTATGTTCTTATTTTGCATGATTTCTTTCTCTCAGATCATAGACCATTGAAGGTAGTAATTAATTTTACCAACTTAAATAAATTACAACATAATAACTCTTCAGGCAGAGATGAACCTGTCGACTGGTCTAAGGTTAATATGTAAGAGAAAATAAAATATAAAGATAGGATAGCTTTCTATAGTCAAATATTGCATGGTTCAAGATCTGAAGACATACTCGTACATTTCAGGGAAAGAGATGATATCCGATATGAAAATCATAAAAAGTTCTGGGTGGAATCGTGGTGATTGGAAATTCGGGTGTAATTGGCCGAAAAAAAATTCAGTCGGGCTGAATTTGGGGGTCAATTGACCCCCCTAATGCCCCATCTCCTACACCTATGGATACAAAGATTAGCAGAAAAATCAGCGATGCAAAAGAGGTGGAGGAGGCCTTGCAGAGGGACACGAACAAAATATAAAAAATGGTCAGAAGACAACAACATGACATTTAACACAGAGAAATTTCAGTTCTTGAGTTATGGTAGAAATGAGGAACTTAGACAGCATATTATGCCCCAGATAGACAGGAAATTCAGAGAAGCATGAAAACGATAGATTTGGGGGTTATAATGACCGATGATGCGAAATTCGACACACAAAATCAGATAGCGATAAATAAAGCAAAAAGAGTCGCGGGAGAAGTACTAAAAACGTTCAAATGAAGGGACAAGACTAATGATTCCCTTGCTGAAAACACTGATCATACCAAAACTTGAACATTGCTCAGTCTTGACATATAAAAAGGAAGAAATTAATAAATTAGAAGAAATTCAGAGACATTTTACAGCTAAGATTGATGGCTGCAAAGAACTCAACTACTGGGAAAGACTACATAAACTAAATCTGTACTCCCTGGAAAGAAGAAGAGAGAGGTACACCATAATCTGCATATGGAAAATTATCGAAAAACTGATACCAAACCTCAAACTGAACTCAATTACCACCCAAAAAACACGAAAATAGGAAAGGCAGAATGTGTAGTGTTCTTAAATTAAAGGCCCGACAAGGGACCTCTTTAACACTGAAGGAAAACAGCTTGGTTGTCAGGGGAGCCAAGACTTTTTAACCAGTTTCAAAAGACATCAGGAATGTTATAGGGGTCAAAGTTGAAATGTTCAAAAGAAGACTACATGCCTGGCTCAGGACGGTGTGTACCTGGCTATGTGAGGTGGAGAGCGCAAGAAAGCAACTCGCTCTTCCACCAAGCCAGGCCTAGAGGCGGGGCCACCAGCTTGACCTTCGTGTTAAGAGAGACCAACACACGGAACTGCGACGAGATTAATGAGGTTACTTGAAATATTCTGAGCTGCACACTGAAGAATGTAGTTCCATACGAGTTTTTTTTTATGCCGGAAGAGGAGCCCCAAGGGAAAACGCCCGCAAAAACACTTCATAGAAGAGAGCCAAAATCAAGGTCCAGCGTTTTCGAGATAATTGGGGACACTGCGTTTGAAAGATTGGAGGGTCGTAGACAGGGGGGGAAGATGAATTGAGGAAGGTTGTTCCAGAGTTGACCGATTGTGTAAATGAAAGACTAAGAATACCAATTAACTCTTGCATTAGAGTTGTACAAAAAAGGGATGAGAATGCGTCGAAAGTGTAGTGCTGCAAGCTTTCTTTAAAGGAGGGGGCATGCAGTTAGAGAGTTCAAAAGAGTAGTATCCGTTATAATAGCGATAGCAAAGAGAGAGTGAGGCAGCATTGCGGGGAACAGGGAGGGATTGAAGATAGTCAGTAAGAGTCAGGAAACTGATGAGACGAAAAGCCCTGGATTCCACCCAGTCAAATAGACCTATGCGAGTTGAGCTACTCCACACATGAGAAGCGTACTACATACACGGGCGGACAAAACCCCTATCCAGAGACTTCGACTGAGTGAGGGTGAAGAAACTGCGGAGCCGGTACAGCACACCTAATCTAACTTACTACACTATTTTCAAATGCAAATTGAAACTTCTAACATGATATTAATTTATAAATATCATATTTCCTCCTGAATTACACAACAAATTTCAAACAAATAATATATTGGCCTTTTCCCTTTATTTTGGAATCGGCATTGGATTTATTTCTGCAGGCAGACTTTACTAAATTCCAAAATCTTGGGGCTAACTCCTTTATACAGGGTGTTTGAAAACTTTCTGTACAAATTGTAATGGGGGATAGGCAACACCAAGACAAACCCTTTTCATCTATAAGTGTATGTCCGCTGACGTCACCACCATTCGGCGCGAGAGGGTGCCGCTGCAATTGGCTAAAAGGTGAAGTGGGCTAGACTCGCGCTTGCCGCGGGCATTCTTAAATCGGACGTAGTACGCGTAACATGGAGCGCTTCACGACTGCTGAGATGGCTGACATGCATATGGTGTATGGGGCTGCCAATGGAAACGGAAGAGCTGCTGTGAGGTTGTACCGACAGCGCTTCCCAAACAGACGTGTGCCAAACCACCAAACGTTTGCGCATTTGCATCGGCGACTGCGAGAAACTGGAACATTCCATGCAAACATGCATGACACTGGTCGGGAGAGAAACGTGCGCACTCCTGACATGGAAGAAGAAATCCTACGGCGATTTGAGGACAATCCAAGCGCAAGCACGCGAGGTGTTGCACGTATCCTCGGTGTGAACCACGACCTGGTCTGGAGAGTGTTGCACGAGCAGCAGTTACATCCGTTTCATCGTCAGAGAGTCCAGGCATTACAACCTCGGGATTACCCTCTTCGTGTGGAATTCGCACGCTGGTTTCTGCAGCAGACAGCGGTGCAGCCTAATTTTCCGGCTTATGTGCTGTTCTCAGATGAGGCCTGTTTCACACGTAAGGGTGTGTTTAACATGCACAATTCTCACGTGTGGGCGCACGCAAATCCACATGCTACACGGGTGCATGCTCATCAAGAACGGTTCGCCGTCAATGTTTGGGCGGGTATCGTCCATGGCAAGTTGCTGCTCGTGCAACACTCTCCAGACCAGGTCGTGGTTCACACCGAGGATACGTGCAACACCTCGCGTGCTTGCGCTTGGATTGTCCTCAAATCGCCGTAGGATTTCTTCTTCCATGTCAGGAGTGCGCACGTTTCTCTCCCGACCAGTGTCATGCATGTTTGCATGGAATGTTCCAGTTTCTCGCAGTCGCCGATGCAAATGCGCAAACGTTTGGTGGTTTGGCACACGTCTGTTTGGGAAGCGCTGTCGGTACAACCTCACAGCAGCTCTTCCGTTTCCATTGGCAGCCCCATACACCATATGCATGTCAGCCATCTCAGCAGTCGTGAAGCGCTCCATGTTACGCGTACTACGTCCGATTTAAGAATGCCCGCGGCAAGCGCGAGTCTAGCCCACTTCACCTTTTAGCCAATTGCAGCGGCGCCCTCTCGCGCCGAATGGTGACGTCAGCGGACATACACTTATAAACGAAAAGGGTTTGTCTTGGTGTTGCCTATCCCCCATTACAATTTGTACAGAAAGTTTTCAAACACCCTGTATATTTCATTTATTTTTGCTTGACATAAATCTCGAAGACTGTTACCATTTAGTTTCCTGTTTTAAATCTATAAACAGAGATGTACGATAGTTTAGAATTTATGCAAAGCAGGATCGAGTGTTGCAACATGGCCACGACGTTTCCCAAAGTGTTGGAGAAATTAACTCCATATTGGAAACTGAGCTGACTGTGTGTGTGTGTGTGTGTGTGTGTGTGTGTGTGTGTAGTCTAAAAGTCACTAAAGGGAAAAGTCACTAAAAGGAAGCTGAATGGCAACACAAAAAAGATAAACAGCGGAACACGGTGTGTTCGCTTATTGGGCTGAACTAAACAGCATGTATTTTTGTATCTGACTAAATCGTTGGTGCTAAGTTTAATTTGGTGATGCTTCTAAAGTGTAGGAAAGAAGTGAAGTTGTCTAATTATTATATCAGTTAGGGGTAATGTCTATAGCTTCTAAATTAGTAAGGTTAGCTATTTAGTAGGTCGTTTGTGGGATGCTAGCACCTATGGTAGGCCCTAAAGAAGATCTAAATCAAAGCACCTGTAAGTACCTTTATTGTCTATTTAATAACCTAATACATAACGGGGTCTAGCACTCCCACGTTATTACAGAAACGTTTTCTATATAATAAAGGCATCAAACAAGCATCAAACCCTTCTTAATAAGTATGTATACGGAAATACTAAAACAATATATTTAGTGAAATGAAGCATACGCAGAAAATTAAACTACAAAAACCATACATATGTACCGACGGAGACGCCTTCAAATACTTTCGCGATTTCCACACAACCACGACCAAGATGACGTCACATCGCGAGCCACACTCAAAGCATTCTTTTCACCTCAATCGCATCACCTCTCCCCTTGAAGGACCTCAGTGACACGCCTGATATTATCATGTAAGCAACGTTGTAACAGGCCCTCATTTTCCTAGTGTCATTCACCTAACTTTATATAAAGAATAGCATTACCTCGCGCTTTATATAATATTGATGTCATTAATCAAGTACACATTTGCAACATTTCAATACAACTTTCATTCAAACAACTGCAACCTTATTTGTTTCACTTAAATCTCACTTATTTTGTTTAATAATAAAAGAAGAAAACTTACTCTATTAACTTCCTTAATTAATAACATTAATTGGTCTGAAAAGATCTGGTGACCCCAGCCTCAAGCAATCATAATCATTAACTTAATCAACATTATTATTATTATTATAGTGCCAACGAGCCACTATACATATTTAAAATTATTCCTACAGTTATTCACAGCCGAAAACATTAAAGTTTTGTCAGTCAAATAGGCTTAATTTTTTTGCCTCACCAGAAAGTTAAGTTATTAACTGAGGAATAATAATAATAATGTTTGTGTTGTATAACCTTCAATAATATAATTAATTACAGAATGATGTAATTTTTCACTATTTATATTTGCCCTCTTATTTTTTCCAGAAAACCGTCAGTTTTCTTATTGGAGTACGTTTATTGTCATCAATTTAATGTAATAATTTCTTCAAGAAATTACTTTACGCTTTTGAAAAAAGTAAAAGGAAAATAGATTAAACAAGCGGTAGCTCGCTATCGCCCTCCGGGCAGGTAGCAGTATATGTCACAGCTAACTGTATATTCTGATACGGTTTAAAATTGGATGGACAATAATAAATTTTTTTTCACTTTTTCATGTATTTTTTTTATTGGTTGTAGATTTAAAATTATATTATATGAGGCCCTCATAGGAAGAAGTGGCTAAGCTACAAAATTAAAAAAACGCCATTACTCCCATTACCCCCACCCCTCTCCCCCATTACCCCCACCCCCACTCCCCCATTACCCCCACACACAAAAGTAAAAAAACGCCATTACCCCCACCCCACTCCCCATTTACCCCACCCCCTCCCCCACTACCCCCGGGCGGGTAGCACTGTGACATATACTGCTACCCGCCCGGAGCAGTATATGTCACACATGAAAATCTTAAGATTCAGAAATGTTGACACAATGTAAAGCTCAAGATTTTCACGGCTGCGTTCTTTTCTGTAGTTTTATCGCGGTGTGGGGCCTTCGGACCGGGTAATTGTGACCTAGGACCGGGAAACTTCACAGAGCACATCGGAAGCTCATGGGCTATCAGTTGGTGGTGGTTGCAGAATTTTCCGATGTGCCGTTTAGGCTGTGCACGGTTCCGAAGAAAGCGGACAGACACACACACAGACAAACAGACACATTTTAGCTCAATAGTATATAGGATAATTTAATAAAATTACATTATTTGTGGTTGATACTCCGCTGAACTCAAACCAACACCTCAACATGGGAACATAATATTGTGAATCGTTACGAAAGATAATGTTGAAAACTATGTTTTATTTAGTGTGCAAATGATTATAAAACACTGATCTATATTATAAAGCAATAAATAATTATAGAGTTCAGGCCAACGTACGTTACGAACGAAAAGAGACCCTACCTGAGCGCCACCACCTAGGTTACAAATAAAGGTTAGGTTTGGTTAGGCCCTCACCAGTAAATATTTTTATGGTTAATTTTAATGTATTTTGAAGGAATTTGACCTCCGTTTGGTTTCTAAATTTGTGATTCTTCAAATATGAAAACTTAAACTATTTTGAAAACTGTTCATTTGCACAAGAAACCGACGTCATATTCTTTCAAAGTTCATCAAAATTGATCAGAAAAATATCTTCTGATCATTAATTGTCGGTTTGAGTTTAGCGAAATATTGGATCAAATGTAGAATTCGGACCCCAGCCTTCTTTAGTTAGCTTTATAAGGCTAACTAACGAAAATATCACAACCTAACCTAACCAATCGTTAGGTTAACTGTACGCCCTTGACGATTGGTTAGGTCATGATATTTTCGTTAGTTAGCCTTATAAAGCTAACTGAAGAAGGCTGGGGTCCGAATTCTACATTTGATCCGAAATATTTACCCACGCTTCTTCAGAGTTTCATACACTTTCATGGAATAAAGAAAATAAAACTGGTGAATAAATTTAGAAAAGAATGAAACCATCAAAATTTTTAGCTACACATCGGAAATCATGATAGGTTAAAAAAAACGTGACAAGTTGTATTTGAAATTTAACTGCTTCGTGAGCTTCAAGTAAAATCTATGAAACTACATTTAAAATTGAAGTGATTTTGAAGCTAATTTTAAATGTTAAACTCTAGTAACTTGCTTAAAATTTTCTTAAGATAATTTTTATTACATTTCATTGCTTGACTATTGTGTTAAAAAAAAAAAATATTCGGAATGTTCTGAACACTTAATACAGACGAAGAGTCTTAGGGATTGAACATGTCAAGAAAAAGGAAGCCATCACTTGGAAGAACTATAGTAAATATGTATTGCCTGAAGAAGGGTGATAACAGCCTTTCGTAGGAATTAGTAAATATATCCCGCCCTATGGGCGGGTTGTTTTCAGGGACGTATCCAAGTGGGGGGGGGGGCGAAGGAGGCGGTCGCCCCCCTCCCTTGGACTAGAAAACATATTGTATGTGAAATATTAATTGTATGTAAATATTAAATAGGTAATCATTATAACTGCATTTGATCAAATTACAGATTTGTTCGATTGTCCGGTTTAGAAAACATCAATTAAAAATTAAAAAAAAAAAAAATCACCAGAAGCCTGTAATTAGCCTGACTCTTAACATGTAAAATTCATTATCAAAAGTTTCATTTCGTTATAAAAAAATTATACTATTCTAATTTAAGACAAAAAAAAACAATTTATATAACTATTTCCATGCTGATTTTTATGGCATAAATATCACCAAGTTATTTTATTAACATATAGTCATATTAATGTATTTATATCTAAAAATCATCCGATGAAAATAGCTCAAAAAGTCAGGTAAGTCAGGCTAATATGGATGGCATATCTGGCTATTCGCTGGCAACGCTGGTTTAAATTTGAATGTTGATTCGATATGTTTTTTTGTCAGAATTGACAATGTACATTTATCCAACAATTATGTTTCGCTAAATTATTTTATTATGCTTGGTTGAATTATGAATTTGATTGAATTATGTTGAATTTTGTTGAATTGAATTTTGTTGAATTGAATTATGTTGAATTTTGTTGAATTGAATTTTGTTGAATTATTTTATTCAACGACTTATATTATTTTATGCATACTGAGAAACATTTACAATGCAATTTAGCAAAACACCACAGTTGAGTACTATATCATCACCAAAAATGATGTAGTAGAGATGTTAGATGTGAATGTCAAGATTTACGGTATCACAATTCTAATACTAAGAATGCACTATAAAAGATATTAGTTTATATACGCATTTAAAGAAATATTGTGTGAAATACGTAGAACATTATGTCAACTTATGATAATAAAAACCCACTCTAATAGACAGAGTTTATTTCCACAACAGTTTTATTATCATATTGTGACTTTCACGTAGAAAAAGTGAATTTTTTTTGCATTTATTATGTCAACTGATTTAAAAAAAATAAAACATTGTTTTTGAGGCTAGGTTATATGGAGTTATTACAGTGTTGTAAAAAATCCAGTGTTGTCAATGGGGCTGTAACTATATGTCAGGCCGTAGGCCTGTTCAAAAATCAACTTTTTCTTATTTTCATAGGTTTCTGTACATTTTCCCATGCTTTTTGACCTGAAAAAGCCGAAAATCACAACTATTTTGACCTAGGATGTTGGGAAGCATTGCCGCATGGAGCTTTAAATTTTCTGCCTTGAAATCGGCCAAAGCGCCAATTCCGGGGTCCCTTGAATTATGTTTTGCACTTTAACTTTTGATCTAAACAAGATAGAGCAACAAATTAGGTATCAAATGAAAGAGCATAAAATTAATAAATAATAATGATAATAATAATAATAATAATAATAATAAATAATAATTAATAATAATAATAATAATAATAATAATTATCTATCATTTTTCAGGAAACAACAGAAACTCAATCAGAATCTAGAAAACCATCTACAAGTTACAACTTCACAATGGCATTAAGCAAGGAGCTGAGGGAGCTCCGTGGGCGCACAGTTGATATCTCAGAACCTCCACTTACTGTCCACAGGCAGGTGTCAACTGGGCCATCTACCAGATCTCTCACTGAAACTTTCCTGGTTGGATACCCTTCAGCTTTTATCAGTGGTTCCCAGCTTCCCACCAACAGACAGGCGTTCCAGTATTTCCTTAATCTTCAGAATTTACCGGAAAATGCAGGGAGGCCCATGGTTCAAGACCTTGCATATGAAACAGTTGAATCTATCATCCCATTCTGGCAGATGGCTAGGATTAAGACAATGACCAAGTACAACGCAATGAAGCTCTTCATGAAACTACATGAGAAACATCGTGCTCTGGTGAAAAGCAAAGGAAGAGCAAGTAACCCTGGAGGAAAAAGAGGAGCATTTGTGCTGGAATTAGACAGCCTGTTCGATATAGGAGCTCCAGATGCAATCCAGGAAATACAGAACAACAGACTGTTATCCAGAGAGAAGAAAGATGAGGATATCAGGTTCTACGAAGACCAAAAGACTGAGGAAAGGTCATATGTCTGGTCATGACAAGATTTTTGAGACAAGATCCCTGCAGCAAGCAGCGAGGAATGAAAGACTGCAGCATAGACAAGAACAAGGTAAAACTAATTACTTTGAACGTTACAAAAAGTTTTAAGTTTTACTCCATTGCGATATTTAGCATGTACTTAACAATTACTGTCTTAACATGTTGTACTATTTTACAGCTGCAGCAGAACAAGAGGCAGTTGTTCATGTGGATGACATTACCTGGGGTGACTCAACTGACAACGACGCTAACACAGAGGACATGGATTACCATCAGCCTCGTCCTGGATGTTCTCACCATCAAGACACTGTGACTAGTGTGACTTTGACGTTTCCAAGGAAGGTCATGGAATGTGATGTCATCTGCAATACAGCTGATCGTCTTGGTTTATCAGACAATCAAGTTACTGCCATGGTTTCTGCCACCTTGAAAGCTGGAGGGGCTGATCTGGATAACTTAGTCATCTCAACCTCAACAACACGTCGCAAAAGAATGCTGTCCAGGTATAATATCAGCCAGAGTCACATGTCCAAGTTTTGTGAAAACCCCCACAGTACGCTGCCTTACACTGGGATGGAAAGTTGCTCAAAGATGTCTTGGGCAGTGAACCTGGAAGTACCTCAGAGACTTTAGCTGTGCTAGTGTCTGGTCCACCTTCATACACTGAAGGAAAGTTATTGGGAGTACCTGTCATCGACAATTCTTCTGGCACAGCTCAGGCTGAGACTTCAATGGATTTACTGGAGACATGGGAACTTACGGATAATGTTACTGCCCTTGTTTTTGACACTACATCCAGTAACAGTGGAGTTCACAGAGGAGCTGCCAAACTGCTAGAGAAAATGCTGAACAAAAAGGTGTTTTATCTGGTCTGTCGACATCATCCTGGAAATCCTAGTAGGAGCAGTTTGGGAGAAGCTGTTTGGGAAGGTGAAGGGGCCAGATAATCCCTGGTTTGAGCATCTGAAGGATGTTTGGACGGACTTGTCCAAGGAAAACCCAAAGATGCTGGCTATCAACAGCAAATGGCTGAAGGAAAAGAAGAAGAACAGTGAAGAAATACTCCAAGACATTCTAACAGCAGAAAGGCTTCCAAGAGCCGACTACAGGGAAATGGCTGAACTGACAGTCATTGTTCTTGGAGGAACGCCTCCTCGAGGTATTCACTGGAGTCGACCAGGCGCCATTCATCAGGCCAGATGGATGGCCAGAAACCTGTACTCCATGAAAATGCTGATGTTTGCAGATCAACTTGAGTACGACGAAGACACTGTATCAAAGCTGGAAAGACTCAACACCTTCCTTGCGCTGTTCTACACTCCTGTATGGATGATGTCAATGTCTGCTGCAGATGCTCCCGTGAATGATCTAAGTCTAATCCAGGACATGTTGAAGTACAAGAAAACTGACCCAGAGCTTGCTGATGCAGTACTTAATAAGATGGAAAACCACAAATGGTACCTGACGCAGGAAGTCGTGCCATTTGCCCTGTTCAGCAGTAGATTGAGTGACACATTGAAGCACGACATTGCTGCCCAGTTACATGCCACTGAGAAGCCAGACAGCTTCAGAACAGGAAAGCCTCTATTCCAGAGAGTCACAGCTAAGACCACCCTGGTTGATCTCATTGGCCCAGAATCACATTTCCTGCTGGACACACTGAACATTGGATCCGAGTGGCTTCTGGAACCTGTCACGTCTTGGCCACAGAATGAGGACTACAGAAAAGCGTTGGACTATGTTAAGAATCTGAAAGCGGTGAATGACATTGCTGAACGTGGTGTCAAGATGATGAGCGACTTTGCAAATGTCATAACAACAGATGCCAAGCAAAGGGACTATCTCCTTCAAGCTGTGGAGTTCAACAGACGCCGCTTTGACAGCTTCAAGAAACAAACTCTCAACAACTGACTGTGTAAATGTCATTATGAAATTAATCATCATGTAATGCTTTCACTTCTTGATCGATTAGACTTGTGACAAAATGTTAATCTCAAATTTGTGTCATGAATAAGGCGCCTTGTCTGCCTTGAGTGTGAGAAAACGAATTTTGTGATATTTCTGAAATCTTTGTATGTACCAATGTGCCATTTCTTGTTCCAAGACTATCATAATTGTATAAATTAGAAAGAGGATTAAAAACACTTTAATTTGGTGCCTATTTTGTTGCTCTATCTTGTTTAGATAAAAAGTTATAGTGCAAAACATGATTCAAGGGACCCCGGAACTGGTGCTTTTGGCCGATTTCAAGGCAGAAAACTTAAAGCTCCATGCAGCAATGCTTCCCAACAACCTAGGTCAAAATGGTTGTGATTTTCGGCCTTTTCAGGTCAAAAAGCATGGGAAAAAGTACAGAAACCTATGAAAATAAGAAAAAGTTGATTTTTGAACAGGGCTAATGTCAGGGTGTCAGTTTAATACTGGCACCCAATACATTAGCAAATTTTAGCGTTTATATAATAATTGTGCAAGAGCAGATTAGTACTGAATTATATAAATTGAAAATAATTTTGACATTAATTTAAAAGTATATGCCAGCATTTGTAATAATTGATTATCAAGGTTTAGATTGATCTAATTATATGTGGTATGATAGTTTTATCAATAAATTAGTCATAGTTGCGCATAATTTTCTTATCAATATAAATAATGTACATTTATTGAAAAATTAAATCTATTCACTATGTATTTTGAGTATCTGAACTATTTGTTTAATGCGTGATTAATTCATAATTATGTAATCTATGCGTAACAATCACATATATTGATACTATTTATGCTTGAAGTATTAATGAATGTGTATTCTTATGATATGTACATACAATATTTCTTAAACTCAACTCTATGTTAACATTAGAATCAGACAATTTGCGTTAAAGCGATGCGGACGAAGTTTTGGATAGATTTGCTCATAAAAAAGCGAGTCTATTGAACATGATGCTGGAATAACACTAGAAACCAAAGAAATTATCGCACAACAATCGCTGCACTAGTTTTGTGATCAAAAAGTGTGTCCGTAACGTCACAACTCCCGGTTCTACTTTGGCTGTTGATTTATTGGTCAAATGATCTAATACAGTGGTCTCCAAAGTGGGGGTGCGCGTGCCGATCTAGGGGGTGCGCGAAGAAAATTTGATGATTCTGATTTCTCATTGTTTTTTTGTAGAAAGTTTTTGAATTTCAAGATGACCGAGAAAGAAAATACTCGCTAACACAGTTATTCCTAGTAATTTGCGAGATAGTATCCGCGATATCGTTTACTTGCGATTAAAATTTAGCAAACTAAATATCACAGTTCGAGATCGCCGCATTATTTTGTAAAATAACAGTTGATTGACATCAGGGAAGATACAAGTTTACGAACCGAATTTCAACAGAAAACTGTGCACAATTGGTGGATTGGATTAAAAAATGAGTACCCAGATTTAGTAAGCGCAGCGAACGATGCGCTCCTTCCATTTGGATCTACATATCTGTGTGAGGTGTCTTTTTCTGCTATGAAGGTATTAAAACCAAGACTCGAAATAAACTGAACTTGAAACCGGACCTTCAAATCGCTGTATCACAAAGTGTCAAACCAAGATTTTCAGAAATTATGAAGCACAGTCAGCCACATTGTTCTCATTAAATTATATTGGTAAGTATATCTTCACCCTATCGTATTTCTGTTGTATACTATTAACTTACTAGTAAATAATGAAAGGATATATATATATATAATATATATATATATATATATATATATATTATATATATATATATATACACACACACACAGGGTGTCCCATAAGTCAGGCATCATAGGAAAAATAATAATAAAAGGCAAATCAAAAGCTTATATTTACAGAACTTGCTCAATATGCCCACCATTGTTTTCAATACACAAATTCAGACGTGATACCCAGTCAGCAAGCACACGGTGAATGATGTCAGGAGTAATGGTGTTACATGCCCCAATAATGCGCTGCCGCAAATGTTCAACACTCCTAATTTTCTCTGCGTATTCCCTTACTTGGGTGCTGTAATGTGCAGGAGCGCCATCTTGCTGGAACCATGTTGGAAAATTTCCTTCTTCGTTCAAGACACTGGGAAATGCTTCTTCCGTGAGCATACGTAGGTAGGTGCCTCCAGTGACATGTTCATCGAAAAAGAGGGGGCCAATGATGCGATCCTTCCAAATGCCACACCATATCATCACCCGAGATGCACCTTGTTCCTTTGAAGAGGTATCCAGTGAGGGTTGTTTTGAGACCAGTAGCGGGTGTTCTGTCGATTTACCTCACCATTTCCATAAAAAACAGTCTCGTCACTGAAAAGAGTGGTGGACGGGAAATTGGCATCCCGAGCATAAGAAAAATATGAATTATGGTTTGTAGAAATAGAAAAATATGAATTTCTCCTATGATGCCGGACTTATGGGACACCCTGTGTATATATATATATATATATATATGTTCATTAGGGGTGCGTGTTATTTATTTTTGCTGATTAAAGGGTGCGTGATCAAAAAAGTTCGGAGACCACTGATCTAATACTCTTATGGGCTAGTTTTGTGTCTACCTGACTGTATACACTTGAGCAATTGAGTATGTATATCTGTTGTGTATAATCATTTCCCTGTACATAAACTTGTACACATATATATATATATATATGTTAAACACAGACCGTGCATGGAACAAGGAACTCTTCTGGGAAAATTAAATCCACTATAGTCCGAATAAGTAATGGTAAATGACAAATACCATAGTTTTTTTCCTTTTTCATGATTTTAGCCCGACGTGGGCAACGGGTCTCTCGCAAAGAGATCCCATAAATATAGCTTCCCTCACCAGCTATCTGCAAAACAGACAGGATCCAGCTTTGGGACGTGGATCTAGGGTTTAAAGCAAGCCTAGATCCCTACACTCAGAACCTCTATATAAGTAAAAGACTCGTTGCATTCACGTCGTGTTGAATAAATCAAAGAAAAAGGGGGTAACTATTGTATTTTTAGCCAAAAAAAACAAAACTTAAACCTCAACCGGGACATTGAGCGTCCACTTTTCAAGGCACGAAACACGTCCGTTTAGTATACACAAACTCAGAATGGTTCCCTGAGAACATTATATGTTAAACACAGACCGTGCATGGAACAAGGAACTCTTCTGGGAAAATTAAATCCACTATAGTCCGAATAAGTAATGGTAAATGACAAATACCATAGTTTTTTTCCTTTTTCATGATTTTAGCCCGACGTGGGCAACGGGTCTCTCGCAAAGAGATCCCATAAATATAGCTTCCCTCACCAGCTATCTGCAAAGCAGACAGGATCCAGCTTTGGGACGTGGATCTAGGGTTTAAAGCAAGCCTAGATCCCTACACTCAGAACCTCTATATAAGTAAAAGACTCGTTGCATTCACGTCGTGTTGAATAAATCAAAGAAAAAAACTATGGTATTTGTCATTTACCATTACTTATTCGGACTATAGTGGATTTAATTTTCCCAGAAGAGTTCCTTGTTCCATGCACGGTCTGTGTTAACATATAATGTTCTCAGGGAACCATTCTGAGTTTGTGTATACTAAACGGACGTGTTTCGTGCCTTGAAAAGTGGACGCTCAATGTCCCGGTTGAGGTTTAAGTTTTGGTTTTTTTGGCTAAAAATACAATAGTTACCCCCTTTTTCTTTGATTTATTCAACACGACGTGAATGCAACGAGTCTTTTACTTATATAGAGGTTCTGAGTGTAGGGATCTAGGCTTGCTTTAAACCCTAGATCCACGTCCCAAAGCTGGATCCTGTCTGCTTTGCAGATAGCTGGTGAGGGAAGCTATATTTATGGGATCTCTTTGCGAGAGACCCGTTGCCCACGTCGGGCTAAAATCATGAAAAAGGAAAAAAACTATGGTATTTGTCATTTACCATTACTTATTCGGACTATAGTGGATTTAATTTTCCCAGAAGAGTTCCTTGTTCCATGCACGGTCTGTGTTTAACATATAATGTTCTCAGGGAACCATTCTGAGTTTGTGTATACTAAACGGACGTGTTTCGTGCCTTGAAAAGTGGACGCTCAATGTCCCGGTTGAGGTTTAAGTTTTGTTTTTTTTTGGCTAAAAATACAATAGTTACCCCCTTTTTCTTTGATTTATTCAACACGACGTGAATGCAACGAGTCTTTTACTTATATAGAGGTTCTGAGTGTAGGGATCTAGGCTTGCTTTAAACCCTAGATCCACGTCCCAAAGCTGGATCCTGTCTGCTTTGCAGATAGCTGGTGAGGGAAGCTATATTTATGGGATCTCTTTGCGAGAGACCCGTTGCCCACGTCGGGCTAAAATCATGAAAAAGGAAAAAAACTATGGTATTTGTCATTTACCATTACTTATTCGGACTATAGTGGATTTAATTTTCCCAGAAGAGTTCCTTGTTCCATGCACGGTCTGTGTTTAACATATAATGTTCTCAGGGAACCATTCTGAGTTTGTGTATACTAAACGGACGTGTTTCGTGTCTTGAAAAGTGGACGCTCAATGTCCCGGTTGAGGTTTAAGTTTTGTTTTTTTTGGCTAAAAATACAATAGTTACCCCCTTTTTCTTTGATTTATTCAACACGACGTGAATGCAACGAGTCTTTTACTTATATAGAGGTTCTGAGTGTAGGGATCTAGGCTTGCTTTAAACCCTAGATCCACGTCCCAAAGCTGGATCCTGTCTGCTTTGCAGATAGCTGGTGAGGGAAGCTATATTTATGGGATCTCTTTGCGAGAGACCCGTTGCCCACGTCGGGCTAAAATCATGAAAAAGGAAAAAAACTATGGTATTTGTCATTTACCATTACTTATTCGGACTATAGTGGATTTAATTTTCCCAGAAGAGTTCCTTGTTCCATGCACGGTCTGTGTTTAACATATAATGTTCTCAGGGAACCATTCTGAGTTTGTGTATATATATATATATATATATATATGTATATATATATATATATGTATATATATATATATATATATATATGTATGTATATATATATATATATAATGTATGTATATATGTATATATATATATAGAGAGAGAGAGAGAGAGAGAGTGTAAGAAGTAAATAGACCGCCCAGATTTTGCTGTAACAATTTTATTTGAAAATTAGAGTACCAATAAATTTTAATTTTTGAACAATTAAGGTTTAGCTATTAATACTTTGTTGACATTCCTTTAGCTGCTTTAAGAGCAGCAACTCGCCTAGGCATAGAATTAATGAGTTCTGAAATTGTAGCTTGAGGTATTTCTAACCATGTTTGGCGTAAAAGATTCAACAATTCTGATCGTGTTGCTGGTTTTTTGGGCTTTTTACTTAAAGTCTTGTCTAGTATTGCCCACACGTGTTCTATGGGGTTCATGTCAGGGGACTGACTCGGCCAAGGAAGTCGTTTGATACCATTTCGCTCCCCCCATTCTTTCGTCTTTTTTGCAGTGTGGCATGGGGCTCCATCTTCCATGAACAGGCAGCTGTCTTTTTCAATTTGACCACTTGAGAATATTGGCATAAGTCCTTCTTCAAGGATAGAAATGTAGGAAACGAATATTAGTCATAATAATGGCAAAAAAATTTGGATGCATACATTTTACCATAAAATTAAGGGTGTCTATTTACTTCTTGCATGTCTCTGTGTATATATATATATATATGGTAGGCATATGATAGGGTGAACCACAATATTTTATTTGCAAAACTAGAAGACAGGAAGGTTCCCATGTACATATTAAATTTATTGAAATTTTGGTATTCCCACCAATCTTTCACTGTTAGGGGGGCAATGTACTATCCGAGTGTTTTGGCTCCTCTTGCGGGTGAGACAAGGCTCCTTGCTCTCCCCTATGCTGTTTATTGTGCATATTGGCGAACTAATTGCTACACTTAATGAGGCAACAGTGGGATGTTGTATAGATAACACAAGGATAAATAACACTGTAGTTTATGCCGATGATAGGGTAAATGCAAAAAACTTCACTTTTTTCTACGTGAAGGTCAAAATATGAAAATAAAAATCTACTCTAATAGACAGAGTTTATTTCCACGACAGTTTCGACGCCCACTGGCATCCTCCTCGGGTGGATACAGAAACACGAATGAACTAAAACAAGAGGGAAAAACAGTTCAGGGACCGACCGTTAAGAAATTCGCACCTAGGTTAGATCCCATTCTCCCGACACCGGAAGGGCATTTTCATTAAGTACATTCGCGCAAATTTAAAACTATCTTCCTGTTCTAAACATACAGATTCTATTATTTTTTTACATAATTATTACATTTATTATTAAATTTATTACATTTAATATTGCATAATTATTTATTACAGAAATTATAAATTTATTATTACATTGGTTATTACATTGTTGTTTATTATACAGAACTTATAAACCGAAAAACGAATGAAAATTTCCGATTAGGAAACAATCCAGAGACCATTGAGAAATTCGCACCTAGGTTAGATACAGTTCTCCCGACACCGGAAGGGCATTTTTATTACAGGGTCCGCTTATAAGTACAGTACATTCCTACAAATTAAAACTATCTTTTTGTTCTATACATACAGATTCTAATATTTTGACATAATTACTGCATTTATTATTGCATTTACATTTTTTTAACATTTATTATTATTACCTTTACCCTAATTATTAAATTTATAATATTACCTTTATTATTACATCTGTTGCATTTATATTTATTTCCACATTTATTACTTGCATTATTACATTTACTAAAAGCGAGTAAGGAAACAATCCAATCCAGAGACATTTAAGAAATTCACACTTAGGTTCGAACACGTTCCCACGACTCCGTAAGGGATTTTTTGACCAAGAATCTCATTAAAGGGTCTAACTTATAAGTACCTTCGCACAAATTAAAATTATCTACTTTCCCTATACACACAGATTCTATTATTTTTCTTTTGACATAATTATTACATTTATAAAGTACTTTACTTGATTCCCAATCTATAGCATGATTATTTTGGCTGGCGTGATAAAAAATGGCATTATTAGTATTACAACTTCTAAAGGCATATTTGTGTTCTTTAATACGGGTTTCAATATTTCTTCCAGTTTCTCCCACGTATACTAAATCACAACTTTTACAGGGAATGCTGTAGACACAGGCTTGTTCCTCTTTTGCAACGTTATTCCTAACCAATTTACTTTTCACGGTAGACGAATATTTGAACGCCAAAGCAAACTTAAAATCTTTCGTCAACGGTTTTACTCTTTCTAAGCCGGCAATGTAAGGCAAACTCACATATTGTTTTTGATTAACTGAAGGTTCCCGAGGGGCATAAAAAGATTTTCTGGCTTTAAAATACGCCTTTCTGATAAACCACTCGGGATATTTTAAATCCTTAAAAATGTTCAAAATCTTTGAATTTTCCGGGTCCAGCAAATGTGGGCTACAAATCCTGAGTGTAATAACCAATGTAATAATAAATTTATAATTTCTGTAATAAATAATTATGCAATATTAAATGTAATAAATTTAATAATAAATGTAATAATTATGTAAAAAAATAATAGAATCTGTATGTTTAGAACAGGAAGATAGTTTTAAATTTGCGCGAATGTACTTAATCAAAATGCCCTTCCGGTGTCGGGAGAATGGGATCTAACCTAGGTGCGAATTTCTTAACGGTCGGTCCCTGGACTGTTTTTCCCTCTTGTTTTGGTTCATTCGTGTTTCTGTATCCACCCGAGGAGGATGCCAGTGGGCGTCGAAACTGTCGTGGAAATAAACTGTCTATTAGAGTGGGTTTTTATTTTCATACGATGATATGGTGTTAATAAAGTCCCTCTGTTAAATGTCTGGATGGGCTACTAAAAGTCTGCGAAGTGTATTCGCAGAAACATGATATTCTTTTTAATGTCACAAAAACTAAGGTTATGCAATTTCATCCTAAAAGCTGTAATCAGCCAGCTGATATAATGTTTAAAATGAATGGTGAAGTAATTGAGGAAGTACAAGAGTTTAAGTATTTGGGTCAAACTATTACCAGCTCCTTGAGTGATGACTCGGATATAAGAAAACAATCTCGAAGCCTGTGTGCTAAAGCGAATATGACCATAAGGAACTTTCGATTCTGTACAAGTGAAGCTAAAGACACACTCTTTCGTACTTTCTGCAGTAATATATACGGACAGCAACTCTGGGTGAATTATAAAAAAGGTTCTGGCAGAACCCTAAATTTGCTGTACAACAGGTCTCTTAGACTCTTACATAAATTACCCCCAAGATGCTCAGCTTCACAGATGTTTGCTACCCGCAATGTCCCAAGCTTCCCGGAGGGAACAAGACGTGCTCAACACAGTCTAATGCAACGAATAAAAAAATCAACCAACCCGATCATCCAAGCTATCCATGAGTCCTGCCATTTATCCTCTAAGCTATGGGCTTCTTGGTACGAAAACGTCTGTCTGTATCTCCACTTAACTTCGACAGTGCAGTATTATTTCTAATCAGTTGTATATATTTCTATCCTTAGTATATGAACTGTCATTGTATTAATAATATTTGTCATATGGACGATAGTCTGCCAATAAACCTTTTCATTTTCATTTATATGGAACATAATTATTACTTCACTGCTTGTATTTTTCTCTTCAGTATATAATTATGAAAAAAATTAACTCAACTGAGAATGGTTTACATCTATGACATACCAATGCACAATATTATCGTACTTGCTTTTCAATTCTCGTACTTTTCAGTAGATGAAATCTTTTGAAGTAACTCCGGAGTTGATTTCAACATTGTGTAGAATTCCATAAAGGTTTGATTGAAGTTTATTTTAGTTAAAAGTAAAGCTTTTAGAGTTGAGACTTTCAGTTGTGCTTTCTCAGATATCCACGTCTTATTCACTTAAGAGAAAGCACGTTCAGTCGAAGCATTAGTTACTAGAAGACAGAGTATGAACTGAACTAATGCTGACATTCGTTGATGATTGACATCTCTGGCCTTGAAATGAGTGAATACTTCCACCCAGCGCTGGTCTGTTGCTAATTTAGATGCATTCCACTCTGCTACTTTTTCATCACTAATGTACTTTGCAAAACAAGTGAACTCATCAAATAATTCAGTGTCAAATTTGGGGTCAAATAGTTGTTTTTCAGCAGCAAAATCCATTGTTTTCTCAACAACTGACCACTTTGGAACTTGTTTTAATAAAGCCCACTGCATACACTCAACGTTTGACAAGTGACCCGACCACTGATCTAAGTACTTAACACATGTATCATAAAACTCAACTAATATTTTCTTTACAGATAAGGAATCATTAGAATCAATCAACCCATCTTGTTCAAGTTTGTTTACAAGACTCCTGACTGAGAGTGCCACAAACACATTATCTTTCTTTGATTGCAAATTATCCTTCAAATCAGAAATTGCACTCATCACTTCCACAACTGATATATGTTCACCCTGAATCTTTAAAACCACTTGGTGAAAGGTGGCTGCTTGACAGTGTACAAAGTTGAGCCAGATCTCTGATTGTGGGTTTTCACAAAAGTTTTTCAGTATCACTGGACACTTGCTTTGGCTCAGAAAGTATGATCTTAGACCAGGAAACAACTTGGGTATTCTTTCAACTGCAGGCATTAATGCCAACGACCTTGTTTTACTATATCCCAGTAACTGTTTATATTCAATGTCCACAAAATCACAAAACTCTTTCAGCTCTTCTACTCGAACAGTATAGATGTAGAAATATGAATATATTTTTACAACCACTGTTTCCACATCAACTGGCAGACAGTCACTGGCAGACTGAAGAGCATTATGTACAACATGTGCAAAACAACCAATCCCAATTAGTTCTCGACCAATGTAGTCATTTAGCTTCCTGAAAATGTTATTCACTCCTTTTCTTGCAGCACCACCAAATTACAGTTAGTGTTATCACCACAGAAAACAACTCATTTTCTGCCCAGGTCATGCTCTTCAATAATATCTGAGGTTTGTCCAGGCTGAGATTTAAAGTCAATAAGCTTCATTTGAGCACCTTCATATGGCTGAAAGAAGTGAATTAAAACAGGAAACAGCTTGATGTTTCCATGGTTGCTTGCATCAGTTAGCAATGTTATGCAATGAGCATCCTTTAACTGTTTTTTTTTAATTCTGTTTCAGCATATGGTGCAAATACATTTGAAACAATCGCTTCGCACTTTGTTCTGGCACATAAAATTTTTGATTCAAAGTATGTTTTCAAATTTTTATTGTACAGTCAGTAGATCTGAAGCTTTGATTTTCCCTGAGTGCATGGTAAGCCCACAAACCCTCAGCAGCAGCTACTTCTAAATCCTTATTACTAGGCGTCACACTTTTAAAATAATTAACCACTCACTATCTTACTAGATGAAGCACCGATATCAACCGATTTGTCTTTTTGAGCCAAGATGCTTAGTAATATCATTAATCCCACCATGTCCAATGCTGAAGTCACTTCTACATTTCTCACCAGTACATCACTTTCTGTTGTTCTTTTTGTAATAAATGGATATTTAGACTGCAGATGTGCATTAAATGTACACTTCCTTTTAGTTTTAGACATTTTGTGTTGTCAAACTAGGCCTACGACCTTACGTACGATACAATTAATAACTTTCCTTATCCTTCAAACGAAAAAGTTTAACCTAGCTGCAAAAGAAAAAAAAAGGATGCAGGGATAAAAATTAATTAAGGTTATTAATTAAGCAAACATAAAAACATGAAAGCGTTACACTACAACACAACTTTACACAGAGGCCGCTAATGAAACATTGAAACGCTAGTCGGGAATCACGGCACTGCCGCACGGCGACATGTATCGTACCAGTTCAGTTTGCAAGTTAGTATTTAGATTTGGAATTCGGAATGTGGCATAATTCTATTAATTTATAAAGGACATCTAATGTAACAGTAATTTTAATAAAGCGGGACATTTATGAATTTGCTCCAAATGCGGGACATTTTCGGGACATTTTGAAAAGAGGGACACGTCATAAATTCGGGACTGTCCCGCCCAAAATCGGGACTCTGGTCACCTTAACGTACGACCAGGGGTGCAGTGCTGCCGGAGCGTGCCGGAGCGCCGCTCCGGCACCTCTGCAAGAGGAAGTTTGGAGGAATTACCATAACAAGCAACAAAAAAATTGTCTCCATTAATTATCAACAGTTTCTTACTAGTCTTGTGAACAATTTGCAGCACCGTATGTTCACGACAACATCCATGAAAGGTTCTCAAACTTCTGAACCTCAAAGTATGTATAAATCACTGCTAAATGAAATGTATGTCCTTGAAAAAGACTACTGGCCTGATGAAATACCACCTAATTACGGAGAAGCTGAAATCTCATCTCTCTGTAAGAGGTTTAAGCTTTCTTCTTACTCTGTACTAAATGCCTTTAGAGACTATGTGGAAGATCATGGGCGCCGCATCCCCCAAGATTTACACCCATTACTGAGCTGTTCACAAGTTATTCCTATTAGTACTGCTGAGTGTGAGAGGGGATTCAGTCACATGAACTTGATAATAACAACAACACGCTCAAGAATTCTCATAAATCATGTATCAGCGCTTATGTTTGTTAAACTACATGGACCTCCTCTAGTTCAGTGGAATCCTGAGCCATATGCCATATCATGGCTGCGGTACCACAGATCGGCAGATGACACCAGGACAAGAGTTGCTTCAGACCCCCGAAAACATATCACGCCTGACCCTTTGTGGAAATTATTGTGAAGCTTCCCACTGGTGGTATTTGGTAAGCACTAAGTAGTTTTAATTTCTTAAATTGATAAAATACATGATTGCTCTTTTTTCTTTATTTGCTTGATAATTATATTTATTTTATGATAATTAGTGAGTGCAAACACGAAATACTTAGTCATCGTGTGGCATATATAGAAACAGGATAGGAAATGGCAGGCTTTTGTCAGGCCCACCTGAGCTCCGGCACCTATAAAATTGGCACTGCACCCCTGCGTACGACTGATATTCAACACATGGAAAATGCCTTGCTTAATATCACTAAAGAAACTGCTTATTATCACGTTTTTCTAATAATCAATTGTTGTTACATCGGTGGAAAACAATGACATACGCAAGTTTTCAAATAATAAAACATGTTAACATGCTAAAAAGCACTAATGCAAAAGATGTTCATTATCATTTCATCCTACACCAAGAACGTGATATTAAGCATGTTACATTGTAGTAGTATAGTTGAATAATGAAATGTAGGTATAAACTACAACGTTCCCTTCGCACCCCTTTGAGCAAATCCTGGATACGTGCCTGGTTGTTTTGCTTGTTAATTAATAATTTAAATAAGATGTAGAACTTTTTTATATTAGTATCCATTCTTAGGTCAATTTTCTACTTTAACTTTAGAGAAAACGCGCACATTTTATTTAAAACGTAAACATTCATATTTACAAGCAATAAAAAGTAAGTATGGAACTTCGCTTAAATCTCTCTAAAAACAAAAAATGTTGAGCAAAGTAAAATGAGTGAATATTCTGATTTTATTATAATATTTGGAAACCTAAAACAAGCATGCTGGTTTAAAAATTAAAGCAGAGTTCAATATAATTACCAAGTAGATTTATAATTATAAGCCCTGTCCCCCCCCCCCCCCCCCCCCCCCAAGTTTGTGTACGGGAATGCAAATGTCTAAAACATAACATAGTAGGCGTTAGTCTGTAAATTCACTCTAATCTAAGTTTTTTATAAAAAATTTGTAATTATATCTAAATTATAATTATATGTAAATAGTAGATTTCAGAATGAAAACGTGTGACAATGTACGCTTGCTATAAAGGCAGTTTACAATTGCATACATTATGTGCTGTAATAAAAATATACTCGTATTTATCCACGCTTTAGAGAGTTTCATAAACTTTCGTGGAATGAAGAAAATCAAGTTGATGAGTAAATTTAGAAAAGAACGTAACCATCAAAATTTTTAGTTACGCATCGGAAGCCGTGCTAGGTTAAAAAAAAAAATTGTCAAGTTGTATTTGAAATTGCTTCGTGAGCTTCAAATAAAATCTGTGAAGCTACATTTAAAATTTAAGTAATTCGTAAGCTAATTGTAAATGTTAAACTCTAACTCGCTTAAAATTTTCTTGAAATAATTTTCATTATTGCTTGACTTTTGTGTAAAACCAAATTTGGGAATGTTCTGAAAATGTAATTTTTACATTCACGTCGCATTCTTTTTTGTCAAGAATGAAACATATTTTTCCTGAACAATATTCTGTATTATAATATCAACACGTATTAGCACCATGATTAAATATGTATTACCACAAAGGTAATAATGATATTCCGCAGGAACTAGCGAAAATATTCCGCCCGTAGGGCATGTTTTTGGACAAAAATTAATTAATAAAGACGCAAGAATTAATTAGTAAGAGGCTGATATCGTTATAATATGAGTATTTTTCTTTAGGTTATAGGTAATTAAAAGATGAAACGTTTTCTATCTCTGAATTAGGTACAACTTAAATAAAAGTGACATTTAGCCCCATTCTTATTCACAATTTGGGAAAAGGGTTTCCTGATTTGGTAAATGATAAGTGTTATTTTATTTTATTTTTTTTATTGGGTTCGGAATCCCAGCTGAGCCTTGAACGGCCAAGCCCTGAAGGGCTACTTTAACTTTAGCTTTAATAATGTAGAAATGATACTAGAAAAGGCTTCTCAGCCTGTAGATGTAGCTCTGGATTTTTGTCGTGTGGTCGTATAACACTGCCCAACACCAATTTTGCTGATTTAATTCTAACACCTGTGTTTAGGTAACTTTGGTGTGCTAATTTCAAAAATCACCTTAGTTTTTTGCCTATCACGTCAGGTTTTCGAGCAATCAAATACGGATATTTTGGAGATATCGCATTTTGGCAGGTTATGCCCAATTTTTTTTTTCTTTTCAAAAATAAGTTTTTTACATACTCAGAATCAGCATGGAAAAGTAAACAATTGTGCAGGGAGTGAACTTTAATATACAATGGTAATATTGACACAAAGTGATTAAAAGTGTTTAAATAAGCAAAAATGAATCCATGATCATGACGTCACGCTCACACCTGGGGAAATCACAGATACCCAAGATTTTAATGTTGTACATGACCTTTAAATTTAATGCACAGATTTGCGTATTCCACAGATAAAATTTTAACAGCAAAACAGCTGTTAACAGGTCTCAAAAATCATCAATTTTGATAAGCGCCCTTCATGGATCACCCAAAATAGGCATATTGCATTGCACATTGCACGAAACCTGATGTGATGGACAAAATCTAAGGTGATTTTTGAAATCAGCACATCAATATTATCCAGAAACAGGTCTTAGAATTAAATCACCAGCAAAATGTTTTGTGTATCCAGAAGTTTTCGAATGCTATTATCTCTGGTGCATTGACGATATGCTCTGGTATACTGTTTCAAATGTCAACAACTCTCTGCGTGAACGAATTTTTTCTGATATTTCGTGAGGCTCTTTCCTTGTATATCTTAAACTGATGTCCTCGAGTAGTCTCTCATCTGGAACAAGTCATTCGCCACCTCCTCCTCATATTTACCAGTTAATATCTTGTAGCATTCGATCATGTCTCTCCGTACACGTCTGTATGCTAGTGTTGATAATTCTAGCTCCGTTAATCTCTCCCCAAATGACAGGTGACTCAACCCCGGAACCAACTTAGAGGTTCTCGTTGCACACTTTCAATGGACTCTATATGTTTCTTGAGATTGGACACCAAACCTGATTCGCGTATTCCAAGTGACGTCTAACCAGTGAAACAAACAGCGTCTTAAACATATCTTTATCCAGGTCCTCCTTATGAGTCCAACTATCCTGCTTGCTTTGTTGATCTTTTCCGCCATGTGTTTTTCAAAACTCAAATTACTGTCTATGATCACTCCTCTGTCCTTTCGCTATCACTCTGTCCTGTTATATTTTATTTACTGGGTTCAGAATCCCAGCTGAGCCCTGAACGGCCAGTTCAACCTACAGCCCAAGTTAAGCTAGACTAAAACTTACGGACTTGGAGGTCCTATTAGGTCCTACCTCAG
The DNA here is from genome assembly GCA_023014485.1 of Bathynomus jamesi. Taxonomy (NCBI): domain Eukaryota; kingdom Metazoa; phylum Arthropoda; class Malacostraca; order Isopoda; family Cirolanidae; genus Bathynomus; species Bathynomus jamesi. The sequence goes on from JAJOZX010003251.1 coordinate 356,496, forward strand.
GGTTGCTGACTCGATGTAGGCCTATCTTAGGCCTCAGTTGCATAAATTAAGATAAAAACAAAAGGGCACTATTTATGGTCTTCTTTCTAAACCTTGCAACAACAACAACAACAACAACACAACCTGCACCATGCACGATGCAACAATCTTGTATCTAAACAACCAAACTGACTGAATTGCAAGAGAACTCTCTATAAGATCACACCCTGTAAGTGCCACATTCAACAAACGAGTAGGAAGGACCGCAGTGCCCCCCCCCCCCAAAAAAATGATGCCACAAGAGTGCTCAACAATGATGCCACAAGAGCCCAAAAATGCTAGCTCTAAATTAAGTGAATTTTTCACTAACCTTACAATTATGAGATGGATATATATATATATATATAGTTATATATATTATATATAATATATATATTATATATATATATATATATATACCTTAACTTAATATATACAAGCAATGCTGCATCAATCAGCTTAGTCATCATATCGCCTTGGAACAACAATGGCTCTTCCTCTTCTAGATTTTCTAACATGTCCAGATAGTCCTTTTCGAGAAACATTTTATACCTCCTTTCTCCGAAGTCCATCCTATCGTTTCCTATTTGCGTATGTTTACACTTGTCTGGGTGAAACTCGAGTAACCATTTATCGGACTACCTTCTCATTTCATATACACTACGTTCCAAATTATTAAGCAGATTGCATTTTCTCCAATGTTTTCAAAAGTTTTTCATCGATTTCAATGAAATTTATAGCAAATAATTACTATATATAGAAGCACTTATGGTATTCATTTCGATAAAATATTTTGATAATTAAAAAAAATTCTCTTTTTATTGAAAAATATGTAAAATATGATGTTCCGAATTATTTAGCAAGTATTCTATTTACAGATCTAAATGGTGAAAATGGGTAAGAAGAAGGATTTAACACCAACTGAGAAAAGAAAAATTGTCAAGTTACTCGCTGAAAATATAAAATCTATTGAAATTGCGAAGCAGTTTGGCAAGGCTTATCGAACTGTAAACAAGTTTGTAGTGGAGGGTACCAAACTGAGGCAGCGAAGTGATAAAGGAACTTTAAGAAGAGTGACAAGGCAGCAGATATCTATAATCAAGCGCAAAGTTGCAAAGCATCTATTGTCCTCAAGTAGAGAGGTTTTTGAGCAGGCTGGCATACATAATGTACCAAGAACATCTCGATGTGGAATCCTTCAAACAATTGGCATGACGTGTAAACCTACGATTCAGTCACCATTAACACCCAGGTACAAGAAGCAGCGTGTTGAATGGGCACGTCAGTACGTGAAAACAGATTTTAATACTATATTGTTAACCGATGAATGAAGAGCAACCCTTCAGGGATCTGATGGTTGGTCAAGATGATCGCTGGTGTACGGGGCTCCAATAAACCTTAGCTCCCTCGCCCATGGCCTAAACCATTAGAGGTACAGTAAAACTAAACATACCATACAAAAGAGAATTTAATCTTGCATTTAATGAAAAACAATTAAAACTTGGTGTTCCCGCCATTGGCTTCCAAGACAGCCTGAATTCGCTTTGGGTAGCTTGCCAAAAGTGACGTGAATAGATCTTGATCGTTACGCAAATTTGCTAAAACAGTTTCAATGTGTTGTGTGATTGTATCCTTCGAAAATCGATTTGCTACAGGTTCTTGAAACAAGAGACATTCAACCTTGTCCTTTATAACTGATCCAATGTGTTCACAGACGTTCAGGTCAGGAGAATTTCCTGGCCATTCTTCATTTCCAAAGAAATTGATCTCATGGTTCCGCAACAACTGTTGAGTGGCTAATGACTTAAAGCAGGGGGCCATTATTATTCTGCTATTAACCCTTTAATGCCCAGTGTGTGAAATTTTCATCCTTAACTTTGGAAGCAATTTCAGACCTTCCAGTTCCCAATGTGTGAAATTTAACACATTTCGTATTTTATTAATTATGAACAATAAAACTTTGTAAAATATATTTTTCAGTTATTTTGGGTCCAATTAAACGATTTTTATATCCCAATTTTTTTGTTTTTTACTTTTCGACTTAATTTGGGTATGAAAGGGTTAAGGAATGTTATTTCTGAAATTTGTTATAAACCTAATAAAACTTATGAATGGATTATAAGTGAAAAGCTCTACTTTTTACTTGTTAACATTTATCATATTTCTCAACTCGTTTCCTGAATCAGCTGAGACTTTTGTTTTTATATATATTTTTTCAGGGACGAAAAAATATATGAAGTTGTTTCCACTCGATTTACTCCTTCATGAGTTCCGCTTCATCCAGGTTCTCGAACAATATACTTATATACTCATATACTTTTTGTCTGTTACTAATACGAATCGTAACTCCATCTATAAAGTTATTTTACTCTTGAGAATGGGCCAAGGTCCGAAACGTTGACTCTAAAATATTTTCAGATGAAATAATGCATACTTTATAAATCAACTTGTTTGTGTATATATATATATATATATATATACACACAGGGTGTCCCATAAGTCCGGCATCATAGGAAAAATAATTAAAAAAGGCAAAACAAAAGCTTTTATTTACAGAACGTGCTCAATATGTCCACCATTATTTTCAATACACAAATTCAGACGTGATACCCAGTCAGCAAGCACACGGTGAATGATGTCAGAAATAATGGTGTTACATGCCCCAATAATGCGCTGCCGCAAATGTTCAACACTCGTAATTTTCTCTGCGTATACCAGCGCTTTCGAGTGGTCCCAGAGATAAAAATCTAGTGGCGTGAGATCCGGGCTTCTAGCTGGCCATTCCACCGGCCATCGACGTCCTATCCAATGACCAGGGAATTGTTGGTACGGGTATTCCCTTACTTGGGTGCTGTAATGTGCGGGAGCGCCGTCTTGCTGGAACCATGTTGGGAAATTTCCTTCTTCGTTCAAGACACTGGGAAATGCTTCTTCCTTGAGCATACGTAGGTAGGTGCCTCCAGTGACATGTTCATCGAAAAAGAGGGGGCCTCTGATGCGATCCTTCCAAATGCCACACCATACCATTACCCGAGATGCACCTTGTTCCTTTGAAGAGGTATACCAGTGAGGGTTGTTTTGAGACCAGTAGCGGGTGTTTTGTCGATTTACCTCACCATTTCCATAAAAACAGCCTCGTCAATGAACAGAATGGTGGACGGGAAATTGGCATCCCGAGCATATTGTTCCGTAGCCCATTCACAAAATTCCATCCGCCGGTCGGGATCATCATCTTCGCTTAATTTCTGTAGGATCTGAAGTTTATATGGATGCCATTTGTGAGCCTGAAGAATGCGATGGATGCTACTTTTCGACACTCCTGTCTCGGCGGACAATCGCCGAAGAGACTTATTGGGACTTCTGTTAAAATGAGCCAGGATAGCAGTCGCTGTATCATCGTCAGTGGACCTCCTTGAAGGTCCACTGCGTGGTTTATCTTCTATGGATCCTGTTTCCTTAAACTTTGCAACAAGTGTGCTAACACAACTCTGTGTTATTGGCTCGCGGTCTGGATGCAGTCTGTTAAATTCAGCAGCGGCCTCTCTTTGACTCCGATTTCCTATGAGTAGAATTATCTGGATTCGTTCTTCCTTGCTCACAGACATTATGGCCTGTAGAAAGAGAAAAATATGAATTATGGTTTGTAGAAATAGAAAAATATGAATTTCTCCTATGATGCCGGATTTATGGGACACCCTGTATATATATAGTGTGTATATATATTGAAGGGTAGATGACTTATAACGTCATTGACTGTTAAGAAAAATGTTTACTGCTTTTACAGTCTTTTTAAAACAAAACTGGCAATGAAAAGATTGCTAATTTGTTCTAATATGCTGTTTACCGGTCAGATTCTCATTCTTAAACTAAAATATGAAGTTAAGCAAGACTAAAATAGACTTTGCGGACTTGGAGGTCCTATTTTGTCCTACCTAAGGGTTGTTGAATCGACGTGGGCCTACTTTAGGCCTCAGTAGCACAAAAATTAAAAAAGGGCACTATTGATGGTCCTCTTTCTAAACCTTGCAACAACAACACAACCTGCACCATTACACGGTGCAACAATCCTGTATCTAAACTACCAAACTGAATTGCAAGAGAGCTCTCTGTAAGATCACATCCTATTAGTGCTGCATTCAACAAGAGTATACAGTAGAAAGGACGCTGCCAGTGCCCAAAAATGATGCTACAAGGGCCCAAAAATGTTGGTTCTAAAATAAGTGAAAATTTTTCACTAACCTTACAATTATAAGATATATACAAGCAATGCTACATTACTTACCTTAGTCGTCATATCACTTTGGGACAACAATGGCTCTTCCTCTTCTAGATTTTCTAACAATAAAATGGCTGTGGTACAATTGCAGCTTGAGGGGTGTTTTCTATAAAATATTGAACTAAAAGGGGGAAATCCTATAGTGGGAATGTTGGAATGGATCGATTTGAAAATTGCTTCCTTTGAGATACCCACTTTGGGATTTCTCATTCTTGGACAGAAGACTAAAATGCAAATGACCGAGACTGGGTAGAGAAGGTTTTAAAATGACTTACGTCTTTACTGATGAATAAAGTAAGAAATTTTGATGAATGAGAAGAATTAGAACAACATAAGCGTGTTTCATAAAAAAAAGTTGCTATTCACTTCATAGACGTCCATTCTGTTTACATTTCTGTCCTGGACGAGCCACGGCTCTAAACTTTAAACTTGTTTGAACACCTATCTTCTTCTCTATACTATAAGGTTGTAACATATATTCTGCTCGATGTTTTTAGTTCATTCAGAACAAAAATTAAATGACTTATAATGACAAATTAATCATCAATATAATTCCCTTCTTTTTCTATAACCTCCTCCCATTTGTAGAAAAGTTTTTTTATGCCATGTTCAAAGAAATCCCTTGGTTTCGAGTTGAAAAAAAGCGATTACTTCGTTTTCGATAGCTTCCCTGGATTGCAACTTTTGTCCATCTAAGTGTTGTTGCAGACTTCTGAATAAATGGTAGTCTGAAGGTGCGATGTCCGGAGAATAAGGTGGATGAGGCATTTTTTCCCAACCAAATGCCTCCAATTGGGCAGTGGTGATTCGAGCAGTGTGAGGGCGCGCGTTATCCTGGTGGAATAGAACACCTCTGCGATTAATTAATGCAGGACGTTTTTCTTGTAATGCCATCTTCAATCGTTGGCGTTGTTGGCAGTAGACTTCAGCTGTGATTGTTTGGTTACCTGGCAGAAGCTCAAAATGAATAATTCCTTGCATATCCCACCAAACGCATAGCAAAATTTTCTTTGGATGGGGTCCATTCCTTGGCTGAGGTTCAGGCTTTGTTTCACGGTTAAGCCACTGATGTCGACGCTTAATATTGTTATGAGGACCCATTTTTCATCTACAGTGACGATCCGATTAAAAAATGGTGCCTGCAGTTGCCGAGAATGCAGTGATGTGCAAATATCGATTCGATGTTGAAGATTCGCTTGTGACAAATCATGCGGAATCCATTTTCCAACCTTCACTACTTTTCCTAACAGCTTCAAATGACGATGAATGGTCACATGGCTAACGCCGAGTTGCAGGCCAAGTTCTCTTACAGTTACCGTTGTGTTTTCCTCCACTGTTGCTTTCAGCAACTCTTCATCTAACTCATTTGGTCGTCCTGTTCGTTGATAGTCTTTCAGACTGGAGTCTCCATTTCTGAACTTCTCAAACCATCTCCTACACATCCATTCCCTCACAACATTATTTCCATAAGCTTTTTTTTTACACTTGGGCCCACAGGGAATACTAGCTCTCACAAATATCAGCACATATTCATACCAACACTGTATTATTCCTGACATATGGAAACAAGGTAAAATTATTACACTACTCAAACCAAACAAAAATCCAACATAACCAGCTTCCTATAGACCCATTACTTTACTATGCACACCTTCCAAAGTAACAGAAAGACTAATCTTACAAGTCACCAACCCACACATATCAATATCGCCTACTCAACATGGATTCAGACCTCACCACTCAACCACGACATTACTCACTAACCTCACGCAGCACATCATGGATGGCATCAACTCCAGACGACCAGCTCAACGTACACTATTAGTAACAATAGACATTAGTAAAGCATTTGATGCTATCCCACGCTTCCATCTCATAAACAAAATACTCAACACAAACATGCACAATAACACTAAAAGATGGCTAAGCAACTATCTTTCAGGAAGATACTCGCATGTCACATTTAATGGCAAGTCATCCAAAAACAAGCTTTTTCCGAACGGGGTCCCTCAAGGCTCTGTTCTCTCACCAACACTGTTCAACTTATACATGCATGACATTCCAACACTCATAGATAACACGCTTACCTTATCATCATATGCAGATGACATCATTCTAACATCCACCCACAACAGCATCGACACCGCTACAAATAACCTACAAACATACATAAACGGTATACAAGACTGGCTCACACACAATAGACTCAAAGTAGCGCCCACAAAATCAACCATCACCTTGCTTACAAGCAACACAAAAACACCAGATAACTTCACAGCTTACACTAAACAACACCAACATTCCACACACTCACAGGACCAAAATACTTGGGATCACATACAACACATCATTATCTTTTGCAAACCACATTCAGGACATTAAAAACAAATGTACGTCAAGACTTAACACGCTTAGGGTACTAACAGGAACAAACTTTGGACACCAGCAGGAAACAACAACACTCATATACAAACAATATATTCGCTCAGTTATGGACTATGCTAGCCCATGCTGGGCACCCATTATCTCAAACACACACATAAACACCTTACAGACAATACAAAACAACGCACTTCGTATCATTACAGGATGTACTCAAACAACATCAATAGAACACCTGCACACAGAAATAAAAATACTGAAAGTTAGGAAACATTTAGACATGAGGGGAACACAATTCATGGCAGCAGCGACAACTAACCCACAACACCCTTGCCACTACATGTACAATCATGCACCGACACCTCGCACCATTAAGGTAACACCAGAGAGACATTATAACCAAATACTCCATTCCATACCACGCCCCACAGACATCGCACAGTACAGAAAACACACACACACACACACCTAACCCACAAGGCACTGACACGACTCGGTCCGAATGCGGTCCTAGGTGCGAAGTCGCCACCCATTAACAGGTCAGAGATCAGCCTGAGCAGATCGGATCGAGTTAACTTAGCACGATTCCGATGTGGACATCACCCCAACTTACGGACATATAAACACAGCCTAGACAACTCCACAGACGACGCCTGCCACCTGTTCCAGGACACCACAAACAATTGAACACATTATGACAGACTGTACCGCTCTAGCACAACAACGAACACAACACAACATCACTAGTGCGCTGAATCTCTGGTCCACTCCGGAGAGGGCGATCGGTTACCTGCGTGCCGCCGGCTTGCTCGATCAGGGTGGGCTGATCGACTAAATAACAACAACAACTCTTTGAATGTTTCTTGCGGATTCACTAGCGTTAGATCCTTTATGGAACTCATACACCATCACATGTCGAATATGCACTTTCGTGGGCTCCATGTTTTTTCAATTATTGTAATATCGTAGGGGTGGCGTTGTAACTGTATGAAAAACACTAGAGAAAATATTCATTAGCCTAATCCTACACTAGCCTAAGTCATTCTGTATCATTCTGTATCGTGATAATACACGTGCGAACCTATTGCCGCGTGTATTTTGCAACATTTCTAAAACTATTTCACATTATCTTGAGGTTATTCTATTATATATCGTCCGTTTTCTAATCGAGCAGAATTTATGTTACAACCTGATATAAAAAAGCAGTCCTGTCAGTTAGTTACTATTAAGCGATTCTGAACAACTAAGGCCTTTGCTTTGTTTCAACTTTTTACTCTAGCGTATTAAAATTTTCATTGCTGCGTTCTTTTCGATTATTCGATCAATAAACCTATAGAAAAGAACGCACAATGAAAATCTTAAGCTTCACATCCGAACCCATTGTATCAAGAGTTGTGAAGCTTAAGAATTTCATGGCTGCGTTCTTTTCTAGAGTTTTAGTGACCAAAAAATATTGACTCCAGAGTAATTGAGGGGCCGCAGGCCCCCCAATTACTGAGGTCGAAGGCCCCAGCACCGCAGGTCTAGCTAAATGGGCCCGTAGGGCCCACTTTAGCTAGTAACCTATAATTACTGACTGCCCCATCCCGTCCTGTTTTATAGTTTCCTAATGACATCTTATCTGACAAACATTTAGCTTCAAATTTTATATTCATTTGCCGGGTAAAAGTCAAACGGATACTGTATTTCAGAATGTACTAAAACAAACACATCTTTGAAAACAGCTTTTTGGGACTGGTGGACTGGATTTGATGTCTGCTAATGAGCCAAGTGTAGCCCGCCACTGTATAAGCACTTGGGCCGTGGCCCTATATATTCATATACATGGTTCAGGAATCAAACACTCATTTAGTGCTGTCCGTATTTATGCACCCTATCATCTCGCGACCATATTCCATCCATCCATCGTGTTCTGCCTATCAGGCAGGTCCAACACATGTGTCCCGCCAGAGTGTTCTATCCTGAGCTATCCTTTCCATCTCCTGCCTGCCTGCCTGCCTGCCTGCCTGCCTGCCTGCCATATTAACGAGGTTAATTCAACCTTTTAATAAGAAAATAAATTCAAATTATATAGAATGAAGCTGCATATGTTTAATTTATCAGAACATTTACCTTAAAATAAAAATAACAAGAACGCGAAGTATAGCAGTAATAACGTCAGTACTTAATCCGTTGCCAAATACATTTCACTTCCTTAAATGAAACCTTTTTTAAACAAAAACATACAGTTTAAAGGTTTCGTCTTAACAATCCTGAAAACTCCTTCTTCAGTACATTTAGTCCATGTAATTACTCAGAACAAATATTGTAATTATGGACGGTATACAGTATGAATGCCTATTCAGAGTATCCTGTAACTCATTTAATTACACTTCATTCATTCATTCTCTTAAACGAAAGACGAGCAATGAAACTGCTTGTAAAGGATTAAAAAAAAAAAAGCATTCATTTGCCGCTCCTCCTCAAAATTCAAGGATATAGAATGCTTTATTACATCTTTATAAGACACAAATTGTTGTCAGCAGTCTTACACAGAGGCAATCATCTCCGTACGAGATTTCAGTGTTCTTTTTACATAAGAAAAAAGATGCAAAATTGCACTCAATTTATATGCATTCCGTTCACGAAATTTCTGAAAACTATAAAATAAAGATAACAACAACAATGATTTTATATATCGGGTCGGCCAAAAAAAAAAGGGAGACCTTTTAAATCCTTTATATCTCGGCAAATACGGTACATAGAACGATGAAATTTTAGTATGTTAGTACTAGGTAATTTTATGGTTTTGTATGCCATCTTTTAGCATTTTAGCTGAGAAATTGGATTTATGGCGAATATTCCAGAAAAATCTTGCTAATCATAGGTTCAAGTTGATAATTAAAGCGATTTTAATTAACGTAAGCCAACTGCAGGAGGTTTGGACAAGATTCTCAAGAAAATCGATAAACCAGGAGATATCAAAAGAATACCAGGTAGCGGTATTAAATTTGGCCACCAAACAGTCCTGATTTAAATCCTGTCGATTACGGCCTTTGGAAAAATTTGTCACAGAGAATTTATCGGGTCAAAGTAAGAAATGTCGTTCATTTACGACAGCTTCTTCTGGAAAAATGGGATGAGCTACCACAAGAACAAATCAATAAAGCCATAGATGAGTTCCGTCCTAGACTGAAAAAGGTTGTCGGAGTTCGTGGTAAACATATCGAGCAGTTTTTTAACATCAAGGTAGCACCATATGTGAGTACTTTGTAACTTTTTATCTGCACATACAATACAGTAGTAGTGTAAATGGAGAATTTCCAGTGGCATAAAGAAATGTTCAAACTTCAATAAATCCATAATTTTCATTAGTTTTCTTTGAAATCTGTTCACCGTATAGGAAATTTATTTAGTTGTGGGTTGTGAAGAAAATATTGAAATCTGACCATAACTTTGGATTTTACAGCCAAAGTTCGAGGTCTCCCTTTTTTTTCCGACCATATATATATACAGTATATATATATATATAATATGAATAGAAAGGACATAAGTATTAAGGAACGTTTCTGCACACGAGGAGGAGAGATAACGAATAAATGAAAAATGAGGCGAACCGCCTGGGCTTCCCAGGCGGTTGATGTAACTTTCACTTTTCAATTTTGTTTTAAGGTTTTAAGACTTAACTCACTGATGATGACAAAAGATTTGTCGAAACGTCTGATGTACAAATAAATGAAAATGTTTGCCGTTGTGTTGATCCTTCTTTTCATCTGTAAGCTCCGGTTCCCTAAGGAGAAGTCAATATATATATATATATATGGGAATGAACTCAGAATGGGCCCCTGAGTTTTTTATGATACACACAGACAGTGCATGGAACAAGGAACTCTTCTGGGAACATTAAATCCACTATAGTCCGAATAAGTAATGGTAAATGACAAACACTATAGTAGTTATTTTCTTTTTCATGATGTTAGCCCGACGTGGGCAACGGGTCACTCGCAAGAAGCCCCAAAAATATAGCTTCCCTCACCAGCAGATAGCTGGTGAGGGAAGCAATTTCTATTATAATAACGGTCACCAGGGGCGGCGGAAGCCTTTTAACATTGGGAGGGGGGGGGGCATTTCAAATTGTGCCATCCTTAAATTATTTCATACATTGGCCATCCATGTTGAAAATATTACTCCGAACATAATTTCTAGTTAACAACCTAAGAAACTGTATAATGCACCAAGAATCATTATAGAACCTTTAATGGACTAATACTGGTACGAATTACCGTATATAAATTGATTACTATACGAGTATTTTGTATTTCAAGCACTGAACATTACCATTATATATATAAGTTAGTTTACAGCAATGATAAAATGTAGCGAAAGCTGATTCTGCAAAGTCATTAGAAATTGAATCGGTAGTCGAGACGAGATTGGAGGGGAGATGAAGACAATGTACCAATTTTAATCAGAGTTGTATAGAGAAGATCTTGCTCTTATTTCTTTCTACAGGGTGGGCCGTAAGTTTCCATACATAGGAAATTTAAATTATGGTCTTCACGTGCGTCGGTATTTGGATCAGCAGTTTCCGGATGCTTGGATTGGTCGGCCGTGGTCCTGTGGGTGGCCTCCCAGATCCCCAGATCTCACCCCCTTGATTTCTATCTTTGGGGGCACTTGAAAGGCCATGGTGTATCAGGAAAAGATACGAGACATAAATCATCTAAAGGAACGTATCACCAACGCCATTACAAACATAACGTCAACTGTGCTAATGCGTGTTCATCAACAGTGGGGAACACGTATTGAAATGTGTTTTCAAACACAATGGCAACTGTAGAGCATATTATATAAATAAAAATGGTTGTCCATAAAAAAATGTTTATTTTTCCTATGTATGGAAACTTACGGCCCACCCTGTATAATAAAATGATTGAAAGCTACAAAGAGAGACTTGATAAAATTTTATGCATTTTATATTTTTTAGTTTACTTAAATACCATTTCACATTCTTTACTACATGTTACGAGCTTAACAATCTGTATATTTGACAAAAATATTGGGGGGGGAGCAAGTGCCCCCCCCCCTTCCCCCTCAGTTCCGACGCCCCTGACAGTCACTGTAAATTTGGCGACAGCCGCAAATTTTATCATCCCACCATTTGCAAGTACTATGCGAGGCGGGGGGGGGGGGGGTCTGCAAATATGATAAGAAATGCTACTATCATCACCTCTCATCAAACTCGAGGGACAACTGGAAAAACGGCAAAAAAACTATGAATACAAACCAAGGAGCAAATTTTCTCGACATCGCAGACAATACGACCACTGAGCCTCACTCAGTCCCTGCAGTCAACACAGTTGAGAACCTCCGAGCCGATCCGTTACCAAGCAAGAAACTACCAGAACAAGTAAAAGGAAAAGGAGCTTTCTTGGAGGACAATAGGAATACAAAACACGCGATACTGAAGGAAATTGAATTTGGAATACTTGAAGGACAACACAAAACAGGAAATATGAATATAGTTCCTGGCAAATATTCAAGGGCTAAGACCGAACCACACGATAAACAAAGTTTCATACCCGCAAGGATTTATGGAAGAAATAAGGACTGACATCGCATGCCTCACAGAAACATATCTTAAAGATTGCCAAGGAGACTGTGAAAACTGTGAATACTGGATAGATGAAAAAGAAATAAAAATTGATGGTTACAAATACTACGAGCTGATGGAAACGTGGCTGTGCTATATACATACGTGAGGGCTATATGACAGAGACAATTATTATTAGTAAATCAAACAGTTACGTTGAGCTCTTAGTAGTAAAAATTGAAAAACTTAACGTGATACTACGGGACAGCTACTGAGAACCTTCAAAAGAAGACACGAGAAGGTAATGATTCCCGTACTGAAAATAGTGATCATGCCAAAACTTGAATACTGTTCACTTTTGGCGCACCCAACAAAAAAGAAGACATTAATAAAAAAGAAGTAGACCAGATAAATTTCAGAGCCAAGATTGATGGCTGCAAAGAACTCAACCACTGGGAAAGACTACGTAACTTAAATCTGTATTCGCTGGAAAGAGGGAGAGAGATGTACACCATAATTTATATAGAAAAATTACTAAAAAACTGGTACCTAACCACAACTAAACCCAATTAACATCCAGACAACACGAGAAAGTAGGAAAATTAGAATGTGTAATGTTCTCAAACTAAAGGCCGGAGAAGGGACCCCCTCAACACTGAAGGAAAATATCTTGGTTGTAAGGGGGCAAAGACTTTTATCCAGCTTCCAAAGGGGTCAAGGTTCATATCTTCAAAGGAAGACTAGATGCCTGGCTTAGGACGGTACCAGATGAACCGAGTGTGCCTGGCTATGTGCGATGAAGATCGCAAGAAAGTAACTCGCTCCTTCGTCAGGCCAGGCCTAGAGGTGGGGTCACCAGCATAACCTTTTTGTGAAGAGAGACCGACGGACGAAACTTTTATCAAGTATATATATATATATCTTGGTTTGGTTGGGTTCGGTTTTTGCTTCCGCCCGAATTGTTCATTCTGACGAAGGTCAAGCTTGTCACTCCACTTTAGACCTACATACAGTTTAATGTGGAATCCGAATCACCCCCACCAGCAGCCCAGCGTCTTAATCACTAGGCCAGCGTTCCTCAACCTTTTTAGTACTGTGAACCCCTTATAAAAATCTTGATATTTTGGGGGCCCCCTCCCCAAAAATTATCTTTTGCATTGTGACTAAGTAGCATATAGACAAATTGAGGTATCCAAATTAGTATAGTTCTTTAGTCTTGATTTATACTACAAAGTCGGAGTAAAAATGTAATAAAAATGCGTGAACTTACCGCTGTTCTGTTTACATAAAAAAAACAGCATAAAAACAGGGAAGGGGCTCATTTGTGCCAAAAACTCTCAGTTCATGAATTGGAAACATAAGATAGTCGTAAAAAAACAACATTTATAGAAACTTTAAAGTTTCAAGTAACCGAAAATGTTATCGGTTAGAGGTCAAAATTAGCCACCACAAAAAAAAAAAAAAAAATGGGAAAAAAAAAATTGTTTTACTGAATATAATCTAGTCCTAACCGTTGCATCACCGAGGCGTGTATATATATATATATATAATCATTGTTTTTTTTTTTAATAATTTTTTAGTTTTTACAAATTTCCTTTTCTTATAACAAAAAAATGAGCTTCAGTAAAAAAAAAATTTGAATTTTTATTCTCCAAAAACTTAGGAGAAAGTTATTTTGTTTATGAAATTGTCCTCCAGGGTAACATTCTGAAGGGGTTGTTGTACTGCATAAAATATTAAAAAGGTCCCTTAAAATTTAAAACTGTATAAAGCAAATGCTTAATATGGAAACCTTTTTATAACGTTTTTAATTTTTTTTCTATAATTGCAGTATGTTAGGAATAAAACAAAGTAGCTTCGCAGACTATTGGTCCACTCATAGGCGAAAACAACGAACAGATTTACGATGACTTACAAATGATGGAAGTTTTAAATAAATTCTTCTCTTCCGTCTTTGCTAACGAAAATATGAACAACATTCCCGTTTCCGTGATCATAACACTGGGGAACAAAAAATTTTTTTTTCTTGGTGCCTGATATTTTAGACTTTATTCTGGATATTTTCATGCCACTGATTCAGAAAATATCATCCATTTTGTTCTAGCAGCTCTAGTTTTTGAGATATTGCATACGTCATTACCTACTTTATTACCCTTCTGGAACGGTATTATGAGTTGCTCGTAAATCTAAATGCATCTGTATAATTAAATTGTAGCTATGATTTTGCTGATGTTGCTGTTTTGCATGTGTATTGTACATGTACTAACGTGAATTTTTTCCTGTTACAGGTGTTGACATGGCTTCATCACGAAGAAAGTGCTTAAATCATCCAGATGTGTTTTGTTTTATCTGCGGAGAGTACACGTTCATTGAACAGAGAAAAACTATTACTGATTTTGTGAAAAAAGCTTATTTTGCCTATTTCAAAGTACAACTAGGGGACCAAGATAAGCCATGGGCAGCTGGCTCCTCATGTTGTTTGTAAAACGTGTACGGAGCATCTGCGGCAATGGACCAACGGAAAGAGGAGGTGCCTGAAATTTGGTATACCAATGGTATGGAGAGAACAGAGAAACCACAGTGATGACTGTTACTTTTGTTTGGTGAATATAAAGGGCATCAATGGACGTAACCGGAGTAAATGGACGTATCCTGACATAGATTCAGCTAGACGGCCTGTTTCACATTCAGATGAGATACCTGTCCCATCATTCAGCCATCTTCCAGAGCTCCCTCAAGAAGATGATGAATCTGCTACTGACAAAGAAAGCATATGTGGGCAAAATGACAGTGATTTCGAAGGACCGTCATCAGTTGCAGAAGGTTTTAGTCAACACGAATTAAACGACCTCATAAGGGACTTAAGTCTTTCGAAGAAATCGTCTGAATTGTTAGCTTCCAGGCTGGGAGAAAAAAATTTACAGCTGCCGGGAACCAAAATCACGTTATATCGCGACAGAGAAAAGGATTTACTGCCCTTCTTCTCAAAAGAGAACGATTTAGTTTTCTGCAACAATGTGCGCGGATTGCTGATGAAAATGGGCATATCGGAATACACACCAAGTGAATGGCGGTTATTCATAGATAGCTCCAAACGGAGCCTAAAATGTGTTCTTCTACACAACGGCAACAGATACAGATCAATCCCAATTGGTCACTCAGTCGGTATGAGAGAAAAGCACTGGACAGTTGCCCTAGTCCTAGAAAAGATATTATACCGAGACCACCAATGGGTGATCTGTGTGGATCTGAAGATGGTGAATTTTCTCCTGGGCCAGCAGAGCGGGTACACCAAGTACCCGTGCTTTATATGTCTCTGGGACAGTAGAGCTAAAGATGAACACTGGGTGAGAAGACAGTGGCCTCTGAGAGAAAACATGGTGGTTGGAGAAAAAAATATCATCAAAGAAGCTTTGGTTGACAGAGAAAGGATCATATTGCCACCACTGCACATCAAACTAGGTTTGATGAAACAATTTATAAAGGCTTTGAACAGAGATGGGACGTGTTTTGGCTACATATGTAGAAAATTTCCTGCGCTGAGCATGGAAAAGCTGAAGGCAGGTATTTTCGATGGACCGCAAATCCGGGAACTCATGAAAGACCCGCGTTTCCAAGATTCAATGGACAACATTGAGGCACGTGCGTGGTCATCGTTTAGTATGGTTGTGAAGAATTTCCTTGGGAACTATAAGGCCGATAACTACGGTGAACTAGTGGAGAATATGCTCTCTTCTTTTGTAAACTTGGCTGTAAATGAGCATCAAACTGCATTACCTCCACAGTCATTTGGATCGTTTCCCAGATAACCTCGGTGATCTAAGCGAGGAACAGGGTGAACGATTTCACCAAGAACTAAGGACCATGGAAGAACGGTACCGCGGACGATGGGATACTCACATGATGGCAGATTACTGCTGGCGCATCCAAAGCGAATGTCCTGGCACATCTCATCGCAAGAAATCTCAGAAACGCGGTTTATGTGAGATGTCTCAATGAAAGAACTTTTTTTGCCGTTCGTGTCTCAAGCTTGTTTGAATTTAAGAAATATTTTTCGTACCTTATGCTTGTTTGATGTTAATACACTATTTTTGCTGACATTCATCATACTTTTGTATTCAATTGACAACAACAGTGATTGCCAGTCAGCAATTATATAATATTATATACATTATATAGAAATATATATAGATATATATCATATCTTGATAAGCAGAGCTGATGGAGAAAACTAATGTCATGTTTAGAATCAGCAACCTCAATATACCCAGAAACAGGTCTAACATCTACGTAAGTCACCAAAAGTTGTGTTCCCCAGTGTATAATCAGTGATGATCATTTAAAGCTTCACGATTTTACCATAGGTAAAATTAATCCTAATAAAACTCCAGGTCCAGTTAAGCTCTACCCTAGGGTACTTAAAGAAGCGAAC
Source organism: Bathynomus jamesi (assembly GCA_023014485.1). Lineage (NCBI taxonomy): Eukaryota > Metazoa > Arthropoda > Malacostraca > Isopoda > Cirolanidae > Bathynomus > Bathynomus jamesi. The sequence continues at coordinate 373,176 of JAJOZX010003251.1, forward strand.
AGCGAGGTAGTCTCTCCTCTCACATATATATATATATTAATAAATTAATAATAATAATAAATCGTTATGTAGTCGTTACAGTCGACTGGAAACTCGCAAACAAACGACACCAATTAGTGTGACTTCAGTAGTTGGTAAGCTTATGGAGACGATCGTTCAGGACAAAATATTAATCACTCAGAAATTAATAAATTAATCAAAGATTCTTAACACGGCTTTCGACGTAATCGTTTTGTCTTACTAATTTGCTCGATTTCTTTAATGATATTGTAAATAATCATGTATATGAAGGGAATAAAACAGTAGATATTATATATTTCGATTTTCAAAGGACGTTTGATAAATGCCACACAGGAGATTATTAGCTAAACTCCATTCTCACGGAATTGATGCTAATGTTCTCAAATAGATTAAAAATTAGCTGAGTGGACGTAAAAAAAGAGTGGTCATTAATGGTAAAGCGTCTAACTGGAAAAGCGTAAATAGCGACGTGTCTCAGGGATCAGTTTTGGGACCAGTTCTTTTTATTATTTATATCAATGACATCGACATAGGAATTAAGAGTATAATTTCAAAATTTGCGGATCAAACTAGGGGGGATGAACAAAATCAGCGGCAGAACGTTTGCAGATTCAAGAAGATATTGATAAATTACTCGAGTGGGAAGATAATAATAATAATGATTACGGTTGTTTGACCTCCTTCGCAACATCTCAGGTCATATGAAGGAGGGGACCTACAACTTTACGTGGGATCCGAACCACGGGTCGCTACATAATCTGGACATGGAGGACGGTCTCCCATCCAACTACTACCAAGACCCAATGTCACTTAACTTCGCGATCTCCGGGAAGCGGTGTTACGACATTGGCTACGACGTGTTTATTGGTAGATTATTTGAATTTAAGTTGGAGAAAACAGTGTTAACTGCTAACATTATATAATTCCTTAGTACGACCCCACCTGGAATACTGCGTTCATTTCTGGTTCCCATATTTACGACAGGACATAGAATGGATAGAGTGCAGCGGCGGGCTACTAAGATGATTCCTAGACTTAGAAACATACGCTGCCCGTTTAGAAAAGTTACATTTATTCTCACTTGTGAAAAAAACGTGTTCGAGAGATTTAATCCAAGTACTTAAAATGATTAAAGGTTTCGCTTATGTTAGCGCCGAAAAATATTTCACCTTCAGAAATGCAGACAGAACTCACGGTAATGGTCCCAAATTAGTGGGCAAACATTTTAATTCTAATGAAGCTAAACATTTTTTCTTCAGTCGTATAGTTAATTTGTGGAATGGATTGCCAGCCAGCGTTGTTCAAAGCAATTCGGTTGAATCTTTTAAAAAGAGACTAGATGCTTATTTTGCCTTTAACCCCAGTTAGAAGCATTGTTAGTGCCTAGAAGCGTTATAGAATTTCCACTCGGATTCCTCCTCTTTACTTTAAAATTTTCACTTTATCTTTAAATTTCTTTCCTTCCTTTCAACTTCTCTTCTTTGCTTTGCTTTAAAACTTTTACTTGTCTTTAAATTTTCTTACATCTTTTCACTTTCCTTTTTAAACAGACAGCCTCGTAGGGACCAGCCGGTCTGTTGCTTTTTGGTGTCTTTTGTATTCTTTGTATTCCTTTGTATTCTTACGTTCTCTCTTTCCCTTCGATCGTTGAAATATTCATGGGGAAAATCTCGATATCAGTCATACTTCTTCATATGAATCATATCAATTACAACCAGACATTCATATCGGTAGGTGTTAGTTATATTTAATGCCTTGTGCCAGTAATATCCAATCGTATCACTAATATTTAGTGTTTAATTGA